>CM053516.1:3648170-3728293 GCA_028627145.1 Eidolon dupreanum | reverse complement strand
CTGCCTGGAGCGTAGGTTCATTTACCCGCTGTATCACTCTCCTTCTCTAACGTGCCGACAGGAAGCTCTAAAAGGGCTAAGCGCTTTAAGAGAACAAGGCTGAAGAGCCCAGCCTGGGGCAGGCGAGGGACCAGGAGGAGGGAGGAATACCCTGTCTGGGGAGTCTGTTTTACTCTACGTCTGAACGAATGGCGATCAAAGAGAATGCCAGACTCCAGGGCATCGCATCCGTTTATTTATTTATACTATGTTTGGCCAGCAGTTGCCACATTGTTAGCACCATGTCAGCCGCTAAACAAAATAGTCACACACAAGAGAAATGCAAGCCCACATCCTTTCTGTCGAAAGTAAACATCAACTGTCCAGTAGTCACAGAGTAACTCCTTTGACGTTTTAATCAAATCTTTGATTTCATCTGAGTCTAGTTCGGCACACTTGGGTACACACACACACACACACACACACACACACACTCCTCTCCACACACTCCTGAAAGCAAAGGTGCACGCACCAATGTCAAAACATCCACAGATTTTAGTCAAAAACTTTCAAAAATATATGTACCAATAAAAAAAAAAAAACGAATTTAAGAAATGCACACATATAGGACTCATAGAGGTTATTTCCACATCTCACCATCTTTATTCCTGGCAACGCGTGCTGTGTTACCTATGAGTCGTCTCTTTTTGGCTTCGAATGTGTCCCATCTCCCATCTGTTCTTCTAGCAATACTGCTGGCCGGCTGCCACCAGAGCGACATCAGTCCTCATGATGTCATTCGACCAGGCTTTCTCCAGCCCCCGTTTCCTTCCCTCTCCAGGTGAGACTAGGCAAGTATATTTTTCTTTCGTTCTCGGAGCAGGTTGCAATGTGGGCTCCACATTCGCAAACATCTCTGTTTCCGCTCTATTTATCAAGGCTCGCAGCCTACTTTGCCAGGGTCAAAAAAGAGAGTCTCAAGTTCCTCAAGATATTACTGGCCGAGCCATCAGAGGACTGAGCCCAGGGCCTTCATTGCTTTTTATAACCAGATGTCATTTAGAGATGTGTTTATAGAGATATTTCTCTCTGAATTTTCCCAACTTCTGTTTTCCTTCTTTCTTTTATTTAAGAAATATTTATCCGGTACCTGCCGTATTCCAGACACTGCTCGGCACAGGAATTTTTACTCTCTCGAGTTAAAGGCTGGGGTCCCCCTACCTTTTCATTTGTCAAGCATCTCACTGCGTACAGTCATGCAGGTGGGTCGGCTGCACTGGTTACGAGGTTACGAGGCTGCTAAGTTTTCACGTCGGCTCTGTCCCTTACTAGGGCTTTGTCCTCAGGAAAGTTATTTAACCGCCCTGTATACTACCTGTGTATTTGACTCATTTTGTAAATTATAAAGTGGTCGACAAATATAAGGTGGCATTATTATTTAATATAGGGTTTAATGTAAGTTTAAGGTAAGTTTGACACAAAGTTTGTGTCCAAGAAAAACAGGAAACATTTGTTGAGCACCTACTATGTCTCAAGCACTGTGCTACATGCTTTACATATATATTATGTCACCTCAAAAAAAAGTTCAATGCCTTCTTTCATTGTGCAATTATCTAATATATATATATAAGTAGGTTTTATGATTCTATTTCATGAAGAAAGGAAGAGAAGGGAACTAAGCTCAGACATTAATTTACCCCCCCCCCTAAAAAAAAAACCCAGCTGGTAAGTGACAGAACCAGGGTATCTCCCCAGGAATTTGTCACCAAAGGCTTTCTGCTATGACATATGTTTTCTTGTGGATAAGGGGAACGTAAGATAGGCCCAGGTAGGCTGAAGCAAAGGAAAATAATACCTAACTGGTAAAACCTTGATACTTATAAGCAAAATGCTCCCGTTGGCAAAATATTAATTTCACACGCACAGTGTTTTGCAACCTGTCTGGTATCCACAGAACCGAAGCTTGGAGCAGTGTCAGATCCAAGAGTTCTTTGCTTAACATTCTTAATTTTCATAGCATTTTTTTTTCTTGCCTGATAACAAGAACTGTAGCAAATTTGAAAAGTGAGACAGACTTATTAACGTTAAAAGATGTCACTTGGAACATCATGCCATTTATTTATACTCTGTGGCTGACGATGGCCGGTGTAAGCAGGCTGGCCTGTGGTAATGTTCCAAGAGAGAATAAAAATAACCCCTGATTCTTCACCCCCTACCTTGGAGATCTTAGAAAGTTGTCAAATGATAAGTAAACAAAACTGGTCCCTAATTCCCAAAGCTGGCTACTTATCAAATAAATAAATTGTGTGTGTACACTTGCTCGCACGCATGCACATGCACACCATTCCACTTTCTTTTGTGTCATACCTGTTTGTATAAAATACTGAACTTTTTCCTTAACACAGACTAATTAACTTAAAACTTTTTCTTCAACATGGTCAAAAGGCTTTGAATTGTTAGCAATAATTATCAGTATGACTTAGCAAAGGAACCTCATCTCACAACCCATAAAACAGGCTTTGTGGAATTGACAAATTTTATAGGTGTCATGTTCTATTTATTCACTTCTAGCACAAACAGATAACTTAAAGCTTCCACAATCCTTGTTCACACATAATCCCATTTAGTCCTTTTACCTATTCGTGAGATAAATAATGTTCGTTTTCCGGTTTATAAATTCCGATACAAACACCCTGAGAGGTTAGTTAAATTGCGGTGGAACAGACCAACCCCTAAGTGGCAGACACAAGCTCTGAAGAAATTACCCCGACCGCGCCAGGCTCGCCCTCCCTGCTCCAGCAGCCCCTCCTGCCTCCACCTCACTGTGTGGCAATGCCACCCGATCAAAATAACGGCAGTGCTATGGCACCTGTTGTCCCTGGGCTGTGTCCTCGAAGGACCATCCTTTGTATCATCACAAGGACATGCTGAAACGGCTGAGTCCCCTCCCCTGCTCGCACCCACACCCCCACTGTTCCTGTTCCTCCAGACACCCCTGATGCAGGAATGCAGACGGACTGGACCCAGATGTTCTGATTTTGTCAAACAGTTTGTAAACACGCAATGGCAAAATATTTCCGGGCAGCTTCCCTCCCATTCTGGTTCTACTCCGAACAATTTGTGCGACTCTGGGCAAATGGTTTGATCTCTATAAGCCTCAGTTTACTGCATTTACAGTGAAAGAAATGGACCCACTTATACATAGCCTATTCACACCTCCAAATAGTATTTCTCTCTAAAAATGGTATTTGGTATAATTCAAGGAACACCAGTGCTCAAGGGGCCGCGAAATACAATTAATGAGTAGCATCCAATTCATTTTCTCCCTTATTTTGTGTACAAGGTTGCTTCATCCATCAACCCCATTTTGCTTTGCTTTTTCTGTGAGTGAACTACAAAGGGGAGTGTATAAAGATGAATTCTATGATGTTGGTAACATGCACTTCGAATAAAAAAAATCCCACTGAAATCATCATTTCTCTAAAAACTAAAAAAAGACTTAAATGTGTGTTTTGATAGGACTATACTGGGACATAATTATTGATTTACAAATGTAGTTTAGAAAAGGAGAGGCTTTTTGAAGCAGAGGGTGAAGCTGGAATTTATCATAACGCCCGGACTCTCGGTCCACCTGGAAATGTGTATGCATCCTTGACCGAGGCCTGCTCAGAACAGGTAGCAAGTATCACATTCTTTAATCCACAAAACCGTGACAGGAAAGAAACGGACATTCTGTGATACCAGAATGGCCAACTGCTCTATTTTGACTGTGACCTCATTTTTTTTTATCCAGAATTAGCAGAATAAGGAAAACATACAAAATAGTAAATGTTCTCCCCACCACAGACGCCAACACTTTCCTGGTAATTTCAAAGAACTTAAAATGTGTCCTTGTTTCCTTCTCTCCATTTTTTACTATCAGTACCGAACCACGAGTCTGAATGTGAATAGAATATTTACATGGGCTGTTTTCCACCTTAGTGCAGATTTTTGACATTTCTTCTGCAATTTTCTCTATCTAGACACACAGGATCCTATCTGTTTAGTTTTTCTCTAGTGCTAGCTCAAGGTCCACACGGAAGTTCATGAACTTCTTGTCAATCCACAAATTCTATCCCTTGTGGGGAATGCGAGTCATCCCCGTATTGATGAAGAGAGAGGGTCGAAGAGTGTTGTAGGGTCAGCTAACTTTTTCAAGCTCACTTCAATCAAGCATTAGTATTAAGGCAGGTGACCCAGAATTCAGCAAACAGAGCAAATGTACAGCTGACCACGTAGCCTTACGGACTAAAATACATCACGAGACGTGGTCCACAAGTGTGGTCTGCTGACGCATGCCACGCATCCTTGAAGACAAGGACAGAATGGGACACTGACCATCCCATTCTGTCTATGCTTAGATGGTGGCATTCTTCGGTTGCCTATTTCCCAGACAGGCACCAGCTGCCATCAAACCTCCCCTCCGTGCCCTCTAACTCTGAGCAGGCACAGGCTCTTTACTCCAGCCCCTTCTGCTGTCCACACTGCACTGCACGGAGCAGGGTCAGCGGCCACAAGCAGCCCAGTGGCGGTGTGTGCAGGGGACTTGCGTGGCTGAGGAGTCCAAACACCTTGCTGCACAGTTACGCCATCACTTAAGGATCAATTAACCAGCCCCCGTGGCCAACTGCTGTCCAGCGACCGGGGCCATCCCGGCACTCCGCAAACAGATGCTGCTGACCAGCGTTTCCCGCTGTTTGTTGTGTCTCTCAGGTTCCCTAAGACCTTACCGACGGCACCTGTCAAAGCTGCTTCTGCTAAGCTGTTCTGCATTTGTCTGGCTGGATTTGGACTTCCTGGGTCTCCGACTGAAGACAGAGTGATTAGAAAACCCAGTGTTTGGCAACAAGCATGAGGGGGAGTGAGCCGTGTGTGGGTCTAAAGGCAAACAAATGGATTCTTCAAAACCCGGGACAAGGTGCACCCCACTGGATCCCAGTGCCGTGGACATCAAAACAGGCCGTTGTCATCAGCTGTTTAACAGCTGTTTAACGTAATCCCAAATGATCCGCTCGGATGGAGTTGTCATTCTTGCAGTAATCTTTAATTTAGTGAAGCACGTAGCTGAGCTATGTTAATTTTAATGTCATTTTAGATTAAAAAAAAAAAAAAAAAAAAGAGTTTCCAACGCCTGGATTTCCCATATTGACACCAGATAAAAATCATTACTGAGAAATATACATTGTGCAAAGGAGAACACGAGACATTAATATTAGTGTTTTTCTATCAACGTTAGTTGAATGTTGACGTATAAGTAGAGGTTTGCGAAACAAAAAAGAAAGTATGATGAAGTTAGCAGGAGGAGTGTTCCACTATTGATCCTGTCTTCACCATTACTAAATCTAAATCACACTCTTCTTCTGAAGAGCCCTTCTTAAGTTAATCAACTCACAAAGGTGGGCCAGAAAAAAATTTTTAAAAAGAACATATTTAATACATTTCATGTTTTAAGCAATTGGACATGTTTTAAGCAATTGCTCGAATAAACTAAGGTGACCACAAATCAATCAGTCCCTCTCTCCCTCCCTCCCTCTCCTTCTTCCTTCGTTCCTTCCTCTCCTGAATCAATCGCAGTCTGCAGAGAGGCCTGTTTACAAGGCAAAGACGCCTGGCCGGTTCTCAGGCGACTCTGCAGTTCTCTTGTGAACAACAGAGGGCGCTGACGCTTCTGCTCTGGCAGACGCGTCGCCCGGGAGACGCCGCCACCGCTCCTCGCTCAGCGGCCCGCCCCCCAGCTCGCCCGCCTCCCAGACCCACGTTCCATTAGCTGCGGACAGGCTCTCTCTCCTAAGAAAGCTGCCTTTATTCTTCCTCTATTCGTCTGTATTCTCCTTCCAGTTTTCAAAGCACTGCTTTAAAAAGCTGTAATTCGGTAATAGCTTGTGATCTCTTTTTAATATCTCTGGGCTTTCCCGATTATGAATAGCTATTCTCAAAGCATTTCTTCTTACCTTACTGCTCTTCTTTCTAACCTCATTTAAATGTAATTCATTCAAAGATTGGGCTACTTTGAGCGTCTTGGCTTAAAAAAATGAAGGCTCCATAGCCTACGACCCTTTACTACAGGTCTCAAAGGCCTGCTGTCCAATGACAGAGTGACTAACAAATGTCACACATTGATCAATTGATAGGCATTAGGCTTTTCACCTGCAGAACATTCTGTAGATACAGTTCTTTACTAAAAAAGCTATTTACTTTTTTAAAAAAACTCTACGCCATAACAATTTCGACTCTTACTTGAATCAAATGAGATGCATCATCCATTTTCTTGATGTGCTTTCAGCAAAGAAGAAGAGCGTTCAGGAGAGGGCTCGGTGTTTAACCACTTTGTCACCAGAACCGATCAAGTTACCTAATCAGATAAGACTCTCTCGTCCTACACTGAACGGTTCTGGGGACCATAACACTCCACCGAGCACCACTACCTGCTGTCATCATCTACCCTTTTGAAATGCTTATCCATCCTTCTCATTGCTATTCAGAGAAACTGGTTTATTTCTCGCCCTGGAGCTGGAAATTCTGGCACTCCAGACTGAAAACGTACCCAACACCAAGTAGTGGATAGGTTATTCTTAGTCTCCTTACACGCCTAGGAGAAAATGGGCCAGAGCATGTCTCTAAGTCAAGCAAAATTCTCTGACACCGACTTCAGCTCCAGCTAGATGAGCGAAGCCGTTGTTCACATTAGAGAAAGAACTAGGTACATGAATGATGGGATTTTAGCGCCAATAAAAGAGATGAGGGACAAAATCTTAGAGATTGTGAGACGAGGTTGCAGAAAAACCACCATATTCACTGTATATCTGATTTTTTTTTTTTTTTTAAGTTTTGATTATGGAAAATAGAGAAATTCTGCCAATGACTTTTCGATGCCTGGGATTTCTAGGGGAAAAGGCAGCTGCTGACATCGCATGGGGCATTCTGCCTCGGCACCGCCGTGCAAACCCCTTTCATCGTTTCTCTCCCGTTCCTTTCATCCACCCTTGTCCCCCTCCCTGCTTAGGCGTCACACAAGAGGACCCTGAAGACACAAGTCACAAATGCGGCTAAAACGGTGGCCGCTGCCTCCTTGAGAAAGTCGAGAGAAAAGGTCTCCCCTATCTCCTTTCCTCAGGCTTCATGAAATGAAAAATCAGAATCGTCGTTGTTCATCTGCGTTTTAGACTGTTCGTTATACGAGGTGAAACACTATCGAGTTGATGATTTCTTTTTTTCCTTGTTGGAAGAAGCTGTTTCCATGCTGTGGCAGAGTCTCTGGCAGCCAACGGCGCCTCTGATCAGAAGGCTACTTCATAAATTACAAACCACCAGAGTCAGAGTCATTATGTAGAATGGGCTCTGCCATCTGGTCGTCCACTCTCTACATGATAAAAGCCATCATCTCTGCTCTGTGGCTTGGTTGCTTCAAGGAGCCCTCAGCCACAGTGGAAGAAAACAGATATATTTTCATTCCAAAACTCGGCCTTTTTAACCCTAGAATGTCCAGGCACTTGGAAAGGCTATTATTATTCCCATTTAAGAGATGGGGAAACTGAGAAATAAAAGAGTTAAGTGTTTTGTTTACAAGTAGCTTTTAAAAAATCAAGTAAAAAATAAAAAGGCGAGATTGCCTCTTTATTTCAAAAACAAGAGAGCAAACAGTCCTCTTGTTCCCTGGCTTTCTCTCTGCGCAAAAAAAAATTTCACACGCATTTCATTTGGTTTTCTGAAAGGGTCTATCGATGGAAGTTACAGGTGCACGTGACAGGAGAAAACAGATCTCTTATTGAACAGGTAGGCCCTCCGCAACAATTCATCCCGTCTGCCTCTAGGGAAAAATAATAAAAGTTTTTGAGTGAAGTTGATAAAATGCCAGACAGGAAGTAATTCTTTACTTTTACGTATATTTCTTTCCCGAAGCAAACAGGAGTAACACACCTCTCTGTACCCCCGGCAAGCAGTTCAGAACACACTGCCAGAGGCTCTATTCTTTTTTAGTAAGAACCACAGGCATTAAAACTTAAAGTGACCACATCGGAGAACGGGCAAGTCTGGAAGTATGGAATCCTTACTAAGTATTAGTAAGGAATTACTAATTCGTCTTTTAGCTTTTTTTTTATCTGTCTTTTCTATATCATAGCATTTTAGAAACACAATAGCACAATGATCTAGAGCATGAATGCGAGAAGCAATGTCTGGACCTCGTCTGGGCCTCTTATGAGCTGTCTGGCTTAGGGCGAGTTATTTAACATTGCTGTGTTAAATAACTTCTCCTATATGATGGTTTTATAACAGTAAGTCCTTCACTGGAACATTGGGAGAATTAAATGCATGAAAATGTTATGCTGTGTAGAACAAATCTGCTGGAATGAGAATCCTTTGCTCTCTTCTTACTAAATTGTATTCTCAGCTACAGATTGAAAACAAAAGAGAGGCAAGAGTAAGAAGCGGAGGTAAATGTACACCAGGATGTTGCTTCACTTCTATTAATGAAAATAATGCATTTGACTTTGCTCTCTTCACAACCTATAGGCATTGCCAGTTAGCACGGGTGAGTGATAAATGAAGACAGAGGAGCACAAAATCACATGCACACAATCACACACACATGCACACACACACATACACACACACCACAGTATTATTAGAAGTTCCTATGCATACATAAACACGTTTCTTGTATTAAGTATTTAAAATGCACAGCACTGCTTATAGATATGCTTACTTCTAGGCAAAGATATGCCAATTCAGTTGGATGCTTTCAAACTAACGCTCAAAGATATTTTGCCTGGTGTGTAATATCAGACTGTTCTCGTTATCAAAAAAAGTTTGGTTTATATGAAACATGGCAAAAGAAAACCAACAAAAGTCCATATTAACTATTACTGCCACCCTCCTTAAAAAAAGAGTTAAAGAAAATATTAGTAAAGGGCTTAACAAGCTAATACTACAACTGCTTACAGATTGCCATTGATCTTAAGTCTAGGTTCCATTTTTAAAAAATTAATCTCAGAAGTCCATTTGGGCCTTCTGCATATTTTTTCTAATAGTTATGCGAACACATAAAAGGGCGTGTACTGTTACATTTACTGTTATATTTGCGTGCTGTCCTTTAACGAAGCCTGTGGGTATAACCTAAATGCAAGCATACATACTTTGCTAACTGAAAGACAAAGCCTGTCTGGAGATATTAAAGAGCATGCATTTATGACTTTACAGCCAAAGGTAAGAAACCCCGTCTTCGAATATCCCAGGAGGGCGGGGGCGGGGAGGAGTAAGAAGGGAGATGGCGCGTGTATTGTCTGCATGTTCTTCTGGACAGGAATAAAATCGGCCCCCGGTGATCTTGCATGCCGTGGAAAGCTGGGTGTCCTGGGCTCGTGCTGCTCACGAGTTAGCACCTCGCGAGGCGTCTGGGTGGCCACCCCTGTGGCTCGCGGGCCCGTCGTCAGAAGCCACGCCGCTTTTACTGGTGCGTTTTCCTTCCCAAACCACAAGAGCGTTCGAACGGAACTTAACGGGAAGCGGCTAGACATTTTCAAAGAGAAAGGAAAAAAATTCCTTCCTTCCAGCAGGGAATGAATGTGACCTTGACGCAGCACATTCGTTCCTCCAAGGGTCTAGCCCCGGGGCGGCCCACGCTTCCCGCTCCTCCCGAGCACACACGCGTCGGTGGGAACACATGCACCTGCACACGTTTGCTCACGACAGTCCTATCTTGGGCTCGCTTTTACCAAAGGACAGACATCGCTCGCACTTGTCCAAGAGTCCATCACCTGAGAACACCCCCTGGAACACTTAAATTGTGCTGTCCCCTCTCCAGCCCTTTGCAGAGGCGATGGTCAGCTTTCATTGTTCAGTATTTTTTTGGGGGAGGGGGGATCTTTCTTCCTATTCCCTTAGTTCAAGTTTACCAACAACTCTTAAAAAAAAAAAAAAAAAAGCCCTGTAAACTTTATATATGGACAGTGAGTTAAATCTAACCCTTCGCTGTCATTATTCAGACTAGGATTCAACCTCTTGGCTTTCTCTGGATATTTGCTTCGGTCCCTAACTTAGAATTCTAGTCCTCAGCAGCTAAGTCAGCAGAGTCAGGAAAAGAGAAAGAAGTCACATGTAGCCATTTTGGCCACATTTAAAGGAAGCTGGGTAAAAGATTTGGTGGGAAACTTTGAAGGTAATGGCTCCCATGAACTTTCTCAATGATTTGTGGATTTCACTCTCAAATGTTCCTTTCCTATTTCAACTCCATTAGAATGGATAATTGAGAGCTGACGCCACAGATGGGGAATGCATCCATCCATTCATTCAACAAATATTTCAAGATGATGACAGGGACATCAAACTGGCTAACATGTAACGAGGCCTCCTTAAAGAGGCAGAGTATGACAGGATATGGAAGGATAGTGTATCTTTTGTTTTGTTTTGTTGTTTTGTTGTATATTTCAGGTATTCCACGCACACATTTACAAAGAATAAAGAGAAGGGGATTGCATAAAGGACATTTTATGAGTTTCAAAGTAATCCGTGTCTTTATCTCTTCTACTATTTTTTTAATGAGATAAGATATTCTTAATCAAATTTGACTTCAACTTTTTCAAAGAAGCAAGTTGGTGAATTTTTGATGTTTTATAACTTTCTAAATGATGGCTTTCTATTAAATCTCACTCAGAGTGGCAGCAAATGGCATGACTTGTCTTCAAAGCAGAAATTAATTTGGGAATTTCAAGTCATGGCTTGTCTTTATTCTATCTAGCCTAGAACTCTAGATCTTATAGCCCCCCAAATATGCAGCTCAGGTACTGAATATTATGCTATGGAGCATGCAGTTAAATAAATGACTAAATGAACTGTCAAAGTGACTACATCATACATCTTTTATACAGAATTTCTTATCCTGAATTATTGATTCTTCTTATCTATCTATCTATCTATCTATCTATCATCTATCTATATCTTTATTATAGAACAGCATAGTATACTGTTGCTGGTAAAAAGCAAATTCATTTTTAGTTATATTTACTCATATTAGCCTGACATGGCCCCAAATATCAGGGAAGAAAACCTTTGACCCAGCCCTACGCTGCCAATGCCCCCTACACCCGGTCCCTCCGATGCTGTGAATTCTCAGAGCACACAGTCTATGTTTATAGAACTGAGTTCTCTCTTGTTAGTGCAAATGACCAGAGTGCCCCAGACAGCAAGAGGAAGTATGCAACCTTATGCCAAGGATTCACTTCGCAACACGCAATGTGTAAAACGCTTTTCCCCTTCTGATGTGCCGGGGCTGTTCGCATCTGCTAACTTCAAGAGTTCTCAATAAACCATGAGTACTGCCCGGATGATGGGCTCCTGTGAGCAGCAATCTAGAGATGGTTCCTGACTCTGGCCTCCACTGCGGGTTACAAGGAATCCAAGAAGACTAACTTGCCCCAGCGACCTGAAGTTCATGGCCAACGCTGATATGCCCCACATAAATCTAGCTTCCTGCTCCCAGATCTTAAGAAGGCCTATGTACGTTAGTTTCCTCACCTGAGAGATACAGATAGCATCTGCTGTCTAACTCACAGGTGTGTGTGGGACTAGATGCATTACAATGGAGAGCTCCGACATTCCATAGAATCCACTCTGCCCTTGACCCCATCAAAATCGAATTACTAAAAAAAGTGATCTATACATAGGGGTTTTCCCCTCTTTTCCTCCATATTCTAAGATATCAGAATGATATGTTATGGTAGACAGGCTCAAAAATTCAGGAAAGAGATCTTTTCTTGCCCTAGAATAAAAGAATGATTTGGAGTAGAGTGGGAGAAGGGATTATTTTACCCAACAAAACATTCCTAGTCATTGATCTGCATATCACCACAACCAGAGCTTCAGTAAGAGGAATTTGTAATTATCAGAATCAAGAAAATCAGATTCTTCCTCTGACAATTATGGCTATCAGAATGTGTCTTGATAAAGCCCCCACACCCCTCCCCAGAAATTGAGAGATAGTTCCTTTTAGGTACTTTAAAGGGGACAAGAAAAGAGAGGAGGTGGATAGATAAGGTTTCCAAAACTAGGAGACCTGCAGATACCTACAGAAGACAGTATTTATTTCAAGAAGTTAAAGAACAAAAGAAAGACAACTGAAATAACATAAAGTCAAAAGAATACTCATTCTATGCTACCATCACTTTAAATGTGTGCAACAATTTTCTACGCCAAAAAAATGGTCATCATCGTTCATTTTGAAAATATCTTTGGAGTGCAAGAGGAAGAGCATGCATAACAGTAGAAACTGGAAAAAAAAAAAAAAGTACTCGGAAACCCATATCCAGTAACTGGTAGGGTTTTAGGGTATCCAACCCCACCTCAAGAGCAAAGAGAGATGCAGGTGTCTAAGAGTCCTCCCCTGCTCATAAAGACATTACCGTCACAGCTCCCAGAACTCCTACCTGAAGCCTGTCATTGCAACTCTGTGCAATGTTTTACTGCAAACAATTCACTAATTTAAATGGTAAATCCTTATCATGAAGATTTCCTTCTCCTAAGCAGTAATTCTCTGCTCTGGCGGGTAGAGGAATGATTTTTTTTTTTTTTTTGTTACTGGTTATTTATAAGATATCTACTCTAGATTAGTCCTGCTTGAGTGACACCCTAAATGGCTCTATTCCCCAGCACTACTCTACTTCTGATGAGAGACTGACAACCTCTACTTAGAATGTCTTTCATGGTACACAATGAAGTGTAAAACTGCTGTGAAAAAGCCCGTGTTTCAAAACAAACCATCTCTATAATAAGCACTTATAACACTTTTCATTAATATATTTCTTTGTGTATAAAACAAAGGCTTAATGCTGCAACATGGCCTTGGACAATTTAAAAAAAAAAAAACAAAACACTATTTCAATTTTTAGCTGGACCAAAATAATGAAAATGCGAGTCAGGCTTGTTTAGATGTTATCCACATACACTCTCTTTATTCTGGTGCAAAGTAGGTTGTATCAACCAACATGTTGAAAGTTCAATAAAAATCCAGGGGTGAAAGCCTGAATTAGTAAATACAGGACCTACCAACATTTCTATCTCAGGTGTTAGAAAATACCTTTGGGCTGGAGAGAGAGTTCTGTCTAATCCTCATCTGAATTTGCAACTAAGACTTTAGAGCTGCAGATATCTGTACACAGTTCTGCTCTCTTAATTTTAAGTGACTGAACTTAAATCAAATCGGGCTTCAAATATTTTAAAAAGTAAATGTCTAATTGAACTAATAGATAGTACTCTTTTCAATATAGCTGATGCTTAGTGCCAGCTTTAGGCTTTCAGGAGCTGCAGGGGTAGGAGAAATAAATAAATGAACAGCATTAGGAAGGAAGGAGAGAAGGAAGAATGGGAGGAAGGGAGGGAGGGAGGAATACCCCTTGGAACACTTGTCATAAAATTATGACTACTCAATTCCTCAATATAAATATAAAAGCTGGCAAATTCGCACTGAGTCTCTGCAGACTTACCCCTCCCCCAATCTAACTGTGCTCTGAATTAGATTCCCACTCACTTCCATCAATTGGCACCTCCAACAGAATATCGCGAGAGCCTCGGAATGAAGCACTTAGGAGTTTTTCTTTTCCAGTCTCTTGTGGGCTTCTCTCAGTTTATCGCAAATGAACAATCACGCTGGAAGGGGCTCGTCTGTTTAATGTCATTGGCGATTGTTTCGTAAAACAAACAGCCGCTCCACCGTTGGGCTGCAGTTAATCTTAAACCTAAATGTGGCGACACTCAGGGAACGCCCGAGTCTAGTGCAAGTCAAGGGGCTTATCTCTCTGCTCAGTTCAGGGATTTCTTTGTCCAAATACTCAACCAAACCCAGTCAACATTGGGCCTCCAGAACTTTTTTTTTTTTTTTTTAAACCCCCTGGGCATTTCTTTTTTTTTAAAGCGACTCCAAGTCGACAGTGTATTTATTTATCAACGGTACTATTTTACAAATATTGTCTCAATACTGACAAAGTCAAATTCTTGTTCAGGTCGGTGCCTGAGAGCCAGCCTAATCAGTGAATTTGGGAATCCTGATAAAAGGCTAAAGTGAGAACAAAAAAACACACATTTACAGACCTAGAAATGATGGTACTGGGAAAGTCAAAGACTTCAAGGGGTTATACACTTCCAGAAAGGTCTGAATGTCCCAATATATCATCATCATCTTCATCAATCATCATGATCATTATTATCATCTTAACAACCATAGCGTTTAGTATGCATTTTATCACAGGCATGGTCCTAAGACTCACTGGATGTTGCTTTTTCCCATTGATTCAGCCAGATAATGCCCCAGAAGTTATTCTCCCCACTTTCAGATAAAGTAACTGAAGCTGAGAGAGGTGAAGACATTTTCCCAAGGTTACGCTGCTGGTAGAAGGCAGAGCCATCATTTAAAACGAGGTCTACCTGGCTTTAAAGCATATGTTCCCAGCCATGAGGCCTTATTAAAACTGGCCATCATACCAGTTTGGAAATTCATAACGATTATCGATTCGGGAGTTCTGGAGAAGGTTCTAACATACACATTTTTTGTACTTCTGCCAGATAATGCGCCCCAGATTTTTAGTGGAAATTATCGTCAAGTAAAGGGGGGGAAAAGCAACTGAGATCATTTACAGATCCTTTCCTTTTCTGGTACGCAGAAAACTTGTACGCAAACTTGTTCTTGAGTCAAAGTGTACAACAAGGAGCTGCCCAACTCTTCCATGCATCGCCCAGTGTTTAGAAAACCAGGTTCTTGGTTTACAGCCCAAAGGTGTATCTCTAATTCTCCAGTTGCCTGACACTCAGGTACTATGATCATGACCTTTATAGTGGCTATAAACAACAATGACGATACCAGTACTTTGTGGAGTGCTTTAGACCTAGTGTTTCATTCATTCTCACGGTCACACTCAAGGATGGCATTACGGTATTAAGTGCCCCTTTTCCCTACAGATAAAAAGATGAAGCTTGGAGAGCTGTGTCATTGCCCAAGGCCTTGACCGATAAGAACGAGTGCCATGCAGGAAGCGATTGGGCCAGGGGGCACTTCTACAATCCTCGGCCCTACGGACTTGGCATCATGCTCAGGTTGCTTTCCCAAGGCCGATGCCGAGTGACACTGCGTAGTAAGGAAGCGCCTCACACAAACAAATCCTCGGGTTATTGTTGCAGTGGACTTGCCAAGACTGTCCATTTTTGACAGCTCTGCGGCAGGCATTTCATAAATGCGTTTTGGATTAAACTCACAAGTTACCCAAGAGTACCCACTCCTATAGAAATTTTTTTTGGCTCCATTATCATCATGTATAGGATAAAACCATTTTTAAAAAATGAAAGGCAAAATTAGTGATGGTAAGAAGGGGGGCACAACTGCATTTATACAGGGAAACAGCACTATGTGAGAAAATCAGTCAAACTCATTTTCCTTATACCTTCATTTTAGTTTCCTTCCTAAATGTATTGCATACACTTTCATACAATGCCTCATAAATCGACGGCTAGAGTGTGAATATTTTCAGGCCGTAACATGTTCTTGCTGTGGATCGTGAGGTCTCTTTGGGAAGTACTACAATCTTCAATAAATCACTAAGAAAGAAGGAATCTTTATTATGTGAAAAAAGTCCTTTCTCTCATTCACAATGGTTATGTTAATTTTGGATGCTTTCTTTTTACAAATCATATTTTAGTTCAGGTCACTGAGTAATAAGGGAGAATAGAGGAGAAGTATGGGGAAGGGAGAGTGAGGGCAATGACAGGAACCCTGAAAATAAATCATCAGAGAGAAAGCTGGTGACAGAATTCACGTCTGCCTAGAGTTATTAGCTGGTTACAAGCAATTAGTTCCTCCGCTGGTATTGTAAGGCTAAGTTCAATTCTATTGTTTTAATTTGCAGTTGTGTTTAAAAATCACTCCAATTTTTAAGGTGGCGATGTTTTCATCATGCCCGAACTGTCGCACATGATGAGAAGAGCAGAGGTTTAGGATCCCAGCCGACATAAAGGTAGATTTATCTCAGACAACGAGCAGCTCTGGGCGTGCTACTCACGCTAACCTCATTCCTCTGTCGTCTATAAAGTAAGGGTAATAATATCTTACACAGGTTTGTGATTATTAACTATCATATATGTAAAGATAGAATATTTAGCACATGGTAGGTATTCAATGTGTTATCGTCTTGTAGAGAAGACAAATCTGTGAAATATCAGAATTCAAAACAGATGGAAAGACATGCTAGGACAGTTAAAAGCAATGTCTCGCATAGCTACCGGAATCCCCCAGGCTCTTGTTAATCATGTAAATTTCTGGGTCCAGTGTCAGACCTGCAGACCAGCGTCTGGAGGGTTTGGATTCAAGAAATCTGCAAATTTGCATTTTCAGCAAACTCACTAATTGATTGTCATGCTCACGAAAGTTTGAGAATCTCTACTAGAAAGAAAGAGGAAGTAAATCAGAGAGGGATTGAAAGGAAGCAGACAGCATGGTCATCCTGGGATCATCCCACAAGGGTTTACTCGTAGAGGGACTAATTGTAAGGGGACTAATTTTATTCTGTGGGGACCCACAAGAGATAACGCGGGAACCCAGGGTGAGAAGCAGCGGCGCTGTCACCATGCCAAGGCCCGAAGGACGGAGGCGGGACCAGGAGGGAGCGTGGCGGGCTGCGTGGGGCAGCCTTGCTTTCGTGAGGACCGCCATCTGAACAAGGCCGGGGGCTGCTGTTGGCGGTACCGCGGAGGACAAATATTCCACCCTCACCTTTCTCCTTCTCTCCCATCTCCTACCGCGCCTTTGCATTGGCTGAAACCGGCTGGAAGCCAGAGGACCTAGGAGCCATGCTGATGGGTCGAGAGGTGTCACCTCCTGGAGCGGAAGCCGGCAGGAATGGCCGGAGGTGGGTCTGCAGCGGCCGGTGGCATGTCACCAGCACGGAAAAGAAGGAGCGGGCGGGTGGGGTGGGAAGAGCTCACGACTGAAAGAGCTTTGAGGGCTGAGAACGGCGAAAATGTCAACGCCAACCATGGCGATAAGAATCGCTGAACTTACTGAGTTTCTGCCGTGTCTCGCTGCTCTGCAGACTTTCGTAGGTGAGCAACCTGAGGCACGAAAAGGTCAACTTACCCGCCTCGGGTTGCGGCCGGCTGACGGAAAACCACGTTTAACCGAGGCACGAGGCACGCTCCTCTGGCCGAGCTGACAGCTGCGGGCGCCACGCCGAGTGGGGGGGACGCGGACGGGGGTGCGAGGGAAGCGTGAAGAGGGGGGCTGGCCAGACCGGGGGGCTCCGGCGAGAGGGAAGGACGCCTTTGCATGGCCCCTCGGGGCTGCTGCTTCTTCTCCCACACGGGCAGCGGGGCGTCCTCGCCCGGGCACCGAGCTGGTCCCGGGGCTGGAGCCCAGCTCGGCCGCCGGGGCGCGAGGCAGCGTCGCGGCCACTCACAAACGCAGCGCCGCGGGCTCCTGCTTCTTTGCCACCTTTCACTTCTGGTTGCTGATCTAACGTTTTACATCGGCAGCAACAGAAACGCAAACTCGAACTATCTCAAGGCGGTGGAGGTGAAAACAGAGCGAGTGCCACGGGAAAGCAAGGCCACCTTCGTCACAAATCTTGTGACGCGAACCTGTCTGGCTCCGATCTCTTCATTCGGCATACTTGTCCTCACGGAGGGCACTCACGTGTAAAACGGTGACAAAGGAGCCAGAGTTTCACTATTCTGTTAGTATGATGTCTCTCTCTCCCTCTCTTTTTCTCAATCAATCCTCAGCCCACCACAGGAATGAAAATAAAGACGCCTCCCACAGGATATCAGAGTTTGCAGCCGCCCCTGTTAGGGCAGTAGTAGATACAAAGATGCAGAGGAGGGGACGGTGTGGGGACGAGCATGGAGGAAAACGTGATCAGAGAGGAGATGAGAAACGACCCTCACTTTTCACTGATTGGCTACTTGATTCTGTTGATGCTCTTTGTCCCTTTGCCTCTCGTTCTCACAATGCTGGGTCAAATTCGGGGATATTAAGACTGAAAAGTAAATGAGAAAACTGTCCACTCATTTTCTGGATCTTTCCCAACACCACAGGAACTGCTTGGGACAGCAGTACATGTCATGGGTTTCAGCGCTAAAACATTTTGCCACTTTGAAAACCTTTACTCGACGAAGCAGGAAAAGCAGTATGATATTTGATGACATGGTAATAAGTACTTCATTAACTGTCAAGAAGGAATTCATAATTTATACCAAAAGTTACACCACAGGCACTGACCTATTGTCGGCATTTATATAAAACGAGAGTCAGAGTCCCCTTTGAAGCCTGCACCCTACCCCACCCTCAGGTCAGACATGACTCAGACCAAATGCCTCTGGCTGGAGACCCAGCTTTCCCTATCCATTATTCAGTTAGTGTAGTGCTATATATTGGATTCTGGCTATTACATAATCTCTTTTCTGATCTAAACCAACTTCTCTTCTTCCACAAAACTCAATGAAGCTTAAATCACTTACAATCACTGAATTTAAGAATAAGAAGGGGTCTTCAAATCATATAATCCCACTCCTCATTCTAACAGGTAGCTGAGGCCCAGTCAAAGGAAAGACACTTGTCCAAGGTCATAAGAAGTAGCAAACCTGACTCAAATTGTTAGGTGTGATTCCTCTAACTCAGCAAACTATCCTGAGTTAACAAGGTTTTCCTTTCATTCCTTGTTCCTTCTATTTTTAAAGTCACATTGGCTTCTAAAAAAAAAAAAAGAAAGAAAGAAAAGAAAAAACACACAAAGGAGTAGGTACTGGCCAAAATTTCAAAGATAGTATTTCTGAAAAAATAAGGACATAAAAAAAGAAGGGGGAATTTTTGAAGCTAATGCCTAAAATGCCACCCAGATAGGTTAATCATAATCTAATCACATGCAGTGTTTATCGTGGGTTATGGTAACCGTAAGTTTAAAGCTATTTGAATAACAAGATACTGGGTTTTTGTCAGCTATAGCTCCACGATGTCTGTAATTTTGAATATATCTCATGGTGGAAAAATATAAGCAATCATTAGGCCTTTGATTGCTACTAGTACAGTTTGCTTAAATAGATACATAACTTGTATAATGCCGAGCATGAGCAGATAGCTGGGTAACCAGAAAACAGTCACCTGCCGGTGGCTGTGTGAAGGTCTACCCGGCACGGGAGAGTCTTTTACCTGTTTTTCTTCTTCAGCTGAATTTTTCTCATTATGAGAAAATTTATTCTGCGCTTCAAAAATTAAGTATGCATTTTGATGTCAGGACAAGGTCTGGGGATGGGAAGTGTGGTCTATTAAAAAAAGAACTGGTTAAAACGTCAGCTGACGTCGTTTGCAACACCATATTTCCACGCGAGGACTGTAAACCATTAGGGCGCTACACTAGAGATTATTGGCTAAAATAAAATGTTAAAAGTCAAGGTCAAACATCAACCAAGGCTTTACACCTACCCAAATTGCTGGTGAGCCTTATTATTGAAGGTGGCCCATGATGTGCTCAGCATTTAACATACGTGGTCTCTAATCCTCACAAAACCCCACATAAAAAGAATCCCAAGCCCACGTTCCAGTTGAAGAAATAGCTCAGAACTGTTCCAAGGGTGGAGCAAGGCCGCATAGCTAACAATTGCAGAATCTACACTCAAATTCAGTAAGTTTTGCTCCAAAGTCCAGGCTATACCCTTGAACTATGTTACTGTGTGACAGTCTACGAAATACTCATGCACCACTGAGGAGGGAGTGGTTTGAAATGACTTCAGGTGAAAAAGCTATGCTACAATATCCTGATAATACTGATAATATTCTATACTATCCCAGTACTATCTTACTTTAAAAAACATTTATTTGGAGGAAAAAAAAAAACCTGTTATTTATGACTCTCGATAATTATCCCATGTGGTAAATATTATGTAAATAAGTTCTCGTCTGAGATCATAACTCTACAAAAAACAGGAGGCAGGATTTAAATCCTCCACATCTGGTTTAGAATCTGTGCTATAACTACTGTATTTTAAGCCTCAAAGGCTAGCATCAAAATAGAAATAACTTATTTGAAACCACATTTTTACCAGAAAATCCTTCAATGATGTCTAGTATATGTCATTGATATCAGCAGCATGAAGTAGATGCTTTAGGAAATGAGGAGAAACAATGATTAAATCTTTGCCTCCTGGTCTCAGAGCACTTAGAATTCAATAGGAAAACTGAAAAAAGTGATAAAACCATTATGGCAGGAAGTGTTCAATTCATGGCCCTCAGTAAGAATGAACAGAATGCCGTTCCATTTCAGATGAAAGACTACTTCCAAAAGAAGCGATCAGGGACTGTTCCCCAAGGGTGCCCTATGATGTGGTCCTTGAATAATGGATTTGGGCCAGACATTCCAGGTAGATGCAATGGCACAAGTTGCCATGAGCATGAGAAAGAGCGATTGGGCCAAATTAGCTTAAGTATGTTGTATGTGTAGGAAAATAGTATGAGATGACACTGGAAAGGTCATTTGTGGCCATCAAAAGTCTCAACTTTCTGGATAAAAAATGTGGTTATCATTGAAGGTTTTGGAGAGGTAAGAAAGCTATTACAGTATCAGAGAGGGCCGATCGGGGGTAGTGGCCAGGTATACGTCGGCCTACAGTGTTTAAATATTAGTCAGGAAACCATTTATGAGGCTACTGGAATAGAGCGAGGATCAATGATAATTACAGTTCTGTGCAGGTATGCAGACTAGCAGTGGAGATGGAAAGCAATGACAAAATTAGGAAGCAAGGATGAGGATAAATCGCCAGAAACGTTTGAATGACTAGTAATAGAGATTTAGATTCAGACCTGTTGAATTGGAAATGCCGAAGAGACATGTGAATTAAGGTTTCTGGTAGACATTTACACATATGGAAATTGAGTGAAGATGTGAGTTGGTTTAGAAATTATGATTTTAAATTTCTTTTGCATAAAGTTCGTGGATAGAGAATATCATTACAAAAGAGAACAGAGAAACAATAGGAAGGGATATAAATTCAGGATGAGCCCAGTTTTAGGAAGCTGGAAAAAGGAGACGGCTACCAACCAAGTAAAACCAAGAAGTGAATTAGGGCAGAAAAGAGCAAAGGCGAGCCAGGCGAGGGGTAAAGGGTGTTCATGACAGAAAACGCTGCAGACATCGTGACAATGAGGAACAAGCAATGAGAAACACGAGGTCGCCCAGTGTGGCAACAGAAAAACACTGGTCACTGTGGCCAAGAGTGTGGACCACCCTGAACAAATCTGGTGGCCCGAGAGAGGAGAAAGACAGAACTGGATCCCAAGCACAGTTGGGTCTAGATGGGCTTTTTGCTAAGTGTGTTTTTTAGAAGAGACTTGAGCACGTTAAGAAGGGACGCAGCCAGAAAGCTAGCTCCATTGTGCATTAATTAGTGTGTATTCGCACTCTGCTCCCTCAACGTTTGCTTCTCTTCACCAGTACATGCGTCAAGATCCTTCACATTGAACCACATTGAACACAGGTTAGCGTTTGCTCTTTGCCCCCCACGGAAGCTCTTCAAAGTCTAGTGAAGGCCAATATTTTTCTTTCCTTGATCACATTTCTGCATAGGTCTATTTCTCAGGCATTTATAATTTAAAAGTTAACAAAGAAGGAGTAAATAATAGGAATGATAACAATAATAATTACAGTTAAAAATGTTAACCATTAAGTACATTGTACTCTACCTGAATTACCTCATTTTACCTCTAAAAAACACATTTTCAACAACAAAAACCTGTTTTGTTTTTGGATCACATTTTGTACATTATCTATGTAGCAATTCCTGTCCTTTCTTAGAAAGCTGATACAAGATCCAGTGTCAAGGCCCTGTCATGAAGACCTATTCATCTATTCATTCATCCACCCACTCATCTACCCATCCTTGCATTCATCCATTCATTCATTCACCAAATATGTCTACTTCATGCCAGATACTAGATAAGATGCAACATCAGCCTTACTATCATCCCACTTTGTGACAACTAATTTCAAAGATACATTTTTTGACCAAATGAACCAACCACCATATTTCAATTAATGGGAATTTTTTAAAAGTCCAGCTAAATAAGAGAAAAAAAAATGATACATGCCTTTTATATTAATTTTACTCATCTCATAAAGATGCTCAATAGTTCTTTAACATAAATACACATACGCTTAGGGCAGTATGAAAAAATTCAATTGGAAAATTTAAATTAGGCATATTTCTAATTTAATGCCTTATTATCTTTGCCATAGCATGTGCATATAGTTATCTAATAAGCAAAATATGTAGAACAAGGGAGAAGAGCCCTGCCCTAAGGGAATTTATAATATATTCTAATGTATTCTAATGGTGTGTGAAATATACATCTAAAGTCAGAATTTGTCAAAATTTCGTAACTGGGAGATGCTGATAACTATGTCCAAGTATGTGCCTAAAATATTCCTGCCATAGGGAAAAAATATGTCTTTATTCACTGATGCTCATATATTGTATTTAAAAGCTTCCTTGTGTACTGTTAGAAAAACAATTAATGGGCCTCTACCTAGAAATAGTCTCAGAAAATAATGTGGCACAGCCCTAGCGAGTTTATTTATTGTATTATTTTTTTTTCCTGTGATACCATTAGATAAGCAGGTAGTAAATCTATTTATAGTATTTTTTTAAAATGTGTGTTCCATTTTTAAAAAGATTATAGCTAAGGGAGTAAATTTAAATCGCCGACTCCAAATCATGTGGCGGAAATGACACTACTCCGGCAGTCAGGGGGTCTGAGTTCCAGTCTCGACTCTACGTGACAGGTGACACCACCTCTCATGGCCTCTGAGGCCATCTCTTTGGTAAAATGAGATGGCATAACTTGATGGCAGTTCTATAAAGGTGGCAGTTCCTTAAACTCAAATGCCTCTGGGGCCAGGCAGGTACCAGGCAGGTTTAAGCAACACGGGATAGTGGGATCCACAGCGAGCTGGAGAAAAGGGGCCCCACCTAAATGCATTCGGATTCAAGCAACACGAATCAGACCAACAAAGACAGCCTATTTGCAGCCCGCATACAGCCTGTGAGCAAAGCCTTCACTGGAGGGCTGCACAGGCAATTTCCGATTCTGAAACGGTGGGCCCGTGACGTTAAGTCCCCCAGAAAACTCTGCCCTTTCTAAGCCCTCACTCCCTCTATTCTAACGTCCTAGAGGAATTCAGCAGCTTGAGCCGAAGCCGCCCATGACAAGTTCCAGAAGTTTCTTCAACTCCCCAGCATTTCAAAAACTTCTAGATATACCTCTCTGCCTTTTTCCAAGAGCTAGAACATAATGTGAGGCAAACAGTAATTCCAACATGAAGATATGAGCATCGAAATAGTTAAGCTTTCCCTTTCCAACGTAAGGTTTTGGACAGGCAAAAGATTCTTTGTCATTCATCAGCATTTAAAGGCAAAATTCTCAGCTTGGAAGGTATCCGTTATTTGCCAATGATCTCAGAGAAAGTTAGTTTTATAAAGTGGAATGATGTACTGATTTTTTTTTTTTTTCTTACCAACATCTCGTGGCTTTGGAACTGGATCCCCGACTAAACTACAAATGCTTTTCTGTAATATTCCTAGTAAAATGGGTCACTATTGTTGTTTCCAAGACATAGAAATTAGAAACATGGAAGGTTTACCAAGTAGATCAAAGATTCACCATGGAATCCATGCATTTTTCACACAGAGATCGATTGCTTTAGGTTTAAAACTTCCACCAGAAGTACGATGACCTAATTCAAGGGGCGGGTAGTTTTATTTATGCTGTGGACTGCCCTCGCATAGATACGGCATGTGATGGAGGGGATTTATTTCTACACTCTGATCCCGCTTTAGAGTAACGAACACTTCAGGGGGCTCCCCACTTTTGAAGAAACTATTAACTGTGGTTAACTACAAAAATACTTTTGTATCAATGGTACTTGAGAGACCTAAATCAGAAGTAAAAAAAAAAAAAAAAAAGATATGAGGGCTTTGATAAATATCTAAAAAGACAGAAAAACATTCATAAATCTCTAACAGGCACCCATACATAGATCCATATAAGGGAAAACAGACTTGAATTATTTTTTTTATTTTTATTTTTTTGAGAAAGCAGCTGCAGATCAGCTTGTTTGAGACTAAAACAGATGAGCCGAGCGATGGGGGCAGCGGGTGGGAAGAGGCCCACACACTCTTAGAAATGAGGAGCCCTTTACGAATCACACAGTACCAGACCCTGATAGGCTCCTTGGCACAGATCCTGTTCCGGATACTGTTGCAGTCTTAATGTGTCAAAGTTCTATAAATAAAGCATAAGTGCTAGACGATTAGGATAACAAAAAATAATGTGAGAGGAACTAATACTGAAGTATGGTGCCATTTGCCTATTATTTCATTTAGTCTTCATGACCATGCTGTGGTGGCAATTTTTAGCCCCATAAGAGATGGCTGCATCCACAGCCATCGGGACTGTATAGCTTGTGAGTCATACAGCCGAGACCTGAACCCGAAGCAGGCACTTGGCCCTGATGCTTGCTGAAAAGTCCTTGGTCACAATTTCCTCTCAGAGGCGACAGAAGTGGTGTTACGTCGCTCCCCCTGGCTCCCAACTCTTTGTTCTTTGGACGGCGACTGTGTCAGAAAGCACAGGTTTAGCTTCCCTTCGAGATGACGATTTGCCCCATGTCACAAGTCTGCGGCAGGGGCCACTGTGCCGCCCGCATTAGGGCGCTGCCCGTGTCACGGACAGAGAAGCACACGATGTTCCATTACACAGTGTGGGCGGAGGTGACGAATTGCAAAAGCGACATGAAATTCTAAACGTCGGTCTGCTCCGTGCATCAGTCATGCTGGGCCGTCATCATGTTACGCTCTCACTTTATGAATGAAAATCCTTGTTGCTAAACCCTCCAAATCTGTCTTTTTTCCCCCTCTCCTTCAAGTAGAGTACTGTACCCTTTCCTGAAGGATCTTGTCACATTTCAAAGCCATTGTTCATAAATGAAGACTCTGAAGGAGCGTGAAAAATACTGATAATGTTTTAATGAAAAGGACTAGAATGCAGCCCTAAAATCATACTCTGAGTAAAGTGTGTGAAAACTGTGAATTTGTATGAACAGGCTCTTAAAGGAATATCTAGATGAAGTAATGGGACAGTGGAGGATTTCTTTAGTTTTTAACTGCTGTTGAAAATGTGGTTGGCACTGTAGTAAAAATGGGAATGTGAAAAGATTGCCCTGTTTTCAGTTTACCTCCTGCCATCTCTTGTTCCTCTATTCACTGTATAATGAGCACGCTTTGTGGGCTCCAGGATCAGTCACCTCTTAGAGTCCCCGTCTGCCTGTGTAAACCCAGCCACCGCACCCTTAATTACTTCCTGACTGTGGTAACAGTCTCTGTCTCTAGCTCCTAAGCTCGGACAATCATATAACTGTGGCCTATCAGACGACACGACAAGACTGTCCAATAAGCAGCTCAGCTTCGAGCGTTGTCGTCCCCTCCCCATGCCTGTCCCTTCCCGTGTTCTTCATACTGGTGGACCCTATCCGTCTCCTCCCAATTACTCAAAAGTGACCCCTTTTTATTTAAATATCACCCTCAATTCATCACCCGCCTCTTTTCCCATTGCCACTGTGACAATGGGCCGCTCTGACCTCTCCCCAAGGCCAAGGTCAAAGGCTTCACCTCACTTTAATCCTCTCCAGCGAAGCAGCCCGAGTGACTGCTTTAAGTGCTGCTGTTCCATGCAAATTCCTATCACAGGTCCCTGTTACTTTCAGGGTTAAGGTCAAACTGCTTACTGTGTGTGACAAGGCCCTGTTTGACCTGACCGAAGCCTACAGTTAGACTCCGTTCTCGCCGCTGTCACCTCTCCCTTCCCTCCCGACCTTATTGATAACTATGACATACCATAATAACTGTGATCAGTGGCTTGCACTTCTTCAGTAGTGCTCTGTCTTCTGCCTAACATGGCAGCCCGTCTCCACTCCACCCCCAACGCGAATTCCCCAACTCACCCTGGCGTCTGTCCTTCAGGACCCTGCCAGCGCCCTGAGGCTGACATAGGTAGGAACCTGGGCCTATCCTTATCCTAGCATTTCCCACACGCTACTAGAATTTTCTACTCCTGGGTGCACCCTCCCTCGCCGAACTCCAGTCTCTCTGAGTGTTGGCTCTGTGTCTTATTCATGGCTGCGCATCCCTGGCACAGCCCTTCACACAGGACAGGGTATTATGACGCCGAGAGATGCCAAGCGACGATTTATAAAGATCGAGTTCTATTCAAAAATCCAAAGTGTTAGCACGGGCGACATTTAGATATCTGTATTTATGTATAATATCGACCACCCCCTTCAAATATGTCAGTAGTAAGGATTTTCTAGAATCCAGGAGGTAAAGGAAGAGCAAATGATTTCCAAAAGGATTGCAAGAGGAGAGGAGCAAACCTCCATATCCCGCTCAAGTTCAGAGAGAAAGCGGTGACAGTCGCGGCCGCTCTGAAAAGACAAGAGGAGGCCCTCCTAGGCATGGGGCCAGGGCAACGAAGACCCACCTGTGTTCACAACCGTTGGCAGAGCGGGTTCTGAGGAGACAGCGGCGGAGCTAAGAGCTTAGAAGATAAAGGAGACCACCTCCGGGCGTGTGTCCGGCAGCTTCGTCTCTACGCCCAGGCCTCTCTTAACCTCTGAAAGTCCATCCATCACTGCTCCGGATGTATCCTCCTCTCCTCCCAGCCGGGCACGACCAGCCTGATCTACGACAAGGGGCATAATTCACCACCGTAGCTTGCCCATGCAGGTGTAATCAGCGGTGACGTATTCTGTGACAGTTCTGTATAAAAGATGACTAACATAAATAAAACGCATTGTGTATTACGGGCTGGGAGAATATAAAGCACCACAGATAGACTCCTCCGGCGGAGAGGCTCCTGCTAGAGATGGCATTCTGGGGGGACGTTAAGTCCGCCTGGCAGCTCGTGACCTTGTCTGACGGTAAGCCAGCGTGAAGACCTTCTCAACAGAGCTAATGAGCAGCTTCCACAAGTATTTACGGCCTCAGATCAAACATCCGGAGTACCATTTTAGTTTTTATTCTTCTCATTTTATCACAGAGCCTTTCTTTAGAATATGTCACAGACCACTGAAAATGGCTGCTAGGAATCAGCAAGGTTCTGTATAAAACACAACGGTCCTGGAGTCAAAGCTACGCCTGAATTCCGACTCCGTTGCTGAATAATTACAGGAAATCCTCGGTGCCATCTGCAGGTTCTTGAAATTGGAAACGAAGTATAAGGAAACCAATTTTACCATCGACTATTTGACATAAACAAGAGTTAAGTTCCTGCGGCACCTCAGCAACGCTATAATGATGTCGAATTTGAAATAACATTTTTCAAGGATAACTGCTGTATATTCATAAGACTCGGTTTCTTCATCTCTCAAATGGGGATCTTGTTTTATTCATTTCTGAAGTCCCAGCAGCTAACACCTTGCAATAGTCCAGTTACAAATGACTCACATCCCCTCCCCCGGTTTGGCGTTAGCTGTGCTGAACGCCCACACCGGAATGTGTCCTGTGATCTCTAGTGGCAGATTGACACATGAACTCGCTGTTCCACTCTCCGCCCCCTGCTACTCAGGAGCACAACCAGGACTGGACCAAGAGTTAAACCCGGAGTCATCCGTGCCTGAGATTCAGACAATAGCTACCTTCGCCCGCCTGGTACCTATTGCTGAGAACTAACGACCAGAAGAGCAACATGCTGGGTGAATATCAATGGGGACGTGTCTAGGAGCCATTCTGGGTCCGGGAATCAGATCTGTGGAAATTAGAAAACTGGCCCAACAGAGAAACCTCTTGGAGGCTGTCATAGGTTGACTGCTTGAGAAAGAGACAGGTCGTAAGACCTGTGGGAAGCAACCCGGGCAGAGGAGGACGGGACGTTCGATGCAGGGGAGGCGGCGGGAGCTCCAGAGTGCAAATGGCCCTCCAGGCCTGTCTCTGGTGGAGGCGAGGGGGCCTGGCGGTCAGGTCCGTCAATTGCTGGTCACCCAGCTGCAGAGCACCGGGCTCTAGTCATTCCTCGGCCCACCCAGAGGCCAGAGGCCAGGCTCGCAGTGACCCTGGAGCAGTTCTAGACCAGGGAGTGCTCGCCGGCCCCACGGACTGAAGACAGGCAGGAGAGGCTGACCGGTGGCTGGAATGGATGCGCACCGATTACAAATTTTCCTACTTGGATTAAAAATCATAAATCTCCTCTGCTTCGAGGAACATCTAGTCGAGAACAGACCCATAAGGAAGAGAAAGCCAACGTCACGGTTCTGCATGGAGGAAATGGGAAGAGCAGACGCCCGTTACTCAGCCTTGATAAACACTGCGGTTGAGCGAAAACCCGCACTTTTGCATAGAAGCCTATTTGTGACAAGAGGTCCTCGGAGGGACACAGCGAAGCAGCAGTGTTGATCTGTGAGTCCATGCGCCTTCTCCTCAGAGTCACTCTACTCAACTCTGACACGACAACAGCAAAACGATGCCACCATACAACCCTGAACTGTGCAGAAAGCCCCTTTGCAGTGATTATTCGAACATCATTTGTGTCTCTAGGACCAGGAGGAGCCTTAACCTTTTGAAGTATGTATTCTGCCAGGGCAACACATTTATCCAATCCGTCCTCGAAAGATTTCCGCTATCTTTAAAAGGTACTATTAGTTACAGCCTTATTTTTTGAACCATAGTGGATTTAAAATGATCTGAACACATCTTCCTAACAATCTAGTCCCAAATGTTAAGGTAATTAAAAGCGCTTTTCTGAGGTTAGCAAAAGGGAGGTAAGATTCTTCTAGGAAGACGTTAGAAGAACATGATAAGAAGTCAGGATTCAGTATTTCTGGAATGACCTTGGCCAACTGGCTCTATCTCAGTATTTTCACTTGTACAAAGGAAATAACCCACCCCTGGGCAATGTTCAAAATCATATGAACCGCCATATGTAAAGTGGCTGGCACTCAACATATTGTATGCACCTCATGCAGAATACTGTTAGTTTTGTTTGCTTCACAGTTTTCTACGTAAACTCACTGAGAAATTTTCTAAGAATATGAGTCCTGAAAAAAGGAAAGGCATAGAATGTTTCCGTAGCTCAGATTTACAGCAAAAAAAAAAAAAAAAAAAAAAGTGCATATAGAGAGCTAGTGGAAAGAAATTGGGGCTCGTGGGCTATAGCCAGTGATTAAACCTTAATACAACTTGACAGTTTTAATTTTTATAAAAATACCACCAGGGCCTATCACTCACATATGGACTTCAAACCTAACAAATGTAATTTAAAGACAACAAAGCTGCTTTTAACGGTGTACCGTCAAAATGCTGACATTATCAAAATTGAAAATGCTCCACGTATAAGATATGAAATGGAAAACCTAGCAATTCTTCCCTTTACCTGACAGAAGTTATCGGGACGAACCCAAGGAATGCCTGGACCTTTTTTACGTTAAGTTATTGACAGTTTGGGACAATTTCTCATGGAATCATATATAATTAAACATAGAATGAGAGCGAGTAATTCCTGAAACTTGCTACACACTGACTGAGTTAGGCGCTATGCATAAATTCTCTCTTTAACTGTCGCGGAAACTCTGTGGATCTGTTACTATCATAATCTTCATTTCACCAAAGAGAAAACCGGAGCAGAGAGAGATCCGGACCTGTTTGATTCCAGGTTGCTATTTTATTTCTGTAACAAACCACACTGCAGGAGTGGGCTTTAAAGAAGAGAAAACAGAGGTCCACAGAGGAGAAAGGATTTTCAAGATCCCATAGCTAGTTAGTGACAAAGCAATAACTGGAACTTAGTACCCAGGACTATGTTCTTTCTCATGTACCTTACCATCCTCTCTGGAATGTGGCTCTAGCACAAGAGATGAGAACGCATTCAGCAACACAAAGCTTTATATGTTCACGACACAGAACTAAGTATTGTGGCTCCTTGGTTTATCCACTGCATGTATATGGGTCCTGTATCTTTCCACTTCATCATTAAATTTAACTAGAGAATTTCAAAGTAAGTAATTTTGTGACGCAGTCGAAAATTGCTAACTATGCACTTGTTTTGTTAACCACATTAAAGTAACATGCGATATCACTGTTTATCCAAAGCAAATAAAAAATACACCTGGTTTGTGGTAATAAGTCTATAAAAGAAGACAGTATATTTCTATTTTAACTTCTCCACTATTTGCATAACACAATCATTCTCACATTCAGCAAATATTTATTAAGCACCTACTATGAGACACCCACTGCTCAGCATAGTGATACAACCCCGAACAGAAACAAACATAAATAAACAAAATCTCTTGCCTCAGTCCTTGCTAGAGAGTAAGACCACAGAGAAATCAAGGTAAATTTATTTAGTTGTTGTTTTTACTAGAGAGCAATGGTGAAAACAGTAGGTTATCAGTATTTGCAAAACAGCCTTCCATTTTTTCTCATTTCTCAATGTACAGCATGGATTTAACCTGGTGAGCAGATGCAAAAGAGTTCCATCAAAAAACAGTTAATATTTCTGTAACGTCTTCTGCATTTCAAACCAGACATACGGTCGCAATTCGAAAGGGCTTATATTTTAGTGGACTAATAAAGAAAGCAAAAGAAGTCAGCCAACATACGTGCCACCCCTGGTACCCTAATGCAGGAGAGACCACCTTTGCACATGCAAATGTCCCCCTCTTCACTCTGTCTCTTTGTGTTGTTGCCTCATAAAGCCAGGTATGCACCAGGTAAGACAGAAATCACAGGGGAGTTAAAAGCCAAACTCTCTCTCTCATTTCCAGATAATTCTGGGGAATCATTAATGGGCAAAGTAGGAATCAGATTGGCCAGATCCATATTTATGTCCTGTGCAGTGGTACACAGGCATGCCGTGTGCAAATGTTGGTCCTTTCAAGGTGACAAGCCTCTGACTGAAAAGTCTGGAGGTCAGGAAGTCTCACTTAGGGTCACCTGGCCCGACTGTTACCTCTGCTGACAAAGAGGAAATTTTTAGAAAATGAGCTTTAAACAGCTAGGCCTCCATTTCCAAAATAATTATGACACACCATTTCTTCCAGCTTAAAGACAAGAACTGGATTTCACACTTCTTTCTGTTATTTGCCAGTCTTGTGTGAGTAAACAGTTACAGGCCGATTACAAAGCCTCGGGTTTTCAAACGAAACACAAGAGCACTTAAGTATAATAGCGCTGGTAGATGCCTTTTAAATCCCTTTTCTTTTTGGTTCAAGAGACAGATTTGCACTTGTTACAAGATGACTGAGTAAGTCACTCACGGCGATGCCACTTGTGAGTAACGGACAGATTCCTTCCTTCTCCGGTGTTAAGTATTTTCTCTCTGTCTCTGCCTTCCCCTGTATATATTAATATCTAATTTCCATGTTGGTTATCAAAATGCAGACAAACATTTTCTGCTACTGTACGGAGAAGATAGAAGACATTTTAGAAACTCTAGAGAATTCAAGCCTCAATCATGTCTGACTTATTGATTTATGTGAATCAATATGCATTTTTGCAAAATGCATCTTTTAGCTTTTTTTTTTCAGTTAGCACTTAGCAGCAGAATTCGGTCATTTTCATTAGAAAGAGCTTCTAGTTAAATAGTTCTTTATTTAAAACAGTACGAGTTTTGCTCTCGAGATTGCTATAACATGTTGTCAATAGTTCGGGACAGGGCTAATGATTACATCATGAATAAAAGCCTCGATATCCACTTTATTCCTTTTTTCAAACTATGAGATCCTAGACAAAAATAGCTTTACAGTAATCATCTTCTACCTCACAAATAAATAAAACAAGTATGCTGGAGAAAGTGACGGGAAATGTGTGGCCGAAAATAAAAAATATCCCTTGCCAGTTTTAACAGGTATTCAATCTTTTGAACCAATAAGAAATTTGGGGAGATATTTTCCCCTTCCTTGCTTCTCCTTCCCCCTAATAATAATTCTACTTGAATGTCTCCTATTTGTTATGAATAACCTCATGTGTAGATATCAAAAAGTGGAATAAAGAAGGAATGAATTCGAAGCATACATTTCTCCTGAGAACACTTACGAGGCATCTTAGAATCTTCCAGGGAGCTGAGGTTTGGGGAAGTTGGCCTTGGGTAGTTTGAAAACGACTTTTAGGGGATTCTGATATATCTTTTGGCTGAGAACTTGGAATTTATTAGCTTGCCTGCTCGTGTCTCCAATTCCATTATGAAAGGTTTCCGTCTCTATTTTCTTAAAAGAGCACGTTTACTAGGAGAGGCCCTCTGCAGAGTGACTATGTCTGAGGAACGGGGCTAATTAAAGTCGCCCCTTTCATGTATGTGTGTGTACTCACACACACATGGTGATGTTTGTAAAAGCTATGCTGATGTATTAGCTGCACAACTGCTAACATCAGTGTGCTCAACAATAGACCAACCTCCCTTATACCATCCCAATTTTCAGAAACTGTCTTTTACGAACCTGTATTTTCATCATTAGTTTTTAATTAAACTAAAAAATAATTTAGATCATTTTACCTCCTGGGAAATCATATTTCTTGATCCTACCTCTAGTTTCTGTTGTATATCTATTTATAAATACGCCCCCTCAGGCTAAAAGACTAGTTGCTCATGTGGCCGTAGTTTGCTGATCTCGGTGAATCTATCACCTTTTTAGTGTCTCACAGATTCCTAATGGTGTTCGAATCCTTCTCTGTCCCTTTTCAGGGTCTGGATGATACTGTGGTGAGGTCTAGGGTGACAAAACTGTATTACAAGGGACCCTCCTAAGACTGTGTAACTCTGCCTGAGCTCTACCTTGACTCTCCAGGTACTTCCTAGTCTACATTCAGTCCATCCAAAACATTTCCCACTCTTGGTTTATGAAATCTCTTGCACCCTCTCTCAAAGGCTTCGCATAAAAAAAGAATATATTTGATTTTAAAATGTAAAATCATATTATCTTGCATTCCTTTGCAATACTGGGTGACTCCACCATAATTTGCGGGTACCATCTCCTTGTTTTGTGCCATACCTCTGGCTTTTGTTTCTTGATCTCTTAGTTAAAACGGTTCTCCCTGTGCTAATTACAATTTCATTAGATTAAGTGAGACCATGAAGAGCGGCGTTCGTCCGTTCATTACACTAGCTAAAAAGTTCCCGCTACCCCGTCATACTCCCCTGAGAGCTTCCTTTTCATAATTTACATCTTATTTCTCTCTCTCTCCAATGTGTGGTGTTTTCTCAATAATTTAACACTTTGCTCATTTTCCATTCCTCTCCTAACCTGTTTAAAATACCCATGATGTTATAGTTAACTGAAGTCAAAATTTCTCTCTTTTTAGCTGAGAATAACTCTTACTTGAGATTAACATAAGTTTCTTACAGAGGCCTGCATTCTGTATGATTGCAACTCTAAATCTAAGCTCTATTTCATAAGTCATAATTAAAGAAACCCTTATATACTGTATTTCCACCAACACAAGAACACACACGCTTATCCTAGAATTTATGGTAAAATATATATATATATAAAGCACTACATTCAAATTCTGAGGGTCAGTAGAGAAGAGAGTTCAAGTAACTATAATTATTCTGGACGATCTAAAACACTAAGGTGTCCTAAGGAACTTTCTTGTGGTTTCATTTCCTTATCTTCAATATAGTTAAAAAGTCATAAAACAGATGATTTTATCAGTGTTTGAGCATACTCCATTTCTAAAAGATGACTATTTGGTCCCAGTTTCCTTTCTTCCTTCCTCTTCCCTGTAGCCCCAAACCCCCAACAAAAAGCTTACAGTTGGTTAGTCAGTGTGTTATTAGTTCATGGAAATGTTAGTATTATTTAACAATAAAAATAAAAATCACACTCAAGCGAGTCCTGAATTATTCATGCCCTCTGATTTTACATAATTTGGCCATCTCTCTTTTTATTGCTATTTCAGTTTCTATCACTAAACAATTCTCCACTAGGTCCATCTTGGATTCCTGTGAACAAGGAGATAACACTTGCAAAATGTTCCCTTCGAGACGATGTTCTGAGCTGATGTCCAAACCTTTGCTGCCGAAGCCTAACCTAGGAAAACGGCAAGGAATACCCTCGGTGCCCGGAATAGAAAGTAGAGTATTAACGAGATCTTCAAAAAAAAAAAAAAAAATCGTATTTCTTCATAATTTAAAAATCTGTAATAACACAAAAGCTCGCAAAATTGAACCATCACAGGAATAGACTTTTAAAGTTTACATTGTCCCTCTATATTGTCATTATAAGGACACAGACCCAAGACATCATTTAAAACACAATTGAGGCACTTAATGTGGTTTTGACATTAGAAATTACCAAGGGGCAGTGTGGGGCTCTCTGTTCAGAACGCAGCGGGAGGAAAGAGAATGGGTGAATCCGGGCAGGTGAGTGTGGGGAAGGTAGAGCACACAAATAGGGTTGCGTGCTCAGCAAAATGCCGAGAGCTGGCTGGGGAGCCTTTACGATGGTCGATGCTGTAGGCAGCACGGGGTTAGGGCATGGTCTGCACAGGCCTGGAGCTTGTGCAATAGGCCTTCGGAATTTCATAGGAATTTTGCTCAGAGTTGGAGGGAAAAGGTAATTTCAGTGGTGACATCAGGACAAAGCCGAAGAAAGCAAGAGAAAGCCGAGAAGAATGCTAGGCAGGGAACGCCGAACAACCAGAAATGGTGTTTGAGAAATGCCTTCTTTAGAGAAAGGACTCCGTTTTGCAAAACCACTGTTTATCGCTTTGCTAATCTCCAAAATACGATTTCTAGCGAGGCAGGCATGCGTGTAAGTGACTGGAGGTGTAAACTAAACCTTTGTGGCGACATTCTTCAAACGTTCGGTGTTAAGTGTAGGAAAGGAAACACACACACACACACACACAGATGGAAAATACTGTAATGAACTGACATGTTCTATTTAAAAACTGTTTGTCAGCCGTAGTTAAGTTGACACTGTCAGCATGGCAACAAATCATAACATTTTACGTGTTTTGCTGCATGCTTGAAGCGACGATGGCACATGGCACTCTCAGATCCCAGCAGTGGGGGTTAGGGAGGGCAGCACGGTGGCCTGGGGCAGGACGCGTCTGACCCGCACACCCTAAAGGTCAGGCACGGGGGAAGCGGACAATGCCTGGTGTGCCATTTCTTTGTGCCTGTAAAATAAAACTCCTCTTGAGAGTTTTTGTTGTCGTTGTTGTTGTTGTTGTTGTTGTTTTAATGGGACAGGAGTGGCCTGGAAGACCAAGGGGAATCCCTCCTCTAAGTGCTTTAATTGTGGAAAATCAGGGAGCGCTTCACGGGCTGCAAGGATGACGCTCTCTACCAGAATTCCTCCTCGTCGCCTTTCTTACAGGGAGAGAGGGGCACTGATAAATCACACAAACCAGAACTTGGTGGTGACATCTGTATTCCTGCTCTGAGGCAGACGGGGCTACCTGTCCATGCAGATCTGCTCTTTCCCATTTCCCGGACCCAAGGCAATATGCGTTTCCCAGTCTAGCAGCTGAGGGGCTTCACGCCAAGCTTGTGCCCATGAATTATGAGCGGAAGTGCACCTTCTACCTCGCTTACTCTTGACAAAAAGACTGGACCTGGAATTTGCTCTCACCCCCTTTTCCTTGGCTGTACTGACCGAGGTCAGTGCAATCTTGGTGGCCATATGTTGAAGACAGCACAACTACTGGCAGCCGGAGCCTTTAAAATACCTGTGAGGGGCGGAGCCACCTGTCGACCTAGAGAATTCACTTTGGTCTCTCACCTGAGAGAGAAACACACATTTATCTCTTCTGCATTATTTTGGAGAAGGTGAGAATGTTTGTCACAGGAGTTTTATCCCCAGCTCACTCATACTCCAAATATAACACTGGCTAGTAGGACACCTTCGGAGAGCCACTCGCCCCTTTCGAACTGATTCCCACCTGTAAAATGGACACCACCACATCTGCCTTTTGTCACCTAATAGAATGTGGACATAAACCATTCTGTAAAACGCTGTTATACATACACAAAAGATAAACTATGATAGGAATTCAAAGGGAAGAGCAAGTCTTTCTAGCCGAAGTGATCAGAAAAGATTAAAGAGAACTTGCGATGAATCTTAGTAATGTTTGGATAGGATTTTAACTTGCAAAGGGGAAATACAACGATGGGGGCGCGGGGAAAGGCAGGGTTCAAAATCAAAAATAGATAGTGTACTTTTCAGTGAATAGCAGAAGACAGTTCGGTGATAGAGAAATCTAGGAGAAGTGTAACAGGAAATAAGACTGGAAGATCAATGTGAGAGCCAGATTTTGGGGGTGTAACAGAGATCTGAACACTAGAATAATCAATTCTGACTCGTCTAAGTTAGCGACGGTAATTTCACCCTCTTCGCCCGCGGTTGGCTGAGGACAGTTATTTGCCTGAGACACTGCTCTGCAGAGATATGCTGCTTGGATCTGAGAAACACACCATGTGAGCCGAATCCAAAGGCCCAGGGAACCAGGGAGGTGCCGGCCCAGAATCTCAGCACTGCGAAGCAGCGGAACCAGCCTGGATGAACCCGTGCCCAAGCTTTCTGTGACAGCGGATCGTGAAAGGCTCATTTTTTAACCCAAATTGTCATTTCTGTTCCTTGCAGCTGAAAGCATTCTTAAAGAATCACTGGGTCTCACAGAGAAGAACACACCTGGGGAGAGATTTGATCTCTGAAAAGATCACTAGCAAAACCATCACTTTGATTTCTCAGACATGCATCCTTCGTGAACATGAATCAGTGTCATAGGCCTTCAGGAAAATATCCTAAGATATGTTTATAAAAGCAATCTAGAAGTCCACTTTATAAGGAAGAAACTTATTTGTTATTTTGGTAAAGTGTGCTCATTTTATCATACCACTGTTGCATAAACATTTTACCTATATTCAGAAGAAAGACAGCCAGTAGTTTTCTGATAAAACTTGAGAGCTAAGAAAACCCTGATAAGTCAACTAGATCTTCTTCATGGCTTTACAGAGAAAATTCAAGCCCGGGTACTTGCTAAAAGTCATAACCTAGAACCCAGCCTCCACCCCTTTTTAGACAAAAAAAAAAAAAAAAAGCAAAACAAAACAAAAACACAATTAGTCCTCTTGCTGTCAACTAGATTTTCGTCTTGTTCCCAGTGTAAGAAATGCATGAAAAATTGTAAAGCTCAAAGAGAGAAGGCCAAGGTTTCCTGGCATTATCTATATTTAGTACATATGTATCTAAATATCAAATTTAAAATGGAATATTTTGATAACATTTAAACCAAAAGAACCTATCTAAGCACATACATGAGAAGCATCTTGTCAATATAATTCATTATCTCTGTGACACCCATTGCTAAATATCTTACTTAATATCATGCTCTATTTCCCTAGATCTGGTCCTAAATTAAGCAAGGATTGAAAGTCAGTTCGAACATAAGTCTGGTAATAGGAATAAATACCAACGTAATTTATCCTTTGTCTCTCTCTATTATTCTCTATATAATCCCAAGGTTTTTGCTTGGTTAAAGCAAGAGAAGGCCAAGGGTAAAAATCATGCTTTAGATATTATGGCTCTCAATTACTACTTCAAAAATGAATGTTCAGGAGAAAAGAGGATGTGAAAAAACAAGATCTCCTTTAGGCGTCTTTTACGTATTTGAAGTAAAGATGGAGTAGGGGCAAGAAGAAAAATTCACAGAGTACTCTAGTGCATTTCCTCCGATAGAATAACCGCCGTTTAAAAAACGTATTTACCTAAAATCACTCAGTCATTAAGAGAACGACGCGGGAGCATGTGGTGCCTCAGTCCAAACTGGAAACAGTTTTGTAAACGCACTGACGAAGTTGTCCTTTGATTATCTTACAACGAACCCTACATTGGCTTGTTGAATACAGTGGTGCATGGATTAAAACTGCCTGGCCAGGGGACACGTTTAAACACAGCCTCTCGTGCTGTCCCCGGGTCAGTCTGCATGAGGCACCACGATCCCTCTGTGAAAAAGAATGGCTCCCAGTCTGCTGCCGATAGGAACATGATCAGTAACCTTACGTCCCTTTCTTTGCAAAATCGGTTAGAGTTCAGAATTTCTACAGAACGAAGTTCTAGAGTTCAGAATTCTCAGATAACAAGGCTGCTACCCCTATCGACTGGTCCATATTCATCCTCTAAGTTTGACCACCCTTTCCTTACCACGGAGGTGGTCGGCACCTGGGTAGTTTTAATCCAGCTTCTTCACTGCTCGTCTCGGACGCTGAGTAGGTCAGACCTGGGATGGAAGCCTGTGGAAGCTCTCTGTGGCTCCTCACTCCTGTTTTCGTATCTTTGTATAGCCCTCCCCACTGCCCCCCACGCACAGTATATGGGGGATCAGTCTGTATGACCCATGGAACACAGCAGAAGTGACTGTATGTCGCTTCTGAAAGTAGGTTATCTAAAGGACACTGTGACTTCCGTTTTGCCCTTCTCTTTTCTCTCCGATGACCTGCTTTGGGGGAGACAGCTGCCATGTTGTAAGCGGCCATATGGAGAAGCCCCTGCAGTAAGCCGCCAAGACCCTCCAGCCGACAGCCACGTGAGTGTTTTTGGGGGCGGGTTCTCTTGTCCCATCACCCCTTCAGATGACCATGGTCCCGGCCGACACTTTGGGTGCAACCTCAGGCGAGACCCAGGGCCAGACCTGGCCAACTCTAATGCTCACAGATTCTCGTCAGAAGATACGTGACATGATAAATATTTGTTGTTCTCAGCCACTAAGTTTTCAGGTAATTTGCTATGCAGCATCCTAACAGGCACTCTTAGGTTTTGGTCTGTGTTTTATTTTGTGTTTCTTCTACTCTTTAAGTGACTTGAGGACAGAAATCATATCTTATTCATTTTTAGGTTTAGCAGAGTGCCTGAGGACGTAGCAAATCCAATAACCATTTTCTGAATGAATGATCATCTCCTTCCTGTTTTTATCATTAAGATAAATTCAATGACAATTATACTTACAGACTTCTGGCTTAACTAAGAATTTTTTTTTTCTTAATAGTGTGGTTTAATCCAGAAAATATAGATTGAAAAAAAATTCTGAAATGAGATCACCTTTCAGAAGCTCCAATTTTTTTAATGCTCCCACCATTAAGAGTTCAATATAAATTTACAATGAGGCTCAGTGAGCAATTTAGGAAGCTTTGGCGTCCTGCCTCATGAGCATTCATGATTACAAATGAAAACTTGGCCTCGCGAGCTCAGACATGACAGCACAATGGGAAAGACTAAGAGGCTGACGTAAGTATGAAGGAAATAAACTCCTATAAGTCTTGGGCATTAGGGGACTAGAGCTATGACTCACTAAGACCTAGGGAAAACAGTCTTCAAGGTAAGTAACCCCCAGTCACTTGACAGCTCGCAGAGAACCAGGGACCAGACCCCCTCTCTGCTTCTCTTCTGCAGGAGAAGCATCTGACAGACGTCATGGTGCACCCATCGCTCCGGATCACCCACTCCCAGATTCTAACACATTCCCACTGAGAAAACACCGGTTACAGAAAGGGGTAAATAATCCCATGACCACGTCGAGAAATGCAGAGGCAGACCTCTTGGGGATGGGTTTGGTCGAGCTGCCGTTCATCAACAGAGCGACATTTCTTTCTTCTCTCCCCACTCACCTCTCGCTGACTAAGCCCCTTTCCTGGACAGTGACGTCTTCTGGGGCGGAGTTATTACCGGGAGCAAAGTGAAGAGGGTTCAGTGAGTAGAAAGAAGAAAAGCAAAGGTTTTGCTCAGCACAGGTGAAGTTTTATCGAGGGGAAGTACAAGTTGCATGAATGAAAAAACAACATTTCGCTGGGAACTAATTTCCCAGGATGGTATGAGCTGCATCTTCAGGGAGTGAGAACTCGGGTAATCACCGGCCTTCCTCCCGCCGTGGAATGGAGAGCACCCGGGAAAAGTCACCTCCCTTCCTTCTACTCTCAATGTGCTGACAAGTAAATACAGCTTGAGAAGCCACAAGCCAGAAGGATTTGTGTGTGTGTTTGTGTGTCATTTAAGAAAAATTGCTAAAATATTAAAAGAGAAAAGAACAGAATGGTGTGGTATGAAGAAGGGCCTGAGGTTTGGTTAATTTTTATTCCAGAAAACAAGCTTTGACTCTTGCATCACTTGACAAAGAGTGCTTACTTTCAAAAAATGTGAGCACTGCCCCAAAGCCATAAAGTAATATGCTCTAAGGGCTCAGCCTCAAACCAGCAGACTCAAAAAATAAATTGACAGCTCTGTCCCTTAATTACATCTGCTTTTTCATGAAAAATAAACGAAGAATCAGGCTATGTAATACATTAAATTTTAACACACATTTTCAGAACACACACACACACGCAAGGTGATTTTAAATGGTAGATCCTGGAATTTTGATTTTAAGAAGGTAAAGACTTTTCTGTCTCCTTCATCTCAGAAATTACCAGTAAAACGACAAGGAGGAGGAACAGAAACACATTCTCCATCTTTGAGAAAAACAGGAGACATACTTTTTCCTGAACCCTGGTACATGAAGTTGAAAAGAGGGTACAGCGTAGTCACCATTCAAGAGGTGTGGAGGAAGGGAACAGTAAGCGTAGGCACATCGGGGTACCGATACCCCCCAGAAGCAGCTCTCTTCCCTCTGCCAGCTCAGGGGCCAAGGGCACTGGTGTAAGGCGGGGGTGGGGCATGGGGCAAAAAACAGGTGAGGTTGGCTGAAAGTCCACGCCCCCCATACTCTGCCTGCACCTCACAAAGCAGAGCAGCCACCTGAGCCCCTCCCGTCGCTCTGCAGACCTCGGGCTAGGGGAATGCCGGGGGCAGTGAAGGGGGAGCAGAGGGGTGACTTGCTGAAAATGAGGGCGCCACCGAAGGCCAGCACACCTTCCCCCTCTTCCTCGTTGGGTTCCCAGTTCACCCTCAGGCACGGGTACTTGTCCAAGGAAGGACACTGGAGGACTCTGTTCAAGAGACATAGAAGGTTCTAGAGAAAAGACCTACAGACACCGGTATTTTGGGATTCTCTCAACGATAACAATAAAAACAAAAGAAAAATCAAGCTTACAAAATCACCCTGGAGTAAAGCCATTTAATCCACGATCCTCAGCCATGAACCTAATGCACATCATTTTAGCATCTGTCTCTTAAACGTGAGTGAAACAAGCATTCGAGCGATTTCTTCTACATCACGAAAAAATGCGCTTCTTTCCAAAACTTCAAGAAACCCTTCACTGGTCTCCACGATCTCTTCTGTCTCCAACCCAGTTCCCGCCCTTCTTCCCACGCCTTACTGTCCGTGGGCCCCTCTCTTCCCCAGCTCCCGGCTTCTCATTAGCCCGAGGTCCGACCTTCCCGCCGGCCCCTTCCACGCCTCCTAAAGCTCAAAGCCAGTGGCTTCTTGGTTGAGTCCCCTGATGCTTTGACACTTCTCCCTCTTTCCCAGCCACCAACCTCAACACCTCGGCATTGCTCTTTTTAGAATAAACTTTTAAGAACAGTTTTAAATTTGCGGAAAAGTTGTGAGGTGAGCACGAGAGTGTTCTCCTCCATCTATCTCGCACTCAGCTTCTCCTACTCTGAGCTTCCTGTGGTGATAGGGTCCATTTTGTCACAACTAATGAACCAAATTATTGAGATGCTTTTATTTAACTAACTCCATATTTCATTCAGATTTCCTTAACTTTGACCTAGTGTCCCTTTTTCCATTCCAGGATCCCATAAAGAAGGTCCCATTTAGTTGTCGTGTTTCCTTAGGCTCCCCTGGACTGTGACAGTCCCTCAGACTTCCCTAGTTTTTGAGAAGGACTAGTCCAGTATTTGACTGAATTCCTCCTTTGGGGTTTGCTTGATGGTTTTCTCATATGAGCTTAGACTGGAGTTCTGGGGTGGCAGATCACAGCTGAATCGAAGGTGCCTACTATCAACGTGACTTACAGTGTTGATGTTGACCTTCACCGCCAAGGTCATGTTTGCCAAGTTTCTCCACCGCAGTTACCCTTTCCCACCTCCTCCCAGACCAAACTTTTGGGAAGAAAGTCACTATGCAGCGCCCACACTTAAGAAGAGCAGCTACATTCTTCCTCCTCTGGGGAAGATGACCTACAGAGATGTTTGGAATTCTCCTTTCCTGTTCCTTTGTTCTCCATTTCATTCATCTTCCCCACAAGCAAACAGTATCGTGGGATCCAAGTCAGATACGATAACTCCAAGCCCTGACTCCACTGAAATGGGAGAGGCTCAATTATTCCTGTCACCTTGGGGCTTTGTTCCTGTCCCCTTTTCCTTTTTCAACAAATACTGATTGCCTGCCAGGCACTAGGCACACAATGGTAAGTCAAACAGATATCGTCCCTGACAGCTCAAAGGCTTGTAAATGGTGGCATCCGCTTCAGCTGGGGAGTCAGAGAAGGCTCCCTTGAGGGGGTGACTTTGAGTCGAGATCTGAATGGTGGGTAGAAGTAAGTTCATGAAAAAGGGATACAAGAAAGAAGAGAGCATTCTAGATTAGGGGAACAGCCTGAGAGAAGATTCTGAAGTGTGGGGGAGTGAGGCGAAAGGGTGAAAGAGGCCTCTGGAAAGGCAGGGTGGGCTGCGTCCTGCAAGTCCTGTGAGTTTCGTGCGGCCGCCAACGGCAGGGCAGAACCGAGAACAGATCAGAGTTTCGAACAGACTGTTGAACCTGCCAAAGGCAGAACGAGTTGGGGCGGCAGAAACGGGTACAGGGTGACCAGTTAGAGGTCCAGACACGAGGCGATGGGGGCTTGGCATGAGACAGGGACAGTGGAGACGGAGGGAAAAGGACAGTGAGTGATCTGACTTTTCCGGACCTCAGTTTCTTCACCCGTAGGAAGGAGACGATCACATGCTGACCTCGTATTGCTGTGAGGCATTAAAGTTAGCAAAGGCAAAGCATTTAAAGGGCTGCCTGGCCTGGCTCGTAGAAAAAAAATGCTACTAATATCAGTTATACCTTCTTGAATAGGTATCAAAATCAGGTGGGTTGTCAATTCCCTCAGAGATGAAATGAGGAAGCCTGGCTTTTACAATTTCCAAGACCTTCTCCAGCCTTAAGTGGATAACCCGTTATTCTTTGCTAGTCTAAGAGGACCATAAGCTCTTATGTAGCTTATCCTTAAGAGCTCACTCAATAAACAGTGCTCTACCTTGTTTAACCTGTACCACTGTAATACCCATCGGAACCTTCAAAAAAAACTGACAATGGATGAAAACGTGTTTTCTTGTCTAAGGAATTCTGATGAATACAAAACTGATTTTTTCATCTTTAAACATTTCACATTCTGGACCGGAAGACTTTGGTCTAGCATTTCTACCCTTTACACGGTGAGTCTATCTTGTTTTTCTGCCAAGTTGAGAAAGTATTTCAGGAGAGAATCTATTCCAGCAGGCGTTAACTATCCCAAGACACCACCAAAGCCTCCAGAACCGCAGCTTAAATGGCCCATTCGACTCCTCAGAATAGAAGGGGGTCATATCTATAATCATTGAACCAGCAAGAATTTAATGGCATTGCGTTGGGTCTGGCATTACATTAGGATTCATGGACAGTATGAAGAAGACAGGCCCTTGTCTTCTAGAAGCTTATAACTGACGTAAGGAAGTAAGGGTGATCCAAATACAGGAAGACTGAATATAAGATTGTAGAAATCATGAAAGATTTCTCTATGTGGACTATTGATGGGAGGGGGAGAATTCAGAGGAGAGGCAATGAGGGATGTGTAATGACAAAAAGAGCCAAGAACGTTGGGATATATCATCTCAATGAAGTTTATACTTCAAGAAAAATCTTGTTAAATCTCAACCAAGAGAATGAAATGTTGCTTCTTCTACCCACCTCTGTTTACGTCCTCAGTACAAATACGAACGAGAAGAAGCAAAACAGAAATGTGCCAACCCTTCTAATAAGCTAGGTGAATCTACCTGTGATGATAACTGCAAATATTTCATTTGTCAATAGCGTGAGCTTTTCAAAGACAGAGTCCCTGGAACCATGCAACGTTCTCAGGAAGGAATGCCCTCCCAAGCCCACAGTCATCTGTAAGTAAAGATATCCCAGCTTACAGAGGGGAGGAAAAGAGGAGTCTCAATACTTTACGAATAAAATTACCCTAAAACAATGAAAGGCAGCAGAAGTTGTTAAAGGTGGGGGGTAAAAAACACCAAAAACTGCAGTTGTAAATGAGCTCGCATTGCAGGTACATTTGAACTAATAAAACAGATGATTTTACTGAAAACTTAACACCTCTCAACACAGCTGTCTGCCCAGTCAGGAACCCATTAACATCTTGTCACCGATGCCCCAAACACATCAATGATATGAATTCTAAAAACCGCCCAGAACAACAGAGGAATGCATTACGAAGGAGCCAGCGGCACCTGGGCTTCCTCAGCTGCCCTGTCCTGGTGCGTCTCTAGACGCTGAAGAATTTGCAAGAGCAGGAGGAATACAGGCTGGAGAGAAACCAATGCAGAGAACTCTGAAAGGCACGCACGGATAGCTCCACCAACTTGAGACCACCTCAGAAGCATCTCAAAGTTACAGCTGATGAACCGGGGTGAGTGTGGTGGGGTTGCTGAAAGGCAGGAGAGCATCCCCCTAATACTGGTAACTCATTATATACCAGATTCTATTTTAGTAAGAAAAAAAAAACATTTTCTCAAATTGAAATACCAAAGCAGGGTCTTTAATTACTTTTGGGCCAGAGGCTCCTTTGAGGATCTGATGAAAGCCGGAGACTTTCTCCTCAGAAAATTGCATGTGCTCACAAAAGTTCACGTTCGATCTCGATAAAATTTACTGACTTACATCTCTGCCCACCACCGAACCCATCCCTTTGTGGGTTCCCCATTGTCTTGTGGGCCCATCTGCTGAAGGCTTATAAACCCTTGAATTTATAAAACGCTGTGCTAAAGAAACTGGCTTAAGGCCTCGGAGGGAGCGGGTTTGACAAAGAGACTGTGGCTCCCCTTGAAAGAGCTTCCTGCCCAGGGCAGTGACCTGAGAAGTGTCAGAATAGGTGTGTGACAAGGCTCTGTGAGGACATGAGGACACCACTGAGGAGGACGGGTTCTTCCTGCTCGGGAAGTGCAGAAACTGAGCTGAATGGCAGCTGGTGAGCCCCATCCAGGAGGAGCAGGAAGGGCACTTGTGACACAAAGGGATAGCGATGTGCATCTTCCCAAGGGAAGGCGACTGCGTCAAGGGGAGGCTGAGCACCGCCGTGTGGTTGGAGCCCATCGGTCATTAAAGAAAGAAACCCAGTGACGAGAAAGTCAAAGGAGGGAGAATTAATGGAATGGTGCCTGATCTGAGCCTCATAAGGTCAAAAGCTAGTTTAAAATACCCAGTAAAAAGTAGATGGAGATAAAATAGAAACTGTGGGTAAAATTTAAAAATAAAACAAAAATACCGTATTCAGGACCAGCTACGTAACTTGTCGGGCTCAATGCAAATTGAAAAGGCAAGGCCTGTTTTAAAAAAAAAAAATTAAGATTTCCAAGATGGCGACAGTTGAGCATTAAACCGAACAATGAGCCCTTCTGAGCATTGGGCCCTGTGTGACTGCATAGGTCACAATGAATCTGGCCCTGATGACATTAGAAGAAAATTTCAAATGTTCACACCTATTCTTTGCCACTACAGATAAGTTACCCACATTTCTCAAAATGACTCCCAGGAAGCACTTACTGTGCTCCAAGCACCAAGCTGGGAGGTTTACGTTCCTCTCAATTTTCTCAGCGACCCGATAAGATAGACATCACGATCCCCATTCATAGATTATAACACCGGCATTAAGAGAGGTACAGGAAACGTGTCTTGCACATCTTGAGGGTATTTTCTCAATGCCTTGTGCCAGGCTGCACTGCAGTGGGTGACTTGTAACATGGGCGCTTTTATTTCACCAGTGACTTGCAAATGGGTGTTTTTCTTTCTTTGCTACGGGGTTCGTCGTCCACTGAGCCATGGAAGCACCCAGGCTGTGAAGTTAACCAAAGGGTTTGTGCCTGTGGTGAGTGAAAGACTGGAGCGTGGAAGGGTCCTCACTCAGCACACTAGTCACACTCCTCAGCGTGTTCCCATGACATCCACCTCTAGGAGCAAGCAAAATGTCAGCAACTCTCAGAATTGTCCCTTTCCAATACAGACACAGCTATAAGGAGACAGTACATAACTTCCATGAGAAATGACTCATTGAGAGGGTACACACACACTACAAGAGCACCGAATCTAATCTTAACAGAAGTTGTTCAATCTTCAGAACCTACAGCCATTTCTGATGTCCCCCAGAGAACCAATTTGTACTTTCTGGAAAGAAAGGCTCGCTAGAGAGTCAGTTTCCTCAGCTCTTCTCCCCTCTCCCACCCCATTAATGCTGCCGAATAACCGAAATAATCAACTGCCATCAACAAAATTCACTTTTTCCACTTAGAATGAGAACAAGAACAGCCACAAGCACAACGGCACATTCAACCAACAATAAAAACCAAAGAATCTAAATATTTACTAAAACTCCTTTGATTTTCATACACTTTTTTTAGCCTATTTGCACAGGTCACCGCTCTTACACTGGGGGCGGGAAGAGGGCTTTTGGTGGAGCCGTCAGAGCTTCCTGTCCTTTGGTCCCAGACACTCACACACGCCTGTAGCTCAGAGCGCTCCTTGCGATTAAAAGCCAGCCACTCCCATTTAAAAGCTATTCCTACGTTATCCCCCCAAACTCCGTCTCTGATTTACTCTGATCCTTATTTTTCTCCTCAGCAGAAATTACCTGCTGTCAGAGTTTTCTCCCCACTCCAAAGCCTCGAATCTTTCTTCCACAAGGTTTTGTTGGGGGGGGGGGGAGCTTTTGTTAAGTAGATAATAGGCCTATTGGAATTCAGCAAGGAACTGGCCGAAAAGTGCCACCCAGGTGAATCGTCTGCAGGCACCGCTCTCCCCACCGCCAGCCCTCGTTCCAAACCCACAATGGGAAGGCGGAAAGAAAGAGAGAAAATTCGGCCAACCCAACGACACACCACCTCGCACCAAGCAAGCAGGCGTTCCCTTGTTCGGCTTGTACCCGGGAAGTGTGAGTCGTGTTTTCAAAATTATTCTGCCAGCCCCGTGACTATTTATTTATTTATCTTTTTTATCCAGTGTCTCGACTCTGCTTGGGTAGCAACGTCCTGTCGATATCTCATTCAGGTGCAGCACGGAACACCCTGACCGCCCCGGGCCGGCGGCTGAGCTCACGGGTGACGGACGCTGCGCTCACCGAGCTCAGGCTCGCCCTGCACGACGTGGGCTCGGCCCTGCCGGAGCCAGCAGTGACGGCGAGGGGCCCGCCCGCAAGCCCGACACAGCTGCTCCGCTGTGCTCAGACAAGTGGAACCGGCACTTAAACTGAGGATGTTCAGGGCCTCGAATCTGGGTCCTTTCTTTTCCTTTCTTTTTTTTTTTTTTTTTTTTTTCTCCATCATTTATTTTCTGCATAAACCCTGGGATTTTCCAGAGAAAACAGCACATTAGCACACTTAAATCACAAATCCTTGTACCTTTTAAAAAGGCTGTTGAAGATTTATTAACTTGTAGGAGCAATCATTTAATTGCTTGCCTCTGCTACACCACAGACTTTTTTTTTTTTTTTTTTTTAATGACCGAATTAAACCTGCTGCACACATCTGTGCTTTGAAGTTCCTGCTAAAGGACTATTCCTTTGAGGGAGTGATAAAACGAAGCAATGAAACGCTCTCTCTGGTACCAATGTCCACACACAGCCCCTCCCCTTTCCCGCCCGAGATGCCTTCCCAGACAGAAGCAAATCGTTCTTGTCTCAATGCTCCAAATTCATTTTCCAAGCCAGGTCCGAATTCCACTGTCATAGTTCAATGAAAACCCATAAGCATTTACAAATGGAGGAATATCGTACTTACAATTTTGGGATGTGTAATGCAGCTGTGTATCGTATGAAAAAAAACCTGTTATGTTTATATGTTGCTGTCCTTCCTGTTCAAACACCACTCTTGGGAAAGCTGAAGAAACTAGTAAGAAACAAAGTCCTTTCCACACCACGGGCGTATGAAACTATTCTTTGAATCGAGCTGCAGTAGCAGTTAGCAGAGTCTGTTGTTGTTTGAGAGTTTGTCTCTTAGGTCAATTTCAGCCCAAAGCCAACAAGATGATTTACCATCTAACCTCACTGAATCTGGTGAACACGCACCTGCAGAATCAAACACTTAGACTTTTTTCCCACTTCACATATGGGAACGGTATAGACAGGAAGAGGTACACACACACCAGGCCCCCGATTTGCACATCCATTGAGAGAGCTAGCAATATTCCGAAGTTGTGCGCGGATAACTAGACAGCATCGGAGTGGCAGGGCAGAGCACGGGGTTTTTTAAAGCCCTGCGTGCCTCCGACTTGGACAGGAGTCGTGTTCCATTGCATCAGACTCCAGTAAGGCGATATCATCCACCTAAGCGAGCATCAGAAGTCCGGGCGGGTCACAAGTGAAACGCTCCTCCTTGCCAATCGAGACTGACATGTGCTGTTGTCACAAAGATCACAGTGTGCAATTTGGCCCAATCCGTGGTCTCGAGAATAAACAAAGATACAGTCTGTCAAACGGAAAGGCTTTTGCCCGGCTCGAGTGTTAGGTTTCCACAATGACAGTCTGCTGAGTCTCTGTGGGTTAAAACATTCTGATCGGTAACTGGAAAAAAAAAAAACAACACGTTTTTGTTTTGTTTTGTTTTGTTTTGGAATGTTGGTTTATCTTGGCTTTGTCTTGTTTCAGTTTGTTTTTCAAGGCATTTATGCCAGAGTCCTCCACAGAGATGAAAGTCGGGCCACCTGGCAGGGACATGGAGTGCGTGGGTCTGAGAGAGGGTGACAGGGAGGCTGTCGTAACCCCTTCAAACCCAAAGCTGGGAGAGAGGTCTCCGCTCTCGTTCCTTCTCCCCTCTGTGCGACCCGGACCCGGACGCTGTAACTGGAAGCCAGCGTAGCAAGCCCAGCACGTCAAACCACTGTTAACACCCAGCCTCCTGCGAGGCCGCCTCCTAGCAGCTCTGTTTCCTGCCCTGGTCTGTGCACGGGAGTGGAACCGCGTCACGCGCCGCATGCTAAAGGGCGCAGCCTTTGTCTTCCCCGAGTCCTGTCTGTTTCCGAGGCTAACATGCAGCAATTAGTCTAATTAATGTGAAACAATGAGCTGTGTTACCACTTATCAAATTGATTGTTCCCCTATCAAAACAAAACAGGCTGGCTTTTTGATGTAATTTCAAGAGATGATTCGAAATGTCATGTTGCTGCAAGCCAATTACCTTATGACTGGAGTCGCGGTCAACAGAATACATAATTAGCACGAGTTTGGGAAGGCTGCTTACTGCTAGTATGTTAATTAACTGTCTTTTGTCATAAAACAAAAAGGGTTGTACGGGAGGTTTTGAAATAGGTCTTTTTTATTTACATTTCTTTGTGCTTATCAATGGCGAGGCATGACAATGCAGAGGAATAGAACATTTTAATTCCACTCCTTCCTATAAACACCCAGCTGCAAGGTCAGGCGCTGTGCAGGCTGCAGCACCATCCACCTCACTCTGGTCCTGCCCCCGTGGATTATGTCACTCGTGGCGTTAAACTAAGTATCGGGTAAAACGCGAACGTAAGAAATCCTGAGCTGGACGAAACGAATCCCCTAATAGACTTTCTGGGAGCTTCACTCGCTTCTGTGCACCTCGTGAGGGCTGGACAGAGCTCGGCCGCCCTGGGCATCCCATTCGGGCGTCGTCTTTCTACTTCAGTCTTGAAATGTGAAGAGAATAAACCCATCGTGAAACGATGTCCATGCCTTTACCGCACTGTGGTAGAGAGAGGATGCGTCACGGGCACCTGTGGACTTGTGAAGGAATCCCATCTGGGGTCCAGGGCCCCGGACTCGTCTGCAGCTTCCTCCCCTCTGTGCTGGCCTGGCGAGTCCCTCGTCTTGACTGAGGGACGAATTCTGCATTTCTTGAGCTCTAACGCATTCTGCACGTAGCTGTGATCAGGAACTGACAACTAACAATGAAGTCCATGGCCGCTTTGAATGACAGTTTGACATGTGTGTTTGGTAAACTCACTTCTGGTCTGGAAGACAAGCTGGAAGTTCTCCACATTCTAATACTATTGTCCCACTGCCTAGTGGCATCGTCTTGCCTGCAAAAACGCAGGGCTCTCTCTTGGGCATCTCATAATTTTCTATGGGAAATGGGTCGCCATTTTGTAAAGGTTCAAAAACTCTTTTCTTCAGTGTTTTCCTGGGATACGATTCAAGACCTGCAGTCATACTAGAATGACTCAGGAGTCCCAGAAAAACATAACACCTTGCTATCAAAAACATTAAGCTTAGTTTGCAAACTGGGTTTTCCGTCCTAATTTGTTTCCATTTCTCAAAACAGTATTTTTTTTTAATGTTTCTGACATCATTAAAAATACTTAAAATGTAGCATAGAAAACATTAAAGGGACAGAGCATAAGGCTTTTCTGTTTGGGGTATGAGTCTCAAATTTTGGTGAGGGAGGGTAAGGAGCCTTGGGGAACAGAGTGGGCAGGAACGAGGCAGCGCTCGGCTGTGCTAGGTGGGGGAAGGCTTCTTCATCCCTCTGCCGATATGAAAGCTGACCGTGGATTGCAATGAGTTTTCAAAGGGGGTGGATGGGGAAGAGAGAACCAGGACGAGGATGGCTAGAACAAGACCCTTGGCTCATTAAGCAGAAATAATCGCTAACTGTTGTCGAGTGCTTTTCAGGAGTCCAGGACAGCAGTAACTCCGAAAGGCGTGTACTTAGCGTGTGACCGAGGTACACGACGAAGGAAATGCACTCATGTGGGGTGGGCGTGGAGAGTCCGCAGTGTCCGGCACACTCCCACTTTGGAACCAAAAGGTCACAGAACCCCAGCGTTGAATGACCTCTTAGAAAACGAACTCATCCAACCTCCCTCTCCCATACTGGCTTTTATGGGGTGATGTGAGATTCCCCTCAGAGATGAGTCTTTTGGGGGGAATTCGGAGGCACACCCAAACATATTTCAAAAGTTCTTCGATCCTGATCGATAGGAAAACTTAGAATCCCTGCCTTTTTGGTGCTATCGGTACTCTAAAGATAAAGCACGGGTCACAGATGACGTGAGCTGCCGACAGAGACACTGGGCTCTGGTCACGTAAGAGGACGAGACAAAGTCCAGGTAAAACGACAAGGCCGAAAACACATTCCTTCTGAACTAGAAGCTTCGATGAGCCTTGACTAGAGATCTTCGACGAATCTAAAACAACACTTTGGACACTAAACATCAGGTTTGGTAACACCCGAGTGCAGCTGTGTACGTGTGATGTTACGACGGCTCAGGCCCCGTGCTAACCATTCCTCAGCCCATACCATTATGCATAATGTCAAGTTCCATTTCATGTAATTTGTCAAAGGATTCTTTCCTAATATATACATATATATTTTTTTCTAATATGGGAAGGAAAGAAGGAAAGGTAGAAAGGGCAGAAGAGGAGGAGGGAGAGCAGAAACTATTAAGTGGCTATTAGTTGGTTTGCATGTGTACATGTTTACATCCCAGGCACTGTGCTAAATTCACACATTACCTTAGTAAGTTTTCACAACGACCCTGCAAGGTGGGTACTATTTTTTAACTATAATTTTTTCTAAATGTTAATGATAGGTCAAGAAGACTTAGAAAGGCTAATGAGCTCAGCCAAGCTCTTGGAACAAACTGTGACTCCAAAATGTGACTCCTTCCCACGACGCAGGCTGTTCGTTGTTTTTGTCGTTTTTAAAATATGATGTAATGTTTGAACCGAACAAGGGTCTGAGTGCCTTGTGATAGTAAAAGACAAGAAGAAAAAAAGACCCCTGATCATTGCCCTTAAAACCAGACCACAATGAATCAGGGACAGTCACTAACACCAACTACAAAGTATCATGATGAGTTACTTTCTATCATTTTTGAAGTCTGGCAGACTAGGGATTTGAGGAAAATTGGGAGATGGCAACATTCCTGCGCTGAATCCAAAAAGTCTTCTTGAAATTTGACGAAATTTTAAAGGAAATCAATATGTTCAGAAACCGGGCTTTCTTTTTTTTTTTTTTTTCCCTTCCACCTTAAAAGCGAACATTCCTTAGCAATGTTTTCTTCCGGCTTTGAACAAACCTGAGCACCTGCAGAAAACAGGTGCTAACCGGAAAGCAGTGTCTCTGTCAGCAGCTCTAACAAGGTGTTGAGCATCGAGCCCCTAGGGACTGTCACCCTGCAGCCCCTCCAGGAGAGCCAGATAAGAGGCCTCTGGGAGGCAGGAGGCAGGTGCAAAGGGACTGGGAAGGCGCAGTCCCTGCGGACACGTTGTTGCAATGTCAGTCAGACTCTCGTCCTGCCTCCACCCCCTTCCACAGAACTAAACATCTCTTTAGGTCACAGAACGAATCGGGCAAGCCTCAAGTCCTTCTTTTCTTTCTTTTTCTCTAACTTCAATAAGATCGGCTCAGGGAGTGAGGAAGAGAGAGGGGGGGACAGGCGAGTTCACACGAAAACCTTTGACATGGCTGCGGGCCTGACGGACGTTTCTGGGACCCTCAGACTCCTTCACGAGCGCGGTGGCCATGAGAAAGAGCAACAGCGAGGCCACGTCATCCGCTTCCCCCGTCCAGATCGTCAGGCCGCCGGCTCCTGCCCCAAGCTGGCCCCGACTGCCTCACGACGGGCACTGACACCTCGTGCAGAGAGCAGACACCCGGCCTCCTGTCTCCTGCCATTTCTACTCCTTCCTGTCCCTGGTTACAACCTGCAGGTCTGTGCTCAGAGTACGAGGGCTATAAAAAACAATCCTTACCTGTCTTTATGGTGACATATAGGTCAGTGTCCCTATATGTTGAGTCTCAGAGAAAATGTACAAGTCTAAAAGTGGTCCAGTTGGAAAGAAGGCGACATGGTACGTGAGGGAGAAGGCATGGCCTTAGTTAGAGAGAAAGGTGAGGGAGAGCCTCAAAGTGTAGTTTATATAGGGACAGAGTGGTAAACAGAATAAGTGGGCCTGCAACAGAGGGCATATATCAAATATATTACATGTAAGTCATATAATATGCAATGTGCATAATATATGAGATACATATGCATGTGTGTGTGTGTGTGTGTGTGTGTGTGTGTGTGTGTATGCATCTATGTATACACACCATACATACGCACATACACACAAATTTAAGAATGAGCCCACTTTCCAAAAAGCAACTCTTGGGAACAAACATGAGACGCATACAGAAACTAAAATGGAACCTGCCTTTATGCACAGCCCTAATCAAAACATATGAGATCACTGGGCTCTGTTTTGAGAGGCACGACAAAATTTCTAAAAGACAAGACAGTAAAATATCGGATTACTGGATTTATTAGCACACATGCAGAACTTGGATTCTACAAAGATGTCTATTTTAAATGGGAGGCTGTGGTTGCTCTCGAGGAAGTGTTTGATATGAGAGAAGATGGAACCTATCAAATAAAATGAGATAATATAAATATTTCATTTAGTCATTACTATCTTTCTCTATGATGATGAGAAGACATTATTATCATATTTTTTATTCTAACTCATAAAAAAATGGTCCATCTTCCACATTTGTAATGGGCTACAGCACACTAATCTTAGTTTGGCACAAAGCTCATACAAACCACTCAATATTTTCAATATAAATGTAATGACTTCTGATTTTAGGGAAAAATAACAATGCTTAAAAAAAAATCACTAGTTAACTCTAACCTCTCCTATTGGTCATTTATGTAAGTACGAGCGCTTGCAAAAAATAAACTTTCTGCATATTCATTATGAAGAGGACGACTGACAATCAGTAGGAGAGACAGCAAATTTTTTCTTGAGGATTAGGCTCCAATTGGTTGAATTTCAACACTAACCTGGCAATTTTACTATTAAGTCAGCAAAAGTGAGTTCTTGTACACTATGCCACTTACTACCAGAGAACATCAGGCAAAGGGAAAAGAACATGCTAGAATAAATTGTGCATTATTTCTGGCATTAGTTAAAGGAACAGAGCATTATAAGAAAAAAAATAGAAAAAAAATACAGTACCATTGATTTTTACAGGTGTTTAATACAGATAAGCTGAAAAAAGGGTTTCCATTTTAAGCCCAGTGATGGCTAAAGATGCATTCAAATATGTTCAAAAGCAATCTAAAGTCTTCTAAAATGGTGTTTAAGCTATTCAAGCAAAACATAAATAGTTTTTGTGGTCGTACTGAGGAACGGAGAACAAAAACAGAGGCCAAGGCGCTGACTCTGGCACGTGGCCGGCCACTGTAAAAGCAGGGGGTCATTAAGACAGAGGCATTACTGCTTATCCATTACACGATCACGGGTTGTTTAGAGAAAACAGTAACAGACCATCCTGAGAACGGGAGTGGACGTAATCACCCTGGAAGTCTACGGGCTCCACTCGCAAGAGAACAGACCAAAAGAAACAATCAAGTTGCAGACTGAATGAACTATGCTTAAGAGGCATAAAGAAACAAAGTCCAAAAATTTTTTTTTCCTTGTCTGTTTTTAACACATTTTTTTAGTCCATTTAGAAAGAAAAGGAAAAAATTTTGTTTTTATCTGATGACACTAAGTAGACCCTTTTAAGTGCTTTGCAAAACAAATGATTTTTTTTTAAAAATTGTGTTTACATAAACACTGAGTGGATAATGTTTTTATTTCACTTACGGTGGGGGGCCACTGGTCCCCAATTTCTGCAGAGCTGCCTGTTTGTACAGTAGATTGCGTAATGAACAGGCCAAAGGAAAAAGAAAAAAAAGAAAGAAAGAAAGAAAGAAAAAAAAGAGAGAAGCTATTTTGATCACATAGCCACAGCATTTGTAGATACTTTAAGACAATGAGAAATATCCTTGCTTTGGGCACTGTGTACTATGATTTGTCTCTTTCTCACTAATGAGGAAGCTTTCTTTCTTAAAACACACACACACACACACACACACACACACACACACACACACACACACACACACATTTTAGGAACTCTGGCTCAAATATAAGTCTAAGTTCTATCGTTTGCATCCGTTGTACGCCATTTTTTTTTAATCTCTCCTCTCCTCCCCATGACCTTGGCAGATACCACCTCCTCCTTCCCTTTACTATTATGATCATATCCTAAGTGACTGTAGGGTAGGTGCTTTATTCAAGATGCTCTGTGGTGAGCCAAAGCCCCTCTGGTCCACGGGCCAATAAGCATAAATTTAGTGCCTGTTTTCTGTGTCATGCAGCAACGAGGACAGTGATAACATAAATGAGGATAGAGTGGGCCCAAGAGACAAAAATATCCCTCTCGTAACAAATATTAGAATAATTATAAACGGGAAATTAACTAGGACAGAAGAACGCTGTACAGCTGAACAGTTACGTATAAGCCCCGTGGAGTACAAGCTAGGGGCAGTCGCCAAAGTGAAGCTGGATAGGTTAACTGTCACGCTGCCCAGTCACTAACAGATCCCGTGAGCTGTGCTGGCTGACTCATGTTCTGGAGATGCTGAAGTGGAAAGCCCACGCCTCAGATGCTGCTGTCTGTTAAACACATGATATGATCAGCTAAAAGAGTACCTAGAGAAGTAACCTTGACCAGCCTGGTTAGTGATACTGCTGGATGCTAACTGACTCAGCTGTGCCTATCTGGGTGTCTCAGAGTTTCCATATGTAAAAATGTCATGGGACTCCTTTATGTCATCAGCGCTGAGGGGACACGCAGTAGCGGACTTTGTAGTTATCAGGAGCTTAGTCGCATTCTGGAATTTAGTTACACTTGTAATATTCTGGAACTCAGTTAAAAATGGTTCGGGAAATATGACTCAACTCAAAAAATATCAGGAGTTATATGCCACAGAGTTACACTAAAATACAGATTTGGATTCTACACAGTTGGGGTCGATGGGGTAGGAAGAACATGAGTTTCAAAGCCAGAAAATCAAAGTCCAAATCCTTGTTTGCTCTAACCAACACCGAGCAACATTTAGTAGGTCACTTAACCTCTCAGTTGACTTGTCTGTAAAATGGGAAAACAGAAGAGCCAGCCCCTCCCAGGGAGGCCCGAGCGAAGCTCAAGCAGCTGCATGTGTATGGATTTGTCCACAAATGCATACGCGCTCTACAGAAATAATGGTTGTCATCTGCCTGGGTGTGTCCCAGCAAGTCCCGCGGAGGTAGGGGGCAGATCATTCAGCAACATGCTCACTCCTCTGGGAAAGAATTCCTGCCGCCCTTGAGAATTTGAGGAATAGTATCTCGGAGCCATTCACTGGTGTTTATTAATGCACGATGCACCTGTGCTGCGGATCTGATTCTCAATAAAGAGAGTAAGCAGACTCATTTGTCACTCATTGTGCAAGGCCTGCCTTCCTGCCCACAGCACCTCTAATGCCCCAGGAGCTCCTCAAACCCAATTATTACCCATTTTGTATCGCTGCTAAAAATACAGCTAATGTGCCCAAAAGGCTTTGCTCCTTGGTGGTAAAAACAACAACAAAACAACAACAACAACAACAACACAACCACAAAGCTCCTGTTCTAATCACCACAATACTGTAGGCATTTGGTGAGAAGAAATACCCTAGACCACTGGGCTATATCCAGTCATCAAACCAAACCAGCAGCCTAACTTTGCTGTGGCCTTGAGTGACAGACCTTTTTCAGTATTTTAGGGTTGGAAGGAAATTCCGTCTGTAGAATGAGATTCACAACCCAGATGAAGCTGAATTATTACGTACCTATACATACAAACTGTTTTGTTTGCTTGTTTGGGGAATTGCGTGTCAAAATCAGTCAAATAACTGGTGGATTCAATATTTTCTTCTTGAAAAACGAATATTCAGTTGTTTAGCCAACTCCAAATATGACTTTGCAAACTAATTTGTGAATGTAGACCCGAGTCCTTATTAATAGAAGCATAAAGATTCCTCATTGTCTATGTTTTTTAATCCAGGCTTCTGAGTGGTTTTTAACCTACCATGTAATATTTTTCCTACTTTCTTCAGTCGGTTTCACTTTGAAAATGTGCTTTTTGCTTATCCCAGGAGTTTCTGTATTGCTTAAGGCAAAATACTCCAGCATACGTTCAAAACTATGAACTGTAAACATTTTTCTACCTTATTCTGCCCAAGACTCAGAGCTCGTTTAGAAGTCTGTGGATAGTTTCAGAGGCACACAAGACTCCACAGAGTCACCAAATATAATTATTTTTGAAAACTTGCTAATTTTGCCAATGAGGTAAAACTTATATTTTAAAAATCCAATCATTTCAGCTGTGGAGAAGTACCGACCGAAAACATACTGTTTTTTTTTTTTTTCCAAATGTGATCAGCTTCAAGGATGAGATGCAGCAGATTAAGTTAATCTCTATGAGGTTATTTCTTACCATTATATTCTCAAATCCTCCCCTCCCTTTAATCAAGAATAGGAATGTTAAAGGCTTGATTCACGAAGAAGCATAGGTCAGTGGTTAGCATGGAAGCCAGGAAGCGCGAGTTCTAGTCTTGGCCAAGTGGCCGGGTGTAGGTGAGCTCACGCTTCACAGCCTCAGCTTCTCCTTTTATAAAAGGAAAGCGTTGCACGTAAGGTAACTGAGAGCTCCCGGCGGGGACACTGTTGAGTGCGGAGTGTGTGCAGGGCCCCAAGCTAAGTGCTCTAAAAGGATTATCTTATTTAATCCTCTGAAGTAGATAGTATCATTATCCTGATTTTATAAATAGGGGACCTGAGGTACAGAGAGGGTAAGTAACTGGCCTGAGGTTGCACAGCTGGGGACTAACGGCTAAGGCCGAGCTCGAACCCATTGGCCACCTGCCCTCAACCCCATCACCTCATGGGATTCAGCGTCATCGAGACGGACTTCAAGGACTGGCAGGTGCTACATACCCAACCCGGAACGGGGGCCCCGCTGCGCCCCCTCCTCTCGGAACTCGGCGCTCACCTCCCAAACCCACCCTCTCTAGACTGCTTGCTCCTCCACTGGCCTGGGGAGGACCCCCAGGGCGCAGGCCTCCCTGGCTGGGCTGCAGCTGGCGGCCCCCACACACTGCCGTTGCGACAGGGCCGAGCTGCGCCTGCCAGCTGCACCCGGGGCGCTCGGGGACGCCGAGCACAGCTGGAGGGAGGCTCGCATTCCCGACGGACCCGACACAATAGAGCCGCCGGTCCCGCGGCCGTCACGAGGGCGCGTGCTCGCTGCTCATTTTCCAAGCACAAGTGTGTGGACTATTGAGAATTTTCTCCCCCCGCCCTCATTAAAGGCCTTCCTGGGTTCAGTGAGGGGTCGATCCCCAGGTCATTTGGCGTCGTTTTTCCTTTTTCCCTGCAAAACAGGGCACCACGCACAGAGAAGCTGGCTTCCAGAAGAAAACGTTCACGTTTGCTGACGGCATGCACGCCAAATGGCACACTTGTGAAGTGACTGCTCTGCTTGAACTTGACTGACACAGATGCGGGTGGAACGCCTCTCTCACGGCTAGATTTGTCTCAGGTCTCGGAGTTCACTCGCCGAAACGGGAGCAAAGGTTTAAAAGGTCACATCGTGTTTTTGGGGCGCAGTAAGAAACAGGGTTTTAAAATGAACATGGTTTTAAAATGATTGGTCACCGGAAACTGTGGTCATTTACCACATTTTATAACTGTGAACTTAATAAGAGCTACTGAGCTTCACATCCCATTACGCTGGTTAATCAGTGAATAGTTAAATAATGCCTTTTGTGCGTAGGCCAAAAATAAATAAGCAACACGTAAGAAATACCACAGTAAAAGAACCAAAATTTTAGAGCCACCCTTGTGCTTTTAATGTGTCAGGAATAAGACTGTGATTGTTGCACGCCTAACTATCCTGAAATTCAAGAGCATTTCTATGCAACTGCTAGATCAATATTTGTACATTTAAAAGAACTAAACTGGGTTAAGAGAAGCCTGGTATCTGCTAAAATCTAATTGGAAGGAGGAGAAAAAAGGAATGAGACATATAACTTTGAAGATGTTTTGAAAAACTTCTCCCTGTGAAGAGAGACCTTTCAAAGAGGATGAACACTGAAGATTTGCTAATAAAGAAATAATATTTTCCCAAAGAAGTCATTTCAGCTGTGTGGGGCATCTAGTAAGGCTTCCTTATCTTATTCACGAATAAGAGAAAACATTTTTTTGGTCCTTTTTATATTCAAATATTCGCTTTACAAAAACACTGATCTCTTTGGTTCAAAAAAAAAAAAAAAAAAAAAACTAAACTAAATTTAATTAAATTTTTCGCAGTGTCACATAGTACAAACTGTTATTAAAGAAACAACACAAAACAAAACAAGCCCAGGAACTTAGTGAGTTGATACAGAACAGTTTCCTTAAAAAGAGGAAATAAACTGGAAAACCTTGCCCTGGACACACATCAAATGTGGACGTTGTGAAGGACCCTAAGAAATGAATGCCTCTCCTTCCTACAAATATTGAAAAAACAGCTACAAGATTCAAATGGATGGCCGAACTCAATCCTTGGTCTTTAAAACGTATTTCAAAAGAATAGCCAACGTGTCATCTGAGTGTGAAAAAGATGTACAGTAACAGCATTCTGAAAAATAAATTAAGAGTACACTGTCATCAACTCCAGCAAAAACAATCAAGGTAGAAAAGATAAGGAGGCGAGCCTAGCTTTCAGAATTGTAAAATGGGTTTATAGGTCTTCTAATAACAACTTTTACTCCGACCTTACATAAATAGGCTTAGATGTTACAAATATTATGTGGGCCGTGTGGACATTCCCAGGTTCCTAATTATGTTTAGGGATTACTCGATGGAACAGAGACATTTCATTCCTATTGGGCCAGGGGATTACAGCAGAGAAACATCTAATATTCCATTTTTTAATTTCATGCATTTTTTATTTACCTTTAATGATGCTGTATATATTCATCATCCTGAAATATTAAAACAGTATGAAAAAAGTAATAAATTGGTGGAAAATTTAGGGAACAGGAATGCAACAGCACGCAAATCATACACTATCAAGTGCTTGATACACATTTAAAATTACTGCCTACTACGGCAAAGCCAAATTCCTAGCAGATTTCTGAAGCACAAAGTCACAATAAGAAGATCAGCAGAACAGACTGAAATAATAGAATATTCATCCCTCTAATCCATATGCAATTCTTTAGGGCTTTTTTTTTTTTTTTTTTAACAATGCATATGAGGTCTGACTGTATTCAGGATTTAAATAAGTTGTCTCCTTCTTGCTCTTCTCTATTTTTATTAAAAAAAAAGTATATACAGTTATCATTTCTGCACTGCTGCACCCATGAAGACAAGGTCAGCATATTTCTTCACACCTCAAATGAAACAATAGCGTTTTTAAACAACAAAAGTGTTCAAAGGAATGCCGTTTATCCATCCCACTAAAACCTCCTGAAACAGCTTTTTGGGAAGAAGGAAAGTTGGTGTCATGCATGGGGGAAATAAAGGGATGTTTTTGTCATTTAATTACCAATTAATGGATTGATGGAACAATACGTTTAAACACTGACGGACGAGAAAAGCTAAACGTCGGCATCTCATCTTTGCTTCCTTCACACACCTGGGCAGAGAGATGAGGTCGTCTACTGGGCACTAATGGGTATTGTAACAAGGAATAGGAAATTGCCGAGAAATAAGCCACCGTCACCTGGCTTGGTTTGTGCACTTCGGGGCGAGCGCCTGGGCGTCTGGGGAAGGGGGCGGGGACACCGGCCATCAGCTGTCCCCCGGCCAGACCCTCTGCTGATGTCCTGGCTGTGACGTCCTCGTTTTCTCTGCCCATGTTCTAATCACTCCATGTTAACAGCAGCTGTCCTCCAGCAGGTTTGGTGTTTTAGAATGACCTTCTTTTGGTTTCTTTGTGTATTCTGGTTTTGTCCTGTGATGAGCACTGACTGACTTATATATAACAAGGAGGAAAGCCCACCAAACAGAAACTATGTAAAACGCTACCTATTCCTTCAAGCCCTACCCTCATCTCCTCTGCAAGAGGCCTTCCTCCACGTCCGCCACGCCTTCAGAAGAACCGGCCACTCCCTGATGCTAACGTCCCTAGCAAACTTCTTATGGCCCAAATCACATTGTGCCTGGAGGTCTGGTCCTTTGCTTTAAAAACTTGCCTTTTTTAGGATTTAATCCTTCAGGGCAAAGGCTGGATTTTCTTTCCCATCAGTCTTTCTTTTCCAGTACCAATCACCTCTCTGTCCACCTAGTGGGTATTTAGACATCCGTCGTTGCTGAATCGATTGAAACTAGTTTTATTGAGTGTTTTTATTTCTGTTGCACTCACTGTTTTTCAGCTCACTATTCTAATTAGACAATTCTACCAGTTGTGGATGTGGTTAGTTTCCATAAATGATGCTAAACACAGAGACACTTTTAAGATAACAAATTAGAGAGCAACCTGCATGCCCTATCACCTCAAACACTGACATTAACAGAAAGGAGAGTACGCGGCTCGGTGGAACAATGAAAATGTTTACAGGATGTGGAGCAGATATAAACGAGAAAATGTTAGAAATAAAAACCCTGTCATCAGCAAGCAACGGAGCGATGTACCAGAAATGAAGGGGTATGTGGCAGAGACAAGAAGAAAAAAGACTTTACTCCATTTAGGAGAGAAAAATAGGGGCTTTTTTAGGGGAAGAGATGCCGTTACACCCAAATTGAATAAATATGAAAGCACAGCCTTGTAAAACTTCAAATGAGAAGGAAAGCCTTGTGGAAGTTCTTCTACTCCAGACTGCAGCTCTTAAAATCCTCTGCCAGCCCTTCTCTGCCATTTGCCTAGTAATGTGTCACCATTTGTCTCTAACCCTCACAATATATTCCTGAGTCAAGATAAACAGAGTCTACCCAATTTTAATCCAATTCTTTCTTGGATATTTTAAGCTTATTCCTTCAATTGTTTCTTAAAGATATTAAGATACTCAAAGGGGAAAAATATTCAAAATATGAAGTGATGAAAAGCATGAGGAAAAGAGAAACAAACAACTCATTAAAACCGATGTAAATTGTAGGCAAAAAACCAAATCTAATGGCTTCTGACACCTTCTAGATCTTATGTCAGAACCCACTGCCTCCGATTCTAATTATGACACAGTGATCCTCCCTCCTATGTGACATCATCTCCTTTTTAGTTCAAGTCCCCATGCCAGCACGCCTTTTGATTGTTAGGCAATCATTCAAGAATTCAGGAGTGTTCTCAAGTTCTTGTGTGAACCAAGATGTGTCAACCCAAAGCAGGTGCTTCCGTTGCTCTGAGATTCCTTGCTGAGTACACGCACCATTCGGCTAAAGCCTCCTACAGATAATATGCTGCTTTGCAATTAGCCACACAGACTACTTGGGGTTAATAAATCATCGGATACTTACAAGTGACGACAACAGGTCAGGCCGTCGCATACGACGGTGCAAAGAAGGTGGTAAGACTTCGGTTATTTTAAATGCTATGGCAAGTGCCAACGCCGTTAATGAAAGTTTGTCTTCTCTTTCAGGTAGAAGTATTCCTTCTCTAGTCTGCCTGCTCTCCTTGTGGTTTCATGCATTTTGCTTTCCTGGCCTTCACGAGCTACTACTATTTCATTGTAGGTTTTGGGGGTACTATTTCTAAGACATGAATAAACTACATTATGAAGTTTCTGGAGCCTGGCTTGATTTTTAGATTCTGTTATATGTTTGTTAATTCACATAAAAGTCTTAGATTATATGTTTGTTAATTCACATAAAAGTATTAGCTAATAAGGACATACCAGGGTGAGGCCAACGGTCAAAGACACCTGGAAAGGTTGCTGTCATTCCCGCTTACCTGGTCTGCACCCTCCACCTGAGACAGGTGTGTGCTTTATCCTCACTAGTAAATTCAGATTTTTGTCCCTTCCAGGCCATAGTCTCTTTCTTTGAATTTGTCATTTAGTAGGAGTTTCAATTTGATGGGAAATGCTGTAAATATTTTACCCATTCAGCTGAACCATTTGAAACCATAGGATTAATAGTGGTCACATGTTACAAAGAATGGTCAAATACTGAAAATTCTATATGATTCAACCTAGTACACTGTCTCACTTGAGCCCCACCATGATATTTGGTAGTTAATACTATCATCTCCATTTTATTCTTGTTATATAGTGTCCTGTGAGTTCTCATGGATGAAAGCTGGGCTTTAAAACTGGAATTATATGGATTTGAAGCTTAAGCTCCTCACCTCCAGGTCCTAAAGTCCCTCAGTGACTCCCCAGCACCTGGCCGGGCAGGCAGGAGAGGAGTCAGAACTTTGGCACAAACTCTCCCTCCTTGTAAACGTGAGGAAACTCTGGCATAACACGTCAGAGGTTGTCAGACTGAGGCCATTTTACTCTCTCTATAAAGATGGAGATATATATATATATATTATATATATTATATATATTTTATATATATATAATATACACACACACACACACACACACACACACACATATTAGAGCTGTTTGAAGATGACATTATTCAATAGTGAATTTCAACCTACGCATAAATAGATATGTGTGGTGCCCAAGTTGCTTGAAGATCACTCTTCTAAAATGGAGTTTTCTTAAGAAATAATGATCTTCTCTACAATTCTGAGTGGGTGACAAATTATAGGACCGTAATTAATACTTTCAGACAACTAATTTTCTAACAAACCCGATTAAAATAATCTCAAGCATAAATGAGATGAACGAAAACAAAAGAAAATAGATCTTAAATATATTTTGAAAACAAATAATGATATCAAAGTTGTAATTGTACTTCTGAGCAAAATGGTCACAAATTAATACATTTAAAGAAACATGTACTTAAAGCAGTAAATTGTTCTTCCCTGTGGGTCCCTCTTAAGCCACTCAAAGCCATTGGCACATATCTGTTGTTTCAGGAAGTGAATTAGATAGGTGTGGGGAAGGTTTATCTGTAAGTCATCAAGGATTTCTGCAGCTCCTTAGGCTCAGGCTGCTTCAGGTATCATGGATTATCAGTGTGTTCCTTCATTTGTTTATATAAATGGCCAATGGCTGTGGAAACACTTCAGAGCACTTAACCAAAGCAAACAAAGCTCTTGAACTTTAAATATCCAACAACAAGAGCTATTGACAAGTTGGTCTTTACTTAGCAAATCTCAATATCATTTAGAACCTTAATACAATCTTCCAGATTTACAAAGAAAGCACACAGCCCAGACACTTATCTTACCTATGGCTCCACACAGAAGATACTATCCTAATTTGGATGAGGTTCAAAAAATAAATAAATAATGCTGCCCCGGTCCCTTTGCTTGCTTTCTTTAATTGTCGTTGAGATTGAAGATGTCTATCCAATTACAGAAGGGAAAAAGGGTATTGGACACAAAGCTGAGCCTTCTAGCTTTTTGATTCCCTCCTACACTGCTTCCCTAAATTCAAAGACATTTTAGGGGTCCCGTGACGAGAACCCTCTATTAACATCAGACACCTGGATTTCAGTGCCAGCAGTCCCATGGTTTGAAATACCTGTGCGTGAGTCAGAAACGCTACCTGAGAACCTTGTTTCTGACCTGTAAAAGGTAAGAGTAGGACTGAATGCAAAGACCCCTTTCAACTTAAACGGTCAATTACTTCATATTTGCAATGGCAATATCAACTGATTGGTTTATATGGCTCCCTAGAGAAAGAACACTGAGCTTCTGTTGCATGTAGTTATGTAAAAGGTCCCCAAATAGTGACTATGGATCCTTTGTGTCATTTCCTTTACGTTAGAAGGAACAGTCCGTGTTTCTCTGGTGGCTTTGGGGGATGTTAATTGTGTGATGTCATTTCCTTTACGTTAGAAGGAACAGTCCGTGTTTCTCTGGTGGCTTTGGGGGATGTTAATTGTGTGATGGCCTTGGGGACGGGGGAGAGAGGCTTTGTGCTTCCCGTTGGAACTCCATAATCTCACTGCAGTTACTACTGGATATGGCTCTGTTTTAGTGTCAGGAGGAAAAACACAGGAAAGCACATTCTTTTTAAGAAATTTAAGTCACTTAACCTTATCTCCATTTTGCTTTCCAGGCGGACCAATACATTGAATTCTAACTCTTCTCAACTGTTAGGTTTTCAAGTTCAACCAACTTGTCTATCTTCTCATCTAGAGTGTTAGAGCTGCTAGGCTTCCGGGGGTGGGGGGGGGGTGAACACGTTCTTTACGTGACCCAAGACATTAGAACAATAATAAAAAAATTCTCAGGAAAATCTAAAACTTCCACTGGCTACTGGCCCATAATTGCATCACCTATAGTGCAAAAAGCATTAATGTAAAATTCACAGTTTTGGCTACTGATTAACTGCCTTCCACTGCAATGAAGGACAAGTCTGTTTTGTACACATCCTTTACAAAATATACCTGGCTGGAGCTCTACAGGACATGGGGACAGGTTTCCCCTGATAAATAAGAGTCTGGACGTTTTTCCTCTTTACTCCTTTTCTGATAGACTCACATGAACACCTAATAATGGAGCAAAACGGCTTTCTGCCTCCCACATGCCTCAAGAACTGTCATACTGAGAGAGCAATGTCCAATGTGTCAGTCGCCTCTGTGTTTTAAGCTGCCTTTTTTTTTTTTTTTTTTTAAGCCTATATGAAAGTGTGAACTACTGAATGATAAAATGTAGTCCTGGGCACAAATCCTACAGCGAAGAGCTTTTTAAATTCTCCAACATACTAAGTTATAATTGGGTTTTAATGCATAAAATGGCTGAGTAATTTAAATGTTTAGAAAAGAAAACAGTCTTCCCCGGAGTTTATGAAGTGGTAAGCCTATTTCTTACAATGATTAACAGTGAGTCAGCCTTTCAAACATGAGCATCCACTAGCATATGCTCAAGATAAAAAAGTGCTGAGGGCACACACCAATTTACCAAAGTACAGTCTTATTCTGGTGGACCTGGAGCACAATTTTGTCTGAAATGAAGATGGGGAGTAACAAACCATGAACTGTATTGAGTTTTCTGTCTACCTGCCCCACCTTACTAAATGAAGAATAATGTTTTATAAACATATATTCAATATCTGTCTGCAGGTGGTCCTGCTTGAAGACAGAGACTGTGCTAGGGTCAGGAGCTCAGTAGCCTACAGAATCTGTCACCGTCGCAGAGAGGCCTGTCACTGATAACTTGATCCATCTGCCTACTTCTCACGAGAGCCTTGCTTTGTCACCAGGTTCTGGTCCCACATCATCGATATCACGACAGCAACGGGGTGCCTTCTTCCCCACCCTATGACAAGTATGCAGGAAATGTGAGCATCATTACATCTGCATGTCAGCACTGGAAGCTTGGGCCTGGAGACAAGGCCTCCTGTACATTCCGCCTGCCCCCTAAGGCAAGGTTTGGATGGAGAATCCTTGGCCTGACCAGAAGAACAGGATGGGAGACTGCGGTCCACCGTGACTGGCTGTCTGTCTAAATATTACTTAGATGCTCTCCTTAGAGAAAGAAAGCAGTAAACATGTGAATAATGATACCCACACAGAGTTGTTGTAAGCGTCCAACAGATCACCACAGGTGAAGATGGATTGTAAGGAGCTTTGCAAATGCAAAGAGGAATCGGACTTTTGCATTCGTTAGCACAGCTTTATAGACTGAAAGAAGGAAAGGACAGACTGACAGTCTGAGCTGGTGGATTCTAAATTATACGTCATGCAAGACAAATAAGTTAGCATATGAACAAGACAAATCAGTTTGGTTCCAATTGTTGCCGGAAGCATTCATAGCAGGTAGTGAGCGCTAAGCAGCCTTGGGTTCAAATCCGGTTTCCGCCACCAAATAACTGTGTGATCTCAGCAAGGTTCTTTATACTCTGCAAAGCTTTGTGGATGAAGAAGGACTTAGAGTAGCATGACTCCTCGGCATCAGCATCCTAGCAAGAACCTTCTGGAATGGTAACGGTAGGGTATCCTTAGCCCAGTACTGAAAGGTCCACAGTCTTAGGCAGCTGAGTCTCCCTTCACTTACTTGGTCTCCAGATTCACACTGAATTCATTAGCTCCTCTGTGGCAAAACCTTCCCAACCAACAAAGCCACGCTCTGTCTGAGTTGAAGGGCAACCCATTTCAATTTCATAGCATCTAGTTGGGAGAATAAACTCCCACTCTAGGGGATGTAGGGGAATCTCTTACATTCCCCTAGCCAGCGAAACAGGGGGGCAGCAAGAATTACCTAAACACTCCCACAAGCGGGCATGTAAAAGAGGGCAGGCTGCGTGACTCTGCATTTAAGCCGAGTCCTAACGACACAGTGCTCGACTCACCATGATCCAAGCAAATGCGTACGGAGAAAACACACACATTCACGGAGACACACAGACGGCATGCAATCAGTAAATCCACGCGTGTTGGATAAAGGTCCAATTCCAATACATTTATCTGGGCTTGTCAACAAACAGTACGCACAAAGGTAGGATCAGAATCAAATGCACAGCGTGCAGTAATGCATGCTGGCACACCCATGACCTTGAGTGTTAAAGGCGAGCTGTGTGATATGGGCTCGCTGGCCGTATCGAGTACAGCTTACCACCTGGCTCAGGAGTCACGACAGGTGATAAGCAGAGGTCAGTGACAAGAATGCTTTATTCTATGAGAATATTATTGAATACGGTGTGAAATTTTTTTTATAAATGTCTCCTGATTTAATTTCACCTTTATATGAATAAGCCTTGTGGTAGACATAATGTTATTGATCCCATTTTACAGATGAGGAAACTGAGGGTATGGGGCCCAATATTTCTGAATCCAAACATCTTGATCTTAATTTCAGGCCATACTACACACACTCCAGTTTTAGACTGGCTCCTAGAGTCTTCAGTAGAATGACACTATCATTGCTTCCGGTCCTCAGGTCAGAAAGGAACTGAAAATTGTTCCTCCATACTTCTCTATTCTTTGGTTCTAGAAGGGTTTGGAAGATTCTGCAATGATCCACTAAGTAAGTCACTATTGGTCAGGAAACTTCAGTAGCTAGAGTCAGGGCTGCATTTTCACGAGACTGTAAGCGCTTCTCCCCTCCCCAGCTCTGTCAAAAGAAGGTGATCCTTGTCTGCCACGGACATTGGCTTTGAACCACTGACGGCTTCAAAACTGAAAGAGGAATGCAGTTCGGATTTCCAGGTCACGACCAGAGAAAACGCCTGGAAGAATTATTCATACTAAGCGATAACAGTGTAAAATTTTGTGTATAATGAAATGATAGTGATTTTCTTTTTCTTCTTTAGATGTCGGTATTCTTAAAAGCTTTTACAACAGATATGCATTATTTTGTTTCCGAAAAAGTTATAATGAAAATAACCTGGTGGTATGATGGTCTGATGATTGTATCTAAAAAGATGTCTTTAAAATGTTTTCTCATTGCATTAAGACATCTTATTGCGTTCTGGTTTTTAAAACTTATTAACATATGATCTGTAGTTAGTTTGTAGTTATTTGATGCTCTCTGGTTTCTCTTTCGATTTTTAGCATCTCACAGTAACTGTGGTGAAAAGCCATGAGAAAATCCTAGCTCTGCCTCTTGCCGACAGCATGACTTGGACTAATTCACCTTCTCCATTTCCTCATCTATAGAACAGAGTAATAACACACATCTCCTTGCATTGAGTCGATGTTCCTTAAAATTCTCTAGTCGCCCATAATTTTTATTTTCACAAATATGAAAATCACTTTGTATAAGTCACTTGACACTTACACTTTCTTAAATTGACTTTGTGTATATTATCCTATCTCACCAATTGGTCAAATGAACAAATGAGTGAAATGATATAAAACTGTGTCTACAGTGTCCGGTGGAATGTGAGAGAATGTAAATGTAAATAAGACCTCGTCATTCAAAATCAAGTAGGACTTTATGGATCCATATAAATAGCTACGATAAAAGTCGAATGTTAAGGAAAATTAGGGAAGGGTAAGATTAATTTCAACTAGAACCAGAAGCAAGGAGGACTTCATATACAAGACGGCATTTGAGTAGGGACTTGAAAGATGAGTGGAATTTCAAAGACTAGAAACTAGGGACATGATCAAGGAAAATGAGGAACTTGTGAACTTTCTCCACATCTCTGTCACTCATTATTGTGCTTACACAAATCATTTTCCACTGTTCTGTCATTCATTAGTCTCTTCTTAAAATACAACTCTTTCCTGGTTGAAATTAGCAACAATTAAACATCTCTCATGTCCAAGAAAGAATCAGAGCTTGAATCTGGGGACAATTTATCAGAGGAGAGGGAGTTGGTCTGGAACCTGGGACCTTCACAGCCCTCTCAGCTACGAAGGAAGTGGATTCGTGTGATACCTGACAAGAGCCCTGTTACAAAGCCAGATTTATACATGTGCTCTGCGAATTTAAGAACTGAAAGTAACTTGTGTTTTTGTTTGGTTGGTTTGGGCTTAAAACTCAGAAAACACCCTAATGTAAGAATTTATTTACCTTTTTTTTGTTTTGGTTGGTTCCTATGACCTCTTTCTGGTCACAAAAACAAACTTCTAATATTGGGCATAAATGTGAACTATACCTACACTTAAAAAAATGACTAAAAACAAGTAAGATAATGATTTTCCAACCCTATGATTCTGGTGTGGGGTGGCAGGTGGCCAGAGCCTTTCCCAGCAGCTCGGGGTGCAGGCGGGACGCTCCCTGGATGGGACGCCCTTCCACAGCAAGGTCACTCACACCCACCCGCGCTCATGCAGCCTGGGACAATGTGGACACGCCAGGTCCCCTAAGGGGCGCATCTTTGGGACATGGGGGGAAAGCGGATCTTGGGAGAAAACTCACACATATGTGGGGACAAGACGCAGACTCAGCACTGACAGCGCCCCCCGGGAGTCGGTGTTTAATTTCGTCAACGTTATAACGAAGCGACGTTGAATGAAACGACGCTACTCGAGGACCTGCTCTATGTGCTTAAGGGACACCTAGTTCACTCTTTTACTTTAGAAGATGATACTGTCTCAGTAAATAGGAATCGCGTTGATAGAACGGCCGTGGAACTCAATGTGCAGTCGGGCGGCCCCTGGGTTTCGTTAACCAACAACGTTTATTCTCCCTCCAATGCCAAAACCATTGCTCAGAGAACACCAGAGTGCCCCCACACGGGAGTGTGTCTGTGAACATCTGTGCATGCCCGAGGAGAAATCTCTGATGACGGCAGGGGTTAGGCCAGGTAATCACTACTGCCACCGCCAGCACCGCCACCAGCACAACCATCATCGTCGTCACCATCAGCATCACCACCATCAGCGTTATCATCATCATCATCATCAGACTATTCAATGGCCACTAACCAGACACCACACTGAATCCTTTCAATGATATTTTCATTTAATTCCTTACAACTCCACGATTCCCATTTCACTGCTGAGGAAAACGAGGCCTAACGAGGCTGAGTGCCATGTTTAAGAAGCCCACAGCTAATACGCAGGGGAGCCAGGGTCTGAACCCAGACTTGCCTCACTCCAGAAAGCCTCATTCTAACCACTCTCCTTGGCTGTCTTCTCCCCTTTTAGAGGATTTATGGGATTAAGCAGTCAGTGGCTAAGAGAGCAAGCAGCAAGCTCAAAAATGCAAAAACTACGGCATCAGGAAAGTCCTAAAGACGGCCATGTTTTAAAACAGACGCACCGATGTGCCGGCAGAAAACACCGGCACCGCCCGTCCGGAGCTCCACGAGCACTTCCTCCCCGCCCAGACGTTCGCCGCAGCCCTACGACGCATCCGCGGCGGGCGCCGGGAGGGCCGGGCTCACCTCGGGAGTCACCGATGCGCGGGAGCATTAACGACGCGGCGAATATGGAGTGTTCGGAGCCGCCCCCTCGGTGACAAATACGACCCAGCCGAACGTCCTGGCCACGGAGGCCACGGAGAACAATCCGGTAGATTTCATCAACAGTTCTAATTATGTTCCTGTCAAGTCCAGAACGAACTAATCCATAACTGTGGGTGCTCGAGGACAGGGGACAGAGAGTAATTTATGCCCCAGACACAGGGTCCTTTTCGTAGTTAGTATGCACAACGCTTGGCTAACAAGTGGGTTCAGAAAGGAATTTATTAGGGAGAGCACTGGCCTGTCGGCGTGAGAGGCTTGTCGGAGGCAAGCTCACGAGGAGCTGTGAGGCGATGACTTCTGGAAGTCTTGTTTGTGCAAGCGTCCGGAGTTCAGGGGACCTGCGGGTTGGAAGGTGGAGGAAACCGGCTCCCAGTCTGCCTTGGACTTTTTGCAACTGGAAGATTTGCACCCCGTCTCTCGAGGGGACTTGCAGGCAGACTTTTCAGTGTGACAGGAGCAATGCCGAATGGAGCGAGCCCACGAGGAGTCGACGTACGAAATAGATTTTTTAAAAATAACCGTTCAACCCTCAGATAGCATTATCATCAGAGATACAAGGATATTGTCAGAGAAGGTAAAAAAAAAAAAAAAAAAAAAGGGACCCTTTTATGAAGCTATAAATAATGTGCTAATGAAATGTGCAAAGGGGTTGGTGGGAACAGTAAACTGAAATGTCACAATAGCCCCTCGTACGCTCTCACCCCCCACAACTGAACTGGGAGACAGACGATTAGAAAAGAGTGGGGCGGGGGGGGGGGAAGAAGGGGAGGCTGGGGGAGGGAACACATCAGGCAATTTTGAGTGATTTTCCACTGAGATCTATATTGGAATGCAGTTCCAGGTCCCTCTAACAGGGCAATTTTATACAAGGCATTCCTATTAAATATTCCAAAGACGGGAGATGAAGGGGGAGGAAAAGTCATGTGGGTGGTGCCTTTTTTTTTTTTTTTTTTAAGAGTTAAGGCTGGTAATGTTAGCAGCTGCTTCTTGGTTATTATTACCGATCGGTTGTTAATTAAAATAAAATGAGGCTTCTTAAACTTCAACACCACATTGCAAATTATGCAAAAGACACAACTAATTGCATTATTAGCAAAAATTACATTTAAAAATAGCTCCACACAAAGAACTAAAATGATCTAATCTAAACTCGCTTTTTCCAAATGGAGCCCGAGGAGACAGAGCTCTGGGGAAAACAAGGCGTTTTCTTTCTCTCATTCAACAGAGAGAGAGAGACAGAGAAACAGAGGGAGAGAGAGAAAGAGAGTCTTAAACTTTATTACTAAATAGTAATATAAATACAGTAGTAAATAAATTTGAAATTCCCCCAGGACAACATGATAGGCATTAGAATACAGTTAACTCTTAATTATCTACAAATAATTTTCCAGGCAATGAATAGAAAAAAACCAGGACTCATTACAACTAAGGCCTTCTTGGGTCTTTCAATGTAGGGCCTGGTCAAAATGGGCAGGGTAGGATATTGAAAAAGAGAGAAAGATGCCATTCACTGGGCCCTTACCTAATATTAATATATAATTATAGATATTTAATATATCTTCATATATAATACATATTAATATACAATTATGCATATGTATGAAGTTAGAAGACTCTGCCTCCTGCTCACCTGAGTGGACCTCTGAGAGCCGCCAGTTTACGCTGCACAGAAACTTCGAGGTCCCCAAGGTCCCACTGGGCTCCCTTGCCCTGTGCAAGTGGCAACATGGCGATGCAAAACGAGATGGAGCCTTCATCTCCACTGGCAAGCCCTGCAGAACCGCTCACTGGATATCGTTTGCATTTAATACCATTTTGATTAATGTTCCCTCTCCCTCCCCCCTTATTTTTAAAGCCGCCACAATTCCTACTTAAGAACAGCAGCAACTTTAGAAAAACGTAAATCATTGTATGGAAAAAAGGACAATTACGATGCGCATTTTGGGGAATTCCTTCTTGTTTAATATTGACGGGAAGCTCCTAAGGCGAACAGGAAGTTCCTCTGGACGACTAGTTTTGGCCAGGCACCTGACCTAGGGGGAGAATGGGAGTGTTATTCTCTTCACCAGGAGGGAGAGACAGGTTACCTACTGAAGTGTCACCTGCTTTGGGGTCATATATACAGTAGAAACCTTTCTATGAACAGCCAAGAAGATGAGTAGTATTTTACATCCAACAGCTCTGAAAATGAAAGCCCGCAAGCTAATTGGGTAAAATGACCAAATTTGCTAATAAACTGTCCCATCTGATAATGTACCCCAATACACCAAAACCTGGGGGCAGATAATCCGCCTCATTTCATTATACTCTCATTTCTTTAAACTCTTTCACCAACACCTTCATTTTTTAATTTGATTTAATTTTATCCTCACTGGTTATCCACCAAGACTTACGAGAGGAACGGCAGCACAGTATGCCATCGATAGGTTCCTCAAGCGAAAGGAAGGATGTATAATGAAACCAATTTTATCATCGGCTAATTGACAGAAACCAGAGTTAAGTTCCTCTGGCGTCTCATCAATATGTAACTGAAGGACGCGGAACGAAACAATGCCATTCAAGGACACGCTGCACCGAGTGACCGAAGGCCATGCTGTCACCGACGCGCCCAGTTACACCAGAGTTCACATGCTCACGGTTCCTCACCATTTTGCTCTGAAGTCCCAGAGTGATTAGTCCAGACCCCTTCCCTCACCTCACGCGATGTCTTGCGTACAGTAAATGCTCAAAACGACACCGGTGCAGTGACCTTTGACTGGAAAATCGCATATCTTATCGAAAGAACAAATACCATGCTTTCAGTGTTATAAAAAAATAGTATTTGATCGCATAGCATTTTGAAAATGAGTAATTTAGAGATAACACATCAGGTGAGTGAGGAAACCCATTTAGTCATAAGAAATCAATGGAATCCATAGTATTTGGTAGCCAGTTCCAAGGCTGGGTGCATCACTAGCCTCAGCTACAATTTCCTAGGCTGTCTGTTCTAATAATAATTATGAATCTGTTTGCAGATCTGCAGGCTTTATGGTATTCTGACATTTTACAGCTTCTAGGTAGTTCTGTCATTCTTCAAAATGTGGACTCATTGTTTCTGTGAAAAATTTGACAAACAAAATTGGCCAATTAGTACACTCATTTGGTGTTCTTTTTTTACTCCTCTTTTAAAGCAACAGTCCGTAGACACTGCTTAAGGCTAAATTTATGAGAGGGAAAGATCATCTGTCTAAATCCAGGTAGTTAATCCAATTACCAAATTTCTCTCAGTAGAATTCCCCTCTGGCTACGACCTGTGGTCTGTGCCACCCAGACCTAGTTCCATAGAACGAGCAACTGTCGGCATAATATATGGATAATGCATATTTTAGGGAGTTATTCTCTACACAGTGGAAGGTGTCGGGCATTGAATGTCAAAGCTGAGGTGAAACCGGGGTCTCTGGTTCCTTATTTGTAGAATAAAAAAGGGGACCACATTGTCCAACTAACAGCACTGCAAAGAGGATGAAAAATGGGTATGTTGAGCTTCAAGCCGCTCATCCAAGTGGCTTTGACCAGCATTTTGAAGTGTCATTGGAGGACAGGTTCAGACTCTACAGAATGTACAATCGGGTATTAGATGCACAGATATAAGACGGAAGCCCTACTCGTGGAAGAATGATGACGACAGATGCTATCAGCTGAGTGACAATAAAAATAAAATGTTGGCTAAGAAATCGCGAGAAATTCAGGCCTGTGCAGCCATGGAAGCTGAGGAACTAGAAAGCATCGGTAAGAAAAGGGCCATTCAATAAAGCAGAGAGTTCAAGAATATGGGAACGGAGGGACGATCGACGGGTTCCATGGCTGGAAGGTCCCTGGTGACCACAGAGGCAGCAACTGCAGGACAGCGGAGGCAGCAGCAGATCACAGGGGTTAAGGAGCAGGTTGTGGCAACGCGGTGAAGATCACGTTCATGAAACCTTTTTAGGAGAGAATTGATGGTGAAGGAAATGAGACAAGCAAGGCAGCTGTGTGAGTAGTTGTCCAGGTATAGGGAAGAGTTTTTTTTGTTTGTTTGCTTTGTGTGTGGTGTGTGTGTGTGTCCTACAGTAGGAAAGGGGTCATTGGAATAAATGGAATTCGCCATTTTGGAGGGATGGACTGATACACATAAGTCTTAGAGACCACAGGAAGGTCAGGGATCAGCTTTAGCAGGATGGCATACTTCATCAGCGTCGGGAGAGGGGAGATGCTGCCTAAAGCTCTGATGAACTTGACAATGGACTGAGTGGCAGACTGAATGCATGACAACTCCCAGTCTTTTAAAAGAATTATAAGCTACAGAAACAGGAGTCATTAAAATAGCAAAGCCGGGCTCATAAAACATATGACTGTAATGTTTATATTACAATATTTAATGAGAGAACTTAGCTAAAGTGATATTTTGATGTCTTGTAAATAAAACAACGGCTCGATTTCTTGAAGTTTCTACTTTTTATCTCATTGTTCCAGAATCATGTGGAGCTAGCTCAATAGAGCCACATTGTCTCAAGTGGCAAAGTTAAAAAAAAAAAAAATGCACAGGTTCCCTTCTGTATTTACCTCCGAAACAAGTGAAATATTTTGGGAGGCCTTGGTTACGCTGGGTGAGTTAATTCAACAAATGTTGCTATTTTAACAAAAATCCGGAACAGTAAATTAGAAATATATTGCTTATCACTAGATTTATTTTCAAACTTAACAAAAATATTGAAGGTAACCGGTAGGTTCGGATAATGCCAAGGCCCGACTCACACGTATTAACAGCAAATCACTTTAGAAACAAAAAAACTTTCTTGTCCCCTCAATGCCTTTATTGTGATTATACCTGCAAGTTTTAGGCGGCCAGACCAGTTCTGTTATTCTCCAATTAGTAAATTCAGAACAGGGAGAATAAAATTAAATAAGAAAATGAGGCTGCTCTCTCAGCAGTGAGTTAAAAACCATCAGCAGTAAGTCATTGAATTTAACTGCGCATCTCTTACTATTTTGTTTTACTTCTTTGCTGTTTCTAGTCCTATGATCACGGGTCTAGGAAGACCGTAATCTCCCAGCAAGAGCGTGGCACCTGCACAATGTGAGGACCAGCGAGGCAGCAGGGGTACCGGCTTCTGCGTCCTCTTTCCTCTTTGTTGCAGAAAAGAGGCTTGGCATGAATGAGTTTTACAACCGCCACCAACCATTTCTTATTTTTTTTTTTTTTCTGAGCAATCATCAGTATCCGCATCAAGTGGTGTGGTGGCTCTGTGACACGTCGCGGCCCAGCATGCCAGCATTTTGGCTAATTTAAAATCCTCGTGCAGCCGAAACAAACATGACGAGATGATGACAAAAGGAGAGGCTCTTATCCCAAACGAGAGCTGGTGAATGGCTGAGAACGGTTTGAGTGGCAGAGACAAAAGAGGGGGAAAGAAGAGAAATAGCTGAGAATGAATATCCGGATGAAACGGGCTGCTAGCTATACAGTACACCCGCACAAAGGTGCACACACGCGCACACACACGCACGCACGCGCACACACACACCCAAAGAAGGCGGCAAATGCTTGCATCTTTTAGTACTGGGTAGATCAAGCCTGAGACCAGCCCACAGAAAGAAGGAATACCAAATAAACGACCGTAGTATGATAAAGCCTTGATCCCCTTGTAGGTAAAGATAGTTCGATATTAAACATGGAACCCTTCCTACAGAAATCTCCAGTTTTTAGAATACTGAAAGTGTCGCACCATGCTCGAGTGACTGTGCTGCTAACGGTCCTCACCAGGGGAGCAGTGGGCAGTGGCTGTTTTAGGGCTGGCAAATCCTGAGATGAGCCGATGAGTTTGTGTCGAGAGCCCAAGGCTTCCTCGAGCCATCTGGTCACCCAGAGAGTTTGACAGAGCGGGACGGAGGAGCTGAGGGATTCGTTCTGAAGGGCGACAGGGTGCCGAAGACCAGGGTGATGGGTTTTGGGGTCGCCAACCTTGACCACAGCCCCCAGCGGACCGGCTTTCAACACGCCAAAGGGTGGCCTGTGGGAGGAGCCACGGAGCCCTTGTGAGGTTAACAACTGAAAAAGTGCCGAAATTACTTTCGTCTAACAGCTTTGGGTGCAGGCTTCTTATACAGTAGGTTATAAGGCCACCAGCTTTCACAGGCTTCACGTGGCAAGGTTTTATTTATTTATTGTTTATATAGAGAGTAAACAGGTTTAGGGAAGCATATAGCTAACAGTTCTACTTTGGGAGATGTGCTTTTTTAAAAAAAAAAAAAATCTATCTCCTCAAAACAATCTCTTCACTTGTATAGCTGTACGTAAGAAAGCATGAAATGGAGGCTAAAGCTACTTGGACCGCACGCTCCTTCATTCTATCTGTATCCACTAGAAGAAACAAATGCCTTTTTCCTGCCTTCGTCCTCCTTCCTAGCTGAGCACCTGAAACCAGGTATTGAGAGGAAAGGATGAGATCATCTCCTATTTTACTGATAACATCTCAGTCTCATCAAGTGAAAGCTGTTGATTTTGGTAGTGGATGCAAGAAACTGTGGGGTGGCAACAGAAATCGGTTTGTTTTTCAGTCTACAGAAGTGTTGGTCTTTAGCATATTAAGGCAATGGCTTGGGCCATTTCTCGGGGAGTCACTCAGTTATCCTGGGTCTCTCCCATGGGCGCAGAAGGTACGCGTTATTAAACTTTTGTGTTCTTCCTCTGTTAATCTTTTTAATACAGGGGTGTCTCAGCTGAGAACCAAGCAGAGTAAGGGGGGAGTTATTTTTTTCTCCCACACATTAACGAACACAAGGCAGACTCCCAGCAATGGCCGCCCGAACCCTTTTCCTTCCCCCCCTTTGCCCCCATCAGAAATCTTAGTGCAAAAAAAAAAGTCCTCTTTTCAGGGTAGACTTCCGACTCTTAATGCCAGGGGCTGGCAGCCTGGTCAGCGTGGGTTCGCACATGCCCCTTGGAGGGATCTGGAGGAACATAGTCAGAATGAGCTATAAAGCTACGTGAACACGAGGCAGAAACAGCTGCCAACTTCACTGAAGATGAGGGAGCGGGTCTGGGGGCATTTTGCTGCCCACTTTAGATAACGGTTAAGGAGAACGTGTCCTCAGGACAGTGGTGTCCAGGTGAAAACCTAAGACAATAAGACAGGTAGCTTATGGCAGATGCACATGATGGTGCTCGCTTCTTTTAACTTCACCTGTGCCCTGCAGGGGCAGATGTAGCTTGCAGTTTGGAATAAAAGACAAAAAGGCAAGTGTCTGGCTCAATATAAAACCTTTGAGAGAGGTGCACGCTAGAGTTCATCCAAGTTCAGTAAACAGAGCAACGTCACTTTACATTTAAAAAAGAAAAATGAGAAGGAAATATCTGGGTTTAGGATGGCACAAGGGATTAAGAAAAGAACATATTTCATAATGAGGTCCCGTGTTCATAGCCAGTTTTTGTTTTTCAAATCTAAATTAAGTAACCCTCAATTATAAAATAGATTTTTGGCCATTAAAGAGAATAAAATTAATTCGTCTAGAAGCTTGTTGCCAGATTGGACAAAGTAAGCCCAGAAGATATTTTTCACCACTATTCATACCGGCAAAAATGACTGTCACAAAATACCCAACCACCGAAGATCATTTTTGAGGCGGGACAGTCTTACTTATGATACCGACGCTGTGAACCTATTTGCAGTGCCTGGTTCTACATAAAGTTCTTAAGTACCTTTTCGTTTTCCGTCTCTGAGTTGAATGTATATCCTCACAATGCAGCTTAAGAAAATTCTAGTACATAGTTAAGACATCGTTTGTGAGTGAAGTCCGGCGCAAGTCTGCAGGGCTTCTCACCCGCCTTGGGCCGCAAACCCCAGCTCTCTCTCCGACTCACAGTGCCCTTAAAGCAAGAGGCAGACACATACCTCCTGCCTGTGGATGCAGCAGCAAAGCAAACTGTCACCCAGGACTCCCATTAAGTGGCATGTGACACAGTACAGGATAACCCAGCCAGAGACCGGCCTGGCCACCTTACTGAGCTGTAAATGGTTTTCACAGGAAGACACGTGTTTCTTCATCTATCCATTGGCAGGTAAGTGCCACTGCTACTCCAAGAAGCAAAGGTGCTGTGGATTTGACAGCGTGTTTATATCACAAATCTTTGAAGAAGCAAGAGATGTCTTGAAGACTACGTTATTGCCTTCTGGGTCAAGTGTGAGCTGACATACGTTTACAAATGCAAGGAGGGTATTCTTCTCTGAGCTGGTAAATTTCATAAAAACCCATGAAACTACAATCCAGACTTTATACCTGTGAGGTACAGACCATCAAAAAAGCAGTGACTATGAGCAAACACTAGCATGGGTTCTTTCTGCCTCACGAAGACCAGGGAATCAAACAGATCACCTCGCTGGCTCTGTAGTTCAAACACAGGTTCTTCTTCTTTTTTTAATTTTAATTTTTATGTGTCTTTTTAATGCTGTCCTAATGAAGGGAACTGTTAAGAAATTGACTTTTGTTTTGCTCTGTTTTGCCCGAGTTTTGCGAGCTTGTGTTTTGCGACTATAACGTGACAAGTAGAGAGTTTCAAAATTGGGATTTTTTTTATTAAAGAATGGAAGACAACCTTTTTTTTTTTTTTTTTTTTGCCAGGACTTTACAAAATATTCCATCAGCAGAAGTGTGAGGCAGGTCGCAGAGACTAACTTTTCCAAGGTATTAAATTAAAAGATGTTGAATTAAGTTAAATGCCCCACATTGAATTGACATTTCCCCTTTTTTAATGCAAGCTAAGATTGATGAAAAATACCACTTATCTACATTAAGGGTCAAAATCTCCAGCAAAAGAAGCTTCTGGTTCAACACGTCAGAATGGAGTCAGTCTTCCATAAATCCAGGGACCAGGATGCGGATCACATTCTGATGATCCAATTAATGGCGGGACACTTTGCAATCATCCGGCAAGCAAGGCCCCTAACAGATCGTGGGGCTGTAACATCAATTTCTTAAGTGCATTTAAAGGATTACAAATGTTCGTCCTGGCTGGAGGCTGAAATACCTACTGAGGTGCTCTGAACCACATTACTGTAATTGGGTCCCGGAATTAATGCTGGTCCTTCTCATGGGTGAGTCGAATACATTGGAATTAAGAGGGTTTTTTTTTTTTT
>CM053516.1:3622526-3647670 GCA_028627145.1 Eidolon dupreanum | reverse complement strand
GGCCCCTAACAGATCGTGGGGCTGTAACATCAATTTCTTAAGTGCATTTAAAGGATTACAAATGTTCGTCCTGGCTGGAGGCTGAAATACCTACTGAGGTGCTCTGAACCACATTACTGTAATTGGGTCCCGGAATTAATGCTGGTCCTTCTCATGGGTGAGTCGAATACATTGGAATTAAGAGGGTTTTTTTTTTTTTTCCCTGTATTTCGCTTCTCCATTCTTTTCTTTCTTTTTCTTTTTCTTTTTTTTTTTTATTTCCTTGGAACATAAATCTGAATCGAAATAACTCTTCCTTAATCCAGATAGCTTTAATTATAGCCCTCAGGAATCCAAGCATCGTCCCAATTTTACCTCGTGTACTGTTCGGGTGCATTCTCCTTTGGCTTGTTATCTTAATATGAGGAGCTTAGGAGATGAAAATACAATTCTTTTCCTAATACAACTAAGGGGATGAGGGAAGGGGAAAGGGGAGAGGAAGACTCCTTCTGCTTCTCCTTCCTTCTAGCCAGACTAAATTCATCACAAGGCTGGGGAATTTAGAACCAGATCCTCCCTAAACCTTTCATTCTTTCTGAGGTCAGTTCGAGTCAAAGCTCTGATGAAGGGATACATGAACGGATGGACATCGTCTGGATATTTTAAACTCTACAGTAAGCATTGATACCTTCTTTCCTACCTTTATCTCTAGTAAGGTCCTCAACAAAGGGGAAATTGCACGACATCACTCCCCTTCAAACCTCCCAAAGCTTGCTTCCGGTGAGGTGGGTACATCACTCCCCTTCAAACCTCCCAAAGCTTGCTTCCGGTGAGGTGGGTACAATCCGCATGCCACACGTTAGTCTCAGAGGCCTGCCGCACCGGACGCTGCCCACTGTGGTGCCAGGCTGCCCTGCTCTCCCTGTGCACGGAGCTCCTGCCGCACAGGCCTGCTGCCTTTCACCCCGACGGCGAGTTTCTCCGCCCGCAGCCAGCACGGCTCCCTGCTTGGACGCTCTCCCCCGAGAGCCGGCCCTGCCTCCTTCCAGTTCCCACGCGGACACGAGCGTGCAGGTTGTCGGCCGGCTCTGCGGCAGAACCACACGCAGGCGTGCCACGCGGCGCAAGGCGCGTGCCCCCCCCCACCCCGCTTCACAGCATCCCTCCGTGTGCGCGTGCGAAAGAGTAACACGCGCGGCGCGCGCGCACACACACACACACGGCAACGCCACACAAGCAGGAACTTTGTTTCATTCAATACGGTTGCCCGAGAGGCCGGGACAGTAACCGGCACAAGTCAAATATCCATCTGGCGCAATGGAACTGGATTTTTGCACGGCTGATTCGGCCTCATGATTCTGGCCTCAGATTAGCTGCTTTCTCCACAGAGGATGCCCCAGATGACTCCTAACTAAAGGGACGCTTTCCCAATCCACTCTCCAAAGCCACTAGCTGATGACCTTGTTTCATGGCCTTCTCATCACTTATCAGTATCTGAAATAGAATGTGCACGTAAGCCTGTATGTATGTATATGTTTATTGTCTATTCCCTCCACTCTATTACTCAAATTCCGGGATGGTGGAACACTGTTTTTCTGTCTTGTTCACCTTGGTGTCTTTAGTGCTAAGAACAGCCCTTGGCATGGAGAAAGGGTGCCATAAATATTTGCTAAACGTGAAAGAATCTAATTCAATCGGAGATAGTCAAACATGTAAAATCCTTTATCAGAATAAGATTATGGATGACACAAATTTTCTTCTAATTTAACCAGTGACACAATAAAGAATCTGATCTAAGGATAACATTTGTATGGTATAATTTGTTCTGTTTCCTGTGGAAAGACAGAGCTGGTCATGGTAGTTTTCATCCGCTTTGGTGGGGAGACACGGAAGAATTGAAACAATGGACTCAGAGCAAAGCCAGCTCTGGCACAACTGGGAAGCAGGTGACGTCTGTCGGGGTTGCTTCCTCACCTCTCCTAATCTGTGCCCTTTCTCTGCTTGTAAACCGTACAGTTCCCCTTCTTCTACCCCAAAACACCCAGTGGCTTCTTCTCAGGACCTAACTCCGTTTTTCCCTCCTCCAACACAGTCCACTTCTGGAACTTTCTGATTCATCCGTGTGTTTCTTCCAAAATATTCAAGTTCAAGCATCACCGTCTCCCAAGTTTCGACTCTGTGACTTCAGCTAATCTGTTAAACCTCCAGAGAGAGAAGAGCAATAGCAGGTACCAGTAGCGAACTCACCCCATTCTCCTCAGAAAGTGAGGTGCCCTCCACCTAGGGTGTCCCTGCTCCACTCCCCTCTGAGAGGAAGAGAAAGGGGCTGCATTTCCATTGTTGCAGACCTTTCCGCACAACCCATCAGGGAGGACGAGGCTGGGATGACTCTCCCGAGACACTCGGATCCAGGCTCCTGTGCGGGCAGAGCCGTTTTCACTATCCTCCAGCATGCTGCCTCCAAGTTGGGCGTGTCCCTGTCGGTACCACCGTGACAAAGTGGTACCGAGCCTTGGGTGAACGTGCTCTTTCCTGGTGTCTTATCAAAGCATCACAACCGTGAATCTGAAAGGTCCACGTGCGGATTCTGGGCATCTGGTTGACAAGAGACACAGTGGCTGTGGCTTCGCTCTCAAAAGCTCTAAGACACAACAGTACATGTGGCCAGGTGACAACTCCATTCTTGCCTCCCTCTGCGTCTACTACATTTTAAAACAGAATGATAAATAAATGCCATTCCAAAGTGTTAGAATAAAACAGCACTTCTCAACCTCAGCACTGTTGACTTTTGGGGCCCGATCGTTCTGTTTTGTGGGCTGCCCTTGAAATGTAGGATGTTTAGTGGCCTCTGTCTCCTCTAAGAGTAGCAGCCACCCAGTTGTGGCAACCAGAAATGTCCCCTCAGAGGCAAAATCAAGCTGGTTGAGAACCTCTGGATTAGAGGAATCTCGGATGCGAACGAAACAGCTGAAAGGTGTGCACTTGGCTGCTTCCTCTGCCAAATACGGCTCTGGGATGGGAAGGCAGCAAACCTCACGGCCCTGCCGGAAGCTACCAAGGGCCCCGGGGCCTCCACAGACATAGGGCATGCGAACTTCTCTCTACCTGCAGGTTGGAGTAGTTGGCGTGCTGTGTTCAGCAGTCATTGCAAAGCGAGATGGGAGTTTCTTGGTGGGTTATTCTTTTTTCTTTTCTTTTCTTTTCTTTTTTCTTTGACTCATTAGATCTCCCTGCTCAAAATGATTTACACAGAGATAATTAAACGTAAGCCCTAAGGACTAGTTAACTGTTTAGCAGTGTATGCATTTCATATAACCATTTCCATACATCTAGTTTTAAATTCATTAACAAAAATTAATGGCCGCCCGGCCCTCTCCACGGCGCAGCGTGTTGCTATGGGACGCCTGCTAAATTGCCCCTTTCTATCACTCGCCGGCCGTCTCCCAGACAGTTCAACTTTGCTGGGCTGGAAACGCCGCCCGCCAATTGGCAGCAAAGCTCATATTTACTATATGTAGTGTGAATCATTGACTGAACTTCAGAAAATATTTGTCTCTGTTCGGGGTGCCTCCAGAACATTCCATCAGCTTTAGAGAACAGTCTGTACATGTTTTTCACTCTTTGAAAAATTAGTGAGAGGCATTTAATAGGCCATATGAGCTTTGAATATGTATTAGAGATATACATATACATATGTCTTTCATTTAAAGTCCCCTAAATGCACTTAAATAGCTTGTATTTTTTTTCTCTTGGCCTCTTTTATGAAAATAGAGTGCCTTTATATGAACTACTGGTGACCCATTATTTCTTTATTTCTGAATACTGATAAGAAAAATTAGACAGCAAATCTCTTTTTTGTAAACTTACTGCCACATCTATACACATTTTAGGATTTTAGGTAGTTAAAATATTCTCTATTAAAAGTAATCCTCATAGTTGGCTTCAGTCACGTTTCACCACTATTTACAGTGTTCCCCTCAGGTTTGAAAAGGAGTCGGGGTGAAATAACCCATTGTTTACACTCAGGATCCTAGGTGGCCTGGTCCGTAAAGGTAGTACAAAGCACTGTATCTTTCCTTCTTAGCACTTATCTTAATCTTAATAACTAGTCAGACAAGTGACTCCAGAGTCTGGGGCTTATCAAGGGGAATTCGTCACATGAACCCAAGGAAAGACAAGAAATGCCTTATGCAACAATGCTATACAAATCGTTATCTTTTGATATTTAAAGGTATGCATTCAAAAGCCTATAGGAGACTTGTATTTATTTAGGTACTTATCTATCTTTTATTGAACTCAAATTCCACTTGTTTGTATTATATGGGTAGCAAATGAACAAAAATGCTCTTGCTCAGGATTATCTGCAAACACAGTTTATACCCAAGAGATCAAAAGGGTTGGTTCTTCCTGCTTCGTGCCTGCCCCAGCTATCAGGAACAATCTGCTCCAAAAACTCCCTGTGATACTGATTATTTGGAAAACGGGCTAATAAGAGAAATTTCAAAGCCCAAGTTCCTCAAATATTGAGAAATGTCAACTGCTTTGGTTGAACTTTCAGCGTCTTTCCCATTAGAAGGCTGTCTGGATCCCATCGATGCAGCTCACAAACAAGGAAAATATTGAGCCGTCCGTGCTACAGTTTTCCCAGCTTGCGTCCCGGGCTAAAAATAGAACGCGACTCTTTGAACTGTACACACTGAAGGTATTTTCCTCAGCAGCGAGAAGTTTACGAAGTTTCTTTCGGGGTGGATGATTTATTACGAATATTTCTAATTCTACCTTCAAATTTTCATCCCAAATAAATGGAGACTGTGAGAGGGGTCATGCTCTTTACTTTCTACCCTCCTACAAGAAGCATTTCTCAGTGTTGCACACATTTTATTATGTCTATAATGAGCTAAACGCATTTACTGAGATTTTAAATAATCAACCAACCAACCAATCAATCAATCAATACATGGTCTTTGTGTGTGTGTGTGGCTGTGTGGGTATGTCTGTATACACACACACACACACACACACACACACACACACACACACACACACACACAGTTAAAAAAGCTAGATGGCCAAATAATCCGGGCTTACTCTTTGGAGTGAACTCCACGTCTGCATCGACCCGTCTTTCATAGGCTGCCTGTTGCCTTCCCACCATCCAGTGTGGGGCAAGTCAGATTCAACCTTGAGATGTTCCACGGTACCAGTTCCAACGCAGTGCACAATACACTCAGCTCCTCCGTGTAATATTTGGGATCTTCCCTATTTTGTCCTGGATTTAGCATCCTATTCAGCAATGCCACCTACTCTACTTACGCCTCCACTTCAGGTCATTTTTCTGTCTCTCAAAGACCCTACTCATCATTTATACAGCCCTAGAACCACAGATGTCACCCTCACACACACATGCACGCGCGTCTGTCCCCCACACCAGCGTATGCATCCATCACATTCCACTCCCCCCTCACACACCAGCTCAGCTGGCTGCTCGCCCCAGACACCACCCTCTCTCCCCACAGTGCTTCCTTTGATCTCCATCTCTGGCTCTTATCTTTTTATTTCATCTTTCCTACTTTTTAACCACATTATGATTTCTTGATGAAATGGTTCAACTGATTCAATTCTTTATCCATCTCCTCATCAAATGTATGTAGATAATATATACTTTTTTTTTTTTTTTACCATTTATAGTTTTTCAAAATCCGTTTGTAGCTTCTAGAACATGCATGCTTTCTATCAAATATGAAACACTGTGATAATCCTGATACAGGGAAAAGAAAACCCAGACACACCACCACAATTACTTTGCGAAGAAGTTGGGAGTTAGGCTCGGCTGGCTGCTTCTGCAGCTGCCACAATGGTCCCTGTCTTTATTTTTAGACTGTAATCTTCTTGAAAATCAAGGAGTTGTCTTATCCGTCTTTGTACAACTTGGAGCATCTAATGAATACCCTGTAGGTGCTCAAATGTATACACAAGTCCGAGCGTAAGTGGGTACTCAGCAAATTTTGTTGAATTGCGATTTCATCTACTGTAAGAGTACTCACCCTCTCCCCTTTCACATCTCAGGGCAGAAGAAACAGTAAGAGGTGAACGTCATGGAAATGGTGACGTTTACATGGAGTGGAGGTGCTACTTACAGCTACTTGAGAGTCTCAGCCAGTGGACACCAGCAATGGCCAACTCACATTGCTCAATGCTCTAGGAATGCCTTGCCTCTGAAAATACCTGTGGACCAACTAAAAGGTCCTGGCTGCATAATCGGTCGGATGAGCTCTCTGGGTCAACCCTGGGCTCCACTGGGGAAGAATCTCTCCTATGCGTATTTTCATCCGGAAGAAAAGAGGTAACTTTTTTCCCTCTCCCCGCCAACATCTCTTAGGACCTAAGGGCAATGGGTATGATACTTGGATTCAATCTTCTGAAACAAACAAACAAACAAACAAACAAAGCTACTCCCCTTAAAGCTGGCTTGAACAATAAGAGGGCTTAGGTTCCTGGCAACGGGCACTTAAGAAACAACAAACAGCAGCCCCGCCTTCAAAGTGTCTGGGGGTGTTAGGACAGCTGGCTCCGATGCTTGTTGGGTGCCAGACACCGGAGTTAAGTGCTTTCTGTGAATTATCTCATTTAGTTCTTAGAGCCATCTCCGTGGGCACATTTCCCTATCTCACAGAGGAAGGAAGTCAAACTGTGAACAACTGAAAAAAAAAAAACAAAAAAACTGCATGACGTTAAAAGGTACGTTAGGACCTGTGGCCCGCTGAAGCGACAAACAAATGCTTCTTTTTTCAACTCGATGTAAAGATGAAAATCCAAGGTGGCAACACGTCTGCATACGTGACACGTGGAGGGAGGCGCCCTCTGTGCGACACATCGACACTTAATCCACCCGATCGGTTGTCCCTGCCTGCCCGCTCGCCACCCCACAAACAAGCCGCCACCTGTGGACAAGCACAGACGCCCAGCTGCACAGAGGATCTCACCCACGCCCCCGTGGGATGTGCCCCATGGCAGCTGCCAGCTAGAAACCAAGCCAGCCGAGCAGCGGGTCCCCGACAGGCCTGAGCGGACTACCCGTTTTTTCCTCCTGGTCCTTCCACCGTCATTTCTTTCTCTCGTGTTTATGGGCTTTCTCTCCACCCCAAGGCAGTGGTGCCCAGTAAGGATGAGGTGCCTCCCCCAACCCTTGTCCACGTGACATCCTGATAGTTCCAGCCAGCTTAGAATTCTTCAAATATCTTCTTTTTATGATTATCAAAAGAGGTGACCTACTACCTGGGGCATTGTGTTGACACCTATGGAAACCAAAGAAAGCAAAGCATTTCGATTTTCTTCTTCTTCTTCTTTTTTTTCTTTCCACCTATCTCCCCTGGGATTATAACTCAGTTGCTTTGTTTTTTATAAAAAAAAAACTTTCTGTGAATAGAAAATATGGAGGTTAGTCGAGAGGCAGCATGTTGAGCAAAAGGAGAAATGGATCTGACAATAATGAAATTTTCTGGGAAGTCTGCTCTTTATTTTTTCCATAAAAATATGACAAATTGCTTAATCAGTCTCTTCATCTTTTCATATCTCTCTCTCTCTCTCTCTCTCTCTCTCTCTCTCTCTCTCTCTCACACACACACACACACACACACACTCTCTCTCTCTCTCTCTCTCTCTCTCTCTCTCTCTCTGTCTGTCTCTCTCTGTCTCTCTCTCTCTCTCAACATCACAAGTCATTTGAGAGTGAAGAAACAGAACTTGATCTTGACCTGAAACTGCCCTTGGACCAAGTCCATCTCTGACATCAAAACAGTTTATGTCACCTAGCATCTGGGTTCCAGCAACCCACATAATAGCAGCTTATTTAAAAACCAAATTCACACCTCAGTGAAAGTGGTGATATTTGAAGCACACACAAGTAAGACTAATTTAACCTTTGGAAAGTTATCTCTGGAGAGAAGAGTTGAAATCCCTTGTAAGATTTTTAAGTACTGCAATTATTGACAAGGAGTATATTGCTTCACTTTTCTCTGATCAGGAAGAGAAAAAAAGAGAAAAACCCACAAGAGACATCAGCAGCTGTCAGGCTGTTTTCCAACTGCAAAAAGGTAGTTTACAGTGGGCTTCTGCCAGTCTCTTAAGACCCAGTTAAGAAGCCTTTTTAAAATGCCTTAAAAAGCCAACTCATACATTAATCAAGTTGAGCCCTCATCCATACTTACTGCAATACATCAATTACTATGTCCTCTTTTTTTTTTTTTCCTGAATAAATTCCGGATGACAGCAGACACCTTATTAAGGCCCACTAAAATGATACAATAAGTAGAAGGCTATTAATATTGCTCTTTTTTCTCTCTGCTATTGTCTTGCTGCATTGGTCTGCAAACAAATTCAGGCTGCATTACAATTAATGCCAGTGGAACTCCTTCTAACGACTTCCAGCTTGCTAATTTTTTACGCTAATAATAATAATAAAAAAAAAGGCATTGCTATGCAAGAACGACCTCCTTTTATCATCCCGGTGAAGCACACCAGAGAGGGCCTGCTATTGTTCGCGTGAAAGACAATTAAACCCTGGAACATCAAACCTAAAAATGACAATCTGCTAGCCAGCACTGGGTACTGCTCCCTACTTTCCTCTGTTTTCTGAACCGACAGCAAACAATTCTCTGAAGACATTTCGTTCCTGTTCTCCTTTAACCACCCTTTGGGGAAAAAGAAAAATTAAAAAAAAAAAAAAACCCTTTGCTGATTTATGCATCTCTGCTTAGAATTTATTAACCATCGAGGGCCAATTCCACCAGAGCTCTCGATCACCTGCAGGTTTAAATTCCGGACACAGAAAAAAGAAATGCATCAATATCACCCACACAGTATCATACTTAAAAATAAACATAAAAGGTGTTCTTCAAAAATGCACACCACATTAAAGTCCAGAAGGAGAAAGCAAAATCAAACCCTGCCACTCTGTGTATCTCATCATCTCTGGGGATCAGGCAAGAGTCAGCCGCATTCAGAAAACTCAGGCGGGTCTAGGTGTTCACTCTCAACAAAGCCGGGCTGGAAAACCTCTCTTTCCTCATTCTGAGCAATGTGAGGACCAGGACACCAAACGCACGCCCATTTGCTAGAAAGATGCCCCTTAGTAGGGCTTTCATGAAACACACAGAACATAAATACAACCACTTAAAAGTTCACGGATTTTTCAAAGCATTTTCTAAATTTTGATTGATATTTTGCTCACTGTCTAACCAGAGATGGAGACAAGTCAAACACCCGAAGTGGCAACCTTGGCCTGCTAATCTTGAGGGCTTGAGCGACTCTTCCGACCTCTCTGGGTCTCCTCCCTGAGTCTCAGCGTCTCCCTTGGTAAAATAAAAAGGAAAATCTGCTTCTGTCTTCAAGGGCAATTGTAAAGAGGAAATGAGAAGATGGGTGTGAAAACTCTCTGAAAGCGAAGTCACTATTCGCTGTAATTACAAATAAATAATTAAGCGCAGTAGCTGCGTGTCCTCTCTAAAGTTGCCGGAAAAGCTTTATTACCTAATTAGTAGTGAGTGACATTCAAATGCTGAGCGGGGCCACACCTTCGACCTAAGGAGCAAGTTTTCGGAAAAGGGGCCATGCTGTGTGGACTCTTGGCTGTAGGTGTTTCGTTTCGTTTGTACAAGAACTGAGTCCTCAGGATGATCAGTGCCCATCTACGAACGCACAGACGGACGCCCGCGCAGGTTTAGTGATTTGCCCAAGTGACAGACCTGAGATTTGAATGTGATGCACAAGCCGTGACCTGTTCTTAGGGCACCAGCCCACGGCGGGGCGCTTCTATGGGACAGCAGTTCCGGAAGCGGGTTAAGAGACAAGTTCAGTCAGCTCTTCTGAGATCTGACTGAACACGAGATGCAATATGCAAATGATGTATTATTGACTTGTACACTTGAAACCTACATAATTTTATTAACCAATGCCACCCCAATAACATGTAATAAAAAATAAATAAAATAATAAAATAAAATAAAATAAAAATGGAAAAAATAAAAAAAGAAACAAGTTCCAGAAGCCTGTGCTGATATCTCGGCTCTGCCTCCTGGGCCCGCCGTTCATCCCTCTGCTTTTTCATCTGTAAAATACAGATAACATCTGACTCCTGAGGTTGCTGTGAGGATCAAAGAAGCTAGTCCATGTGCAGTGTTTAGAAAAATACCTGGCTCATCTTAAGTACTCAATAATGTGAACAAATTATTACCCTTATTTTCCAGCACTGTGCAGTAAGCTCTAATACAGCAAATGAGAATAAAACGGGATCAGAATCGTCTACATTTACCAAGATGGAGTACCAGAGACCAGGTGCACCCCCCACCCACCCAAAAGAAACGATTTGCAAGACACTGGAATGAGGTAAGGAGAGGCAGTGATCTCCGAGAGATGAGAAGCAAATGAGGTGAGACCTGTGATCCTCCCAACTCACTGGCTGGAGAGAGGTTCCAGGCCACATGCGAGAAGACGTGAAGTCAGGCAGAGCCCAGCAGACTCCTTCAGCTAAGAGGGCAAAGCTCAGAGGCCGCGGAGAGGAGTTTGTAGGACAGAATCCTGGAGAAGAGAGGGCTGCACAGATGGAGCACTCTGCAAATATGCAAGTGGTCCCTTTCGAGTAGGCAGCTGAATACTAACCAGCACACGCATGCAAACTACCTGTCGGGAGGGAGAGCCATTCCGAGAGATCGGAAGTAACGAGCAGTGCTCAGTGCTCATACGAGGTCAGGGTTAGGACCTGGTAAGTCGATCAGACTGGAGAAATGTCATGATTTATGAGACACTGGGGAAGGTACACAGAAGACTGAGCGCTCTTCCAAGTCAGGGAAACAAATCTGAAAAGCAAGATTCTAAATAATTAAACTTTCCTCCCAATAACTGCATCTCAAAGCCAGGTTTAAGAATACGAATAAAAACACAAAATATCCAGCATGCAATGACGGAAATTCTCTCTGTCTGGCATCCAGTCACAAGTTACCAGACGTTCAAACAGAGGCAAAAACATAAAACCCCAATGAGGAGAAGAAAAATTAATTAATTGAAACAGACCCCAAACTTACCCAGATGTTAGAATTGGCAGACAAGGACATTAAAAGTTATAATACTATATTTCATCCATTCAAAAGTTGAGTCGAGGGAGATTTATAAGCATACACATCAGGATCTCCACAAACTCCAATATAAGAAACGTAAAGAAACCTCAGAATCAACTTGTTCAAAATCACAAGGAGAAACTCTTTAAAGTAGCCAGAGATGAAACACACTAGTCTAGACTCAAAGATGCATTTGAGAGCAGACTTCTCACTGAAAACAATGCAAGTAATAAGAATCAAGAGGTCCAGAATTGGGCTTAAGAATTTATATTTCTGACTAGTTCTCTGTTAATGCTGTTTATGTTGGTCCCAAGACCAAACTTTAAGAACCACTGACAATGGATGAGAGAGCAGGACATTACAGAAGAGCAGATTCAGAGAAGAAATTATAGCCTTTTTGAAAAGCTTTTATTTTTCCTCAAGTTCACAATAAAACAAAATTCAAGTAAATAAAAATCTTATTTTATTCTAAGAATTTTTTTTTCCCCCTAAATTTTTGCTGTGTCCTCACAGAAAATTTCAGGCTTTCCAGGACCATCTCATGCAAATTGCTTTGGCTGAGAGACAATCACCATCCTCTCAGAAAGCAATTAAACCTCAAACCCATGAGTAAATGAAGAATCAGGCCAGGGTGCGGTCCAACTTAAAGCCCTTATTTCTACTTTCTGTCACAGTCTCTTACATCCTTTTGAAACATACTTATGATTGTAGGTCAAAATAATTTAAATATTCCATATCTCTTTCTCAGCCACGGGCTTTGGTCTTTGCTGCTCCCTTTGAGTGTAACACCTTTTATCCCATCTGCTCGCTTTCATCCGGCTAATTCTCATTAAAGCTGAACTTAGACTTCGGCTCTCCGAGGAACTTTTTCTGGCACATCCCCGCACCCTTCTGCATAGGTAGTGCTTCTACTCTCCCGATCTCTGCCACACGCCATTTGAACGTTCAAGGGTGTAGTCCTGAGCGCTTTCCTCTAAATTGTTCACCACACGCATCCCATTTCTCTCTACTTCTTCAAGAACTCGTGTCTTTCTTTAATTTAAATAAGTTGCATTTGGGGGACATCCCAGCATGCCTGAGCCTCTCTTGAGCTACTGAGTGTGTTAGGGGTAAAGAAGAAGGGAGGTAGGTAACAAAATCTGTCATCGAAAATTTGGAGAGGGAGGACGTGGGGTGGAATAATAAACGCACGATGTACTCAAGCACATGGGCGCATACAAACTGCTTGGGAGGATGTTAACATCGTCTCTAAGGACAGTAATATCAAGCGGCATGAGTCTGTAACCCAGATCGACCACGGAGCCACTCAAATTTCTCAATTCCTTCTCACGCATTTGATAGGCTTTTCTAGTCTTGGATCACAATTTCCAAGGAGGCAGCTGATCCCTAAATCAGCAAGTGAGTGAAAAGCAACCAAGGCTCAGACCTGTCAACAGAAATACCTCCGAGGGGGCCGGTGACATTCTGGAGCACGTTTAAAACATTTATGAGAGCCATTTAAAAATGTCTGCCCATGGATGTGGGATCCTTTTAAGGATCCTGATTGTCCTTTCTCAAGATTCTAGACTTATGCTACAACGGCCCAAATCAAGGGTTGAAGGAAACAAAAGAGTGCAACATAATAATGCAAGAAAAAAAGAAAAAAAAAAAGCCTTTCCTGAAAATGTTCATTTCAACCAGAGGGAAGGAGGTGCCAAGAACACAGTGTAAAGCAGGGGACACTGAGGCGTTTCCGTCAGGAATGACCGTGATCTTGGCGTACTTTCAGGGGTTGGTGGTCAGAGGAGGGTAACAGGAAGCATCAGGGAGCATCTGCTCACTTCAGGAGATGCTGCCTAGAGCCCCAACACCCCAAGTTCTCTGGGAAGGTAAGCCGTGTTTGAGATGCAGGACAGCACTGAATAAGCAGCCGGCCTGAGATAAGGGCTCCTGACGTCATGTTTTAGCTCCACCGCAGAGGCCAACAATTGGGGAGCTGCACCCCCGAAAGCATAATGGACCCCAGCCCTCAGCACACCAGGAACTGACAAGGAAAAGGCTTTATTCCTCTGACAGAAACATTTAATTCCCCCAAATAAAATTATATTTTACCTCACACTCTCTGATAGACCTATATTTTGATGAATGAGACAAAAAAGAAGAGTGAGACTCTGAGTAGAAACGTTTCTCATAAGGAGGTTTCTGATAGGCTTGAACTTTTTTAAAAACTACACAGGAAAAAAGAAATCCTGAAAAGGAATAAAGAGAGCACTATCCAAAGAAATTTTCAGCACCTCAGAACTTCCTTGAAAGAGAAGGACAAAGCAGCCGTTTGCCCAGCTTAGATCATTTTGATTGAGACTCATATGTTATTTTAAATGAACATTGCTCAGGTAGTTAAGCTTTAAAAATCAACCATCCTTGACGATTGTTCATTTTTTTTTTTTAAAGTCTTACTTTAAGGGTTTCAGAAACGCATTTACATAGTGTGTGATGGTGGGAAGTAGCTGAGTTTCTATCTGGCTTCACAGCTCATGTGGGACCACTGGCCTTGGTTCATTTTACTCTTTGAAAACTTTGTTACAATTAAAAAGTGCAAAAAAAAAAAAAATCAGGAGAAACTTAAAAAGCAAAACGGTACGATTGCCTTAGTAGTTGGCAAAACACAAAATTCTAGTGCATAGTATAAATATATAATCCACTAGATAATTCCTCTTGGTTTTTGAAATTCTACTATTACTACTTGACTAACAATGTTTAAAAGAAAGAGAAGTACTGCATTTTCCTGGTGACACTCAGATGTCACTTACATTGACACTCCCGGGACATCAAAGAAAGCAGAACAAGAGCTAAAATCTTCACATCCTCTACATGCCACATCCCTACATTAGACAATACCAGCAACATTGACATCCATCCTTAACTTTTTTTTTTTTTTTTTTTTTTTTACTTTGTAGAAGATCCAGAGTTTTCCCCTGATGGTAATGCCAAAGGAAATGTTTAAGGAAAGATCATCCAAAAGAAGACACAACATTCTGCAGAGCCTTGAGCTTCTCTTTAGATAGTGCAACTCTCAACCGTGTTTGCATTAAGCAGCTCAGATATGCGTGTCAACACGGAAATTCTGGTGCCGTTCGTTCTTGTTCAGGAAATGCAGATATTGTGAACACGCTGGTTGACAGCAGCGGATGCCATCTCTACAGTCTTTCACGCACAGTCATGTAAAACAGGCTCTCAGGTAATACACAGATTTATTAAGTAGCCCTCCACACAAGCTATGTATACACACACACACACATGTGCATTTTATCGAGTAGACTATTAAGTGGCCTCAGTTTAAATGTCTATATACGATATGATATGTGTGTCTATCCCCTTTATATTGTTCAACTATAACAACACAATATGTCTGAAAGAATGCTTTTTGTTATTTAAATACATGTCTTTCTCAATATTGAAATATGTATTTTTAGAGGAAAATGACACATATGCATATTAATTTCTGCTGAAGGTCTGCCTTAAGCTTTCCTAGGACAACCATATTGAAGCCGCATATGGAGTAGAAATATATATATATACACACATATATAAATTTCACGATATCTTTATCTTCTAAAGGGGATTAAGGTATGTCCATATTTCTCCATGTCCACATGGCCTTTCTTACAGCCTTCAAACTCTGGCATCTGTGATTAAATTTCCTTTCGTTCTTTGATGTGGTTTTTCAAACTTAAAAAGAGAATATAAAGCAATCTCTCTTCCTTTTATCCTGCCACATAGATATTTTTCTAACTTTAAATATTTTAAATTTCCCTAATTATAAGTTTCTGTCATTTTCTTCATCAGGGTTCAAACTGTGAAATCAGGAAGAGATCTATTTGGTTTAAAGAAATAAAATGATGGAATTTGTAAATATTGGCATTCTTCCTCAAGGGCCTTTAAGCCTTGTGTTTAAATATGTATGCCATATGTTTGCTGATATGACGTCCACTGCCAAAATTACTATCCTCATTTTATACACATGGGGAAACTGAGGCACAGAATGAAATCACTTGTCCAACACCGCAGAAAGCCTGTACCTGCATGTACAAACTGATGGAGAAGAAGACAGAATAAGTCAATTCAAATCACTTTTCAAATAACTCTCCTTTTGCATCAGTAATATTTTCCTAGTCTTTCATTTTTACACACAGCCAAATCCTCAGCCAAACATGAAACATTCATTCAAACATCATTATTGTAAATTCACAATAATTTTTATAGCTTGGGCTGAATTCTGCATTCATATATCTCTGAAGAAAAACTCCTCTAAATAAACTTAAAATTTTTTTTCTCTATAGTTTTTAATTTTATTAATTTCTGCCCCTTTTTTATTATTCTCTTCATTCTGCTTCTTAGGATTTATTTTGTTCTTTTTCTAGTTTATTAAAGTGGAAACTTGGAATATTGATTGAAGAGCTTTCTTCTTTTCTAAGTATACAGTGCCATAAATTTCCCTGTAAGCACTACCTTAAGTATGTCACACACATTTTGATATGAGTATTTTCTTTGTGTTCAGTTCAAAATATTTTCTAATTTTCCTTGAAACTTCATTTTTGGCCATGCATTATTTGTCAATGAATTGTCTAATATTCTAGTTTACATATTTTCCTGTTATCCTTCTATTATTAATATGTTAATTCTTTATAGCTAGGAAACATTTTGTATTATTTCAATTCTTTTAATTTTTTTTAAATTGGTTTTATGATCTAGGATATGGCCTATTTTGATGAATGTGCCATGTTCCCTTGAAAATAATAGGTATTCTGCTCTTACTGGGTAGAGTGTTCTAAATATGTCAATTAGATCCAGTTGTTTGATGGTGTAGTTTAATTCTTCTATAATCTTGATGACTTTCTATCAGTTTTAACTATCATCAGGAGAGGAGTGCTAAAATCTCCAGCTATAATTGAGAGTTTTCCCATTTCTTTTTCTCTTCTGTTAGTTTTTGCTTCCTGTAGTTTGAAGTTTAGTTTTTAAATTCATATACATTTAAAATTGTTATATCCTCCTGGTGGATTTACCCTTTATCATTATGTAATGTACCTCTTTATTCTTGATGTTATTATTTTTTTTTTAACTCTAAAGTCTACTTTATTTCTTAACATAGCTGCTCCAGCTTTCTTTTGATTAGTGTTTGCATGGAATATTTTTTTCTATTCTTTTACTTTTAATCTACATATCTCTTTATATTAGAAGGAAGCTTCTTGTGGATAGTATAGCATTGGGTCATTTTTTTTCACTCCTAAGAATCTTTTTATTTGCTTATTTAAACTCTCTACATATATTTATTCCTTCATCTGAATTTGTATCTACCAATTATTTGTTTTCCATTTGTTTTCTTTGTTATTTGGCTCCCCGTTTCTAAGGAGAAACAAGTTACTTAGACACCTTTAGCATTCTAACTCGATTGTTTTTTATTATTTCTTGTATAGTTTTGTGATTGTTCTAAGGAGTATATGTATTTTTCACTTTTTACAGTCTACTTAGAATCAATTTTATCACTTCAAGTGAGATGTGAAGGCTTACATCTCAGAGTTCCCTTTATCCTACTCCATTATGTTGTAATTGCTTTATACGTTAGATCTATATACATTGAAAACGCCGCCAATGTTCATATTTTTGCTTTCAACTGTCGAATATATTTTAAGGAACTCCTGAGGAGAACAGTCTACAATGTGTATCTGAATATTTACTATTTCCTCTGTTCTTCTTTCGTTCTCGAGGTTCTGAGTTTCCTTCTGGTGTTTCATTCCTCCCACGTGAGGAGCTGAAATCTTTAAGAGTTGGCTTTCTGGCAACAAATTCTTCGTTCCCCTTCTCCTGAGAATGTCTTTATTTCATCTTCATTTCTGAGCAGTATTTTTCCTGGATGTAGAATTCTGGGTTGGCAGTTCTTTTCAGTAATTTAAAAATATTGTGTCACATCCTTCTGCCCTTTGTGGGTTTTGATGAGAAATGTATAGTCATTTAAATTGTTCTTCCCCTATAGGAAATGCATATCTTACCTCTGGCCACTTGCAAGAGTTTTTGTGCATTTATATGTTATAGCATTTTGATTCTGATTTTTCTGAACATGGATTTGAGTTTATCCTCTTTGAGTTTCACTGCATTTTTTGAATGTATAGGTTATATCCTTCCCCCAAAAAAGGGAAGTTTTGGGCCAGTTTTCTTAAAAAAAATATTTAGTGCTGCATTCTTTCTCTTCTCCTTCTAGAACTTCAATAACACGAATGCTGACTTTAGAAAATTTTTTTCTTACAGGTCTTCCTAGGCTCTGTTTATTTTCCCCTAATCTTTTTTCCTTTCTGTTTATCAGGTTGTATAATTTTTATTGATCTAATTTCAAGTTTACTCGCTATTTAGTCTTTCATCTGCATTCTACTATTGTTTGTCCAGTAAGATGTTTATTCTGATTATTGTGTTTTTTAGTTATAAAATTTTCATTAGATCTTTCTTGATATTTCCTATTTCTTTACTAAGGCTTTCTGTTTCATCATTTGTTTTAAGAGTGTTTGTGATTACTGGCTGGAGTATTTCTTATAATTACTTCTATAAAAGTCTTTATTAGATAATTTTAACATCTGTGTTGTCTCGTCATTGGCATCTGTTGATTGTCTTTTCAATGGAGGTTGAAATTTTCCTGGTGCTTTATATGCTAAGTAATTTTAGATGGTATCTTGTACATTTTTGATGTTCTATTACGGGACTATGTCTCTTGTTTAAATCCTATGGACAATGTGGCATTTTTGTTTTAGCAGGCACTCAAACTAGTGAGATTCATCCCTCAAGTTCCAACTCATCTTCTGTGGGCTTGTGGTTCTAATGCTAAGTCTTTGAAGAGCTATTCCGATTTTTCCTATGTGTGCGCCATCCAGTGGCCAGTGTGGGCATAAGCAGTGATTATCTGTTCAATTCTCAATGTTCTGATACAGAAAGTTAGAACCAGATCTGTGTATATCAGCTCAGGCGTGAGCCCAGGAGTACATAAACACCTTTATGGGGTCACTTTTCCAATCCCTTAACCCATTTCATCATCTCTGGCATTTTCTATTTCCTTGGGCTCCCATTTTCATCCCTCTACACATAAATTTGGGCTTTAATGATCTTATTCGGCCAAAAAGTATTACAGAACACAGAGATAGTAAAAAGCCAGGAGTATGTTCCACCCTCTTAGGATCAGAGCACCAATGATGTGTTAAGAAAGCTTCCCTCGCAGATGTCTGGCTGCTGATCGCATACATACACATGATGAATTATTCCATCATGAACACACCACCTGATCCACATATAAAACATCGTCTGCACCCCACAGATGGCTCAGATGGCTCCAAATCATCATCTCTAACTTCTTCCACAAAGGCAACTGTTACCCTGATTCTAATAGCTCAGATCATTTTTATCTGTTTTGATTTTTTAAAAATAAACAGAACCATACAAAAATCATGTTTTATGTCCAGCTTCTTGACCCTGATAGCTATGAGACCTACGCATGTTGCATACAGCACTATTGGTACATTTTCATTGCCACATAGTATTCCTCTCCATGAACACTATATTAATACCAGGTTTATTTATACTCACTTATCTCTTCATTCTCATGTTGATGACATTTGGGTTCTCTCCAGTGTTTTGTTGTAACAAATGATGTTATACAGATAGTTTACCCATATCTTTTGGTGCATATATGTATTCATTTTTGTCAGATATGTTCCAGGAAGTAGAATTGCTGGGCCAGAGGCTATGAATATCTTCAATATTAGTAGATATTACGAGTTTCCCAGAGTGATTTTAACAACCGACACCCCTGTCAGTGGATATGAGCAGTCTAATTGCAGAAGAACGGTATTTTTGACAGAAAAAGAGCTCTTGTTAGAGAGAAACACCATCATCTTGAATGGGTATCAGGCAAAAAATGAAAAACTAGAATTACAATGCTACATAGATTTACACCTGGGCCTTCAATCTCATGACTAACGTAATCACTGGAAGATACCCTTCTATACTGATAAACTAAAAGAATCTAAAAAATAAGGGAAGCTTCAAAATAAAAAAAAAATACAATGAAGGTATACATTTTCTGGAACAATGTAATATTGGATTACTCTACATAGAGATACAATATTATTTTATTTTAAGAATTTTTCTTTTTACTCCAAGAGCTGCAAAGAGTAACTGAATGGTTTGAAGAGTTCTTGATATTTCTTAAAATGTGTATACTTTTAAGAAATGTGTAAACTATTAATATTTTTAATAGTTGTATACAATAAATAACCAAATAAATAAAGTTATAAGCTATCTTTCATTACTGACTCACATTATGCTGGAAATATATGGGGCTGCCTGAAGTTTTAAAGTTTCAAAAAGACCTATCTGTCAAAACATGAACCCTCCATAAATCCAATATAATATCAAAAATTCCCATTATTATCCCATTCATATTAAAAACAAGCTAACCATTATACATAGAAATATATATTTTCAGAGAGGTAGAAGCAACTAACAAAGGAAGTCGACTTTCATTTACTTTTTTAAACTACAGTGTCCTTTCCACCATCCGTCGTGTTTTACAGGGTCGACTGATGAGCGTGAGGCATCTGCATACTTGCATTCATCTGTTTCCGGTAACCAGTAATTGGAAATTGTGAGATGGCCGGTACTATTCATGGCAGCCGCACAACCAATCATGAAGCCGTAAGAGAAGCCACGGTCAGAAGCAGAGTTCGCCGTCACCATGGCATGATGCTACAATCCACTGGGCTACACCTGCCTCAGGTTACATGCTCAGTATGAGACAATCTGCACCGAGGCCGAAGCCTCCATGTATTTTAACAGAGTTATACCGAACAAAATCAAACCCACAGTGCCAACGACGAAAGCAAGCACTTTTCGAATCTTTCCTAGGGCTGTATATATCATATGGAAGAATACAAGAGTAAACAAAAAATACGAAACAGAATTTGCCCTAATGGAAACTTTAATCGAGGAGAAAGGTAATACATGCAAATACTCTGTACAGACCCCTATAATTGTACTCGCCACACGTCATCATAATCTGCGCGCCCCTTAGGGACAGGGATGGACCCTCGCCCACCGCCCCTGCCACCATCACTGCTGGTCAGCGTGAGAACCTGTCCCACGCTTCATCTGTTTCCACGTCCTGTGCGCCCACCGCCAAACGGCACGCAGTCTCATCCATACCCGTTCAGCCTTCCTGCGGAGGAGGCGCCGTGGTTTTGGGTGCATCCGCCTGGAGTCCGTGTACACGGTATCGTGGTGTGCACTCCCACGTTTCCGTCCTGTCTGCATCCAGCGCCGAGCCCGGCAGATGCACGCGGGCCGCTCTGCGCGCCTCGCGCCAGCGCTCCCCGCGCGGCGCGCTCCTCCAGGGGTTCGCTCCCCCTGCATGACCTGTCCGGCCGCTCGCCACCACGGCGGATACTGCAGCAAGCGTCCTCGCCTACGAGTCGGTATGGGCGGTGGAAGCAGCTCTTTGGGAGGTGCACTGGGGTCAAAACTGCAGCACACGGCTCTGGGGGTCCGGTCCTGCGGGCTGCGGTTCCACCCACCGGAGGTGAGGCGTCCGGGCGCTCACTGTTTTGCTGGCACTTGGCATCATGTAGTTCCTGTTGCTAATTTTTGCCTACCTGATGCACGTCGTTGGAATTTTCGTTTCTCGTATTGTTAAGGAGTTTGAGCACCTCTCACTAGGCTTGCTAGCTCTTCGGGCTTCCTCTTCTATAAGTTACCTGATTAGATTCTTTGTCTGTCTTTTCAATGGGGATTGCTATCTTGTTCTTCCTAATTTTCAGTTCTTTTTAGAGCCTATATATTAATCCTCCATCATATTAGCACTAAAAGCAATTACTTTCTTCTATTAACTGAGTATTAATTTTATTTATGGGGTTTTTATTTTTGGTTGAACATAAATCCTTAAGTTTTATGTAAATAAGTTAATCAAGGTTTTTGTTTTAATTTATACTTTGGAGGTTTTAAAAACAAGATTTTCATCTCTAGGTCACAAAGATATTCTCCTGCATTTTCTATTACTTTTAGTTTTATTTTCACATTTATCTCTCTCATGTATGCATAGATTATCTTTGTAAAAAGTTTAGAAAGGGATTCAGTTTCATATTTCTCTATGAAGTTATCATTTTCAAAAAGCCACATAAAACACAATCTGTCCTTTCTCCATTAATTTTTTTGGATTACACATTTAATAAGTAGTAAGTTTTCGTCATTTTAGTTTCTCTGTGCTTTTATTCTGAACTATTGGTCTCTCATCTGTTTAAAATATTCAAAATAAGTTGCTGAATGAACGAATGTTCATTTTACAAAATTATACTTTTATAAAAGTATGTATTTTACAAAAGTATGAGTTATACTATAATTTTACAGAAGTATGGACATTATAGCTTCACAAAAGTGCGAATGGATAAAGTGCGAAGAGATTTTTATTCTTATATGTAAATTTTGGATTTGTTTATTTATCCTTGTATTTCCTCTTGTACAGAATCATGCCTGGGATAAAATTAGCCATAATATACATTTTTGAATAAAAAAATTATTAAATTACAACTATGTAGACATATGAAAATAAAGTGCTAGGTGAGCATAGAGGACAAAGACCAAATGTGAGATGAGAGAAGCTGAATTTTAACTCACAATTGTGGCTTAAACACAGACAGTTTAGACGTAAAGGCAAATAGCTGATCATAGAGCATCGGAACACGGTCCATTTATATAATTTTTTAGCAAATCTGTTTGGCCATCTGTCTTTGTCTCTAAATAACTTAGAGTTCAAGAGTTTAACCCAGGGCTGCACGCAAGCTCAACTTTTTGGTAAATGGTTATGAAGCACTGAACTTAAGCTCAGGAAGGAGCAAATGCACAACAGTGTTGACTTCCTGTGCATTGCGATTCCTCTCTCTCCGCAACAACCACGGCCGTCTCTGGTTGCTGATATTATTATCCCCAGAAGATGGTGCAGGGAAATTCTCGTCCCCTGCCAGGCTGCCCCGGTTCTGTTAAGTGAAACTCTGGTCAGCGTGCTCTACGGGGGAAAAAAGAAGGCCGCCAGGAAAAAAGAAGAGGGCGTGGGGGGTGCTTAAAAAAGACAGCAGGTGCGAGGATGCTGCACTGAATGCAGACGCAGCAGAGCGGAGGCGGGATCTCGATTTTGCTGTTTAGTTGCTCTTCTTGTTTCTCCTGCTCCTTCAGGGACCATATCACTAGAGAGTTAACGGAAACACTCCCATGGCGTTTTCTGAGCAACAAAAAATTGCCTCCATCCCATCGCAATTTTGCTTCAGTATAGGAGAATTAAACGGTCATCTTCCTCTCCCTAAATTCACCCCCATCCCCAGAATGCTTTTCCATAAGGTAGACTTATAGGACATTTAAACTAAAACCTGGAAAGGGGAAGAGACCGGATGTATTTCCGAAAGCCACCTAACTTAACGAGGTCTCCTGAGCAGATTTCCAAGGGCTTAGCTGGAACGCAGCTCTCAAACGGCGCTTACAATTTTCTAACGCACTTGTGAATGTTTTATGTGACTTTGACCAGGCAAGTGCTTCTAATTTTAATATTACATTCGTAACATCATCGCTCACTCTCTTTTTCATTTGTTTTTGGAAACATTTAACATACTGATTTATAATCATATGACGGCAAAAACTAAGTATGGTGGGACACTATATTATTAAGAGACATGGGGTATGAATCTACAACCAAGAGGAAATTAGAATCCTGAAATGCATCCTCATTTATATTAAAAGTATTCATTATAAAGGCAAAATGTAACTATTTTGCAAAGAAGAAAGGCACGGCTGATTCATTATGATTGAACACACACTAGGATAATTATTGCCTTTTAATATGCTTTTTTTCTACCTTAAAACAATTGAGCATACAGATAAAAAAGTAAATATTAATTGAAGCCGAGGTTGTTCTATAGTGAGCCTCAGGGAAATTCTCTAAGAAACAGCATAAAAGAAAAAAATGCATAAATTAAACTAGCAAAGTTCAAATACATCAACTTTTATGTATATTGAATGTTTCTTATGGTGAATGTGAACAAATGTGAGCAAAGAACATCTTGGTGAAAATTTAGAGTTAACCAGTTTCTAAATAAACTTCTAATTTTTCTAACACATTCCACAATTCTCGCACTAAAGGAGGATGCTCGCCGGTATACAGATGACAGAAAGCAGACAGATTACCCTCAAAACAAGCACAAAGCTTCGTAGCTTGTCAAACATGGCGTCCTCATTTGAAGAAATTAACTGTAGTTATTTAATAAGTCTCACAAGCACTGCAAAGTCAATTTTCAGAGATATTAATGGATGTAAACTATATTTCCCCTGCCTGTGAGTTGCCACACAATTACCCCAGGTTCTACTCCCCTCCTCCCTAACAGAAGTTAGGGGGAAGGGGTAGAGCTAGGGGTTGGAGAGGAGAGAGAGAGGGGTTTGGTACCCACATCAGTAGAGGTGTGAAAAAAATCAAGACCAGGAAAAAAAAGTTCTTATTTATCTAGGGTTCCCACTATTATTGCATACACTTCTGCTGCCACCCTCCCTTCTAAAAAAAAAAAAAAAAAAAAAAAGAGGGAGTAATTTTGACTTGTAATTAATACAGGCCAAGGAAAAGAATACCTGACCCTAATTACGATCTGATTTGTTAAAGAAGCCAGATGTGGACTTCGCAAACATATGAGAGGAGGATAAAAAGTCACAGACGCAGTCAAACAAACGTTTCAAGGGGACCGAGGATTCACTGCATAAATCTAATAGGGACGATGTGTTGCGAGCCATCTGTTAAGTGACTTATATAGCCCCGTGCATTAGCATCTGTCTTCATGTTTTCAAAGCACAGAATTCCAAAACCGTGCCGACGAGTCTCCTGAATGCAATGAGCTTGCAGCACTGGATTCAAAGGAAAATCCTTAAGAAAAGTCTTGGCCTTGACCTCTAACTACGATTCTAGATGGTATTTTAAAAGTTGAAAGAAGCCTCCGTCGGCCCTCCGAACCACCTTCCTGGGAGGTGGGCGTCATGATTATAATCACCACTTCACAAACAGGCAACGGAAATTCAGAGGGTTTCGGTGACTCCACCCAGGTTGCCTGGCGGATGGCTGCACGGTCGAGAGAGGACTCTGGGTTATATACTTCTCGCTGTCTTCACTTCCTCGGACGGCCTATGGAATTTAAATCAGAACGCAAGCCTTGTGGGCTCAGAGCATCCACGCTCTTTGGTCTGATCACAGAGCTCGTGAACTCGGTGTAAGGTCCTGGAGAGGGAGGACTAGAGATTCCCAGCGGCTGGCCCGGGGCCTGTATAGGGAGCGGAACGGTGTTGAAGGTATCAAGTGGGGAAAGGAACGCCAAGCGATCCCTGATCCCTAGAACGTACTCGGCAATGTGGTCAATGCTGGAATAAACAAACAAAAGCTAGGTTTCGTCCCAGTAAGACAAACACAGCAGAAAGAGCGAAGTGTAAGTCATGATTAGAACTAAATTGTTCGACAGGAAGCCTAAGCACCAGACTAGTCAAGGATGGATCACACGGAAGTTAGAATTTCAGCTGTACCTGGGAATAACTTATCAGTGGTAGAGGAATTGGGGAGAAGTAGAAAATGACCTTTAAATACACAAAAATAAAGCAGAGGCAACATTATAGAGTCTTTAAAAGGACTGATAAAAATGATGTTGGTAAAACTGAGAATATATTTGTTTTACCTTTTATTTCTAAGATGACATGATAAGAGATTTAATTATTTTCACACCATTAGCTGTTGAAGAGCCCAAGAGGCAAAATATATAGATTAATATGAAATTACTGTCTAAATAAAAAAAGCTCAAACGTGCAGGCCGCAGAGTCGGCAGTGACTGGACAGAGGGAGGTTCGGTTCAACTGCTTCCGTGGGTCCGTGAAGCTTGAGTTTAGCTCGGCGAAGGGGACAGAAACGAGAAGCCCGGTGTCTGCTCTACGGGGTCTCGCATCCGGCATGCCTTGGCTTCACCTCCGGGCCC
>CM053516.1:3604019-3622026 GCA_028627145.1 Eidolon dupreanum | reverse complement strand
GCCACCTGAACTGCCTTCTGTCTTCCTGTTCCTACTTGTCCACAGAGCACGACACTGCCATTGTCCCACGGAGCGTGTACGAACCGCCCACGAACGTGGTGCTGGGGTTGCTTTCATCGCCCCCTCTTAAAGGCATCACGCACGTGCGTGTCTGCGTATTCGTGCGCGTGTGTACCCCGGTCTCGCCGAGCTTCATAAAACACACCTGGAGCTGAGTCGCTTTCTCCTCTTCGTCTGTTGTGTGTCCAAAGCCCACGTCATCACGCACGTGATCACGCGTGCCTTATCAGTACCGAATAACGCGCGTCGTGGCAAATCCCCGTCACGGGAAATGTCTGCAGGAGGCAGGACCAGCATGTAACTCTCCACGGAGTGCCTTTTAGAAAGACTGTAACGTATCGAGCACCGGGGTAAAACTCTCTTTTTTCAAGTTAAAAAGGACGTAGGCAAAGAGAGGAGAGAGGAGAGAGGAGAGAGGAGAGAGGAGAGAGGGAGAGAGGAGAGAGGGAGAGAGAGTGTGTGTGTGTGTGTTTATATGTACGTACAGGGGGCACTATGAGGAAAGAAGGAAATAAACCGCATTTCAGGTTTGCATCTGACCCCCCAGCTGTGAGGAACGGAGGGTGGCAAAGTGAGTGACGGAGGTGGCAGCCGGCAGCAGAACCCTGCAGAGCCGGTCCCTGGTGGCCTGCATTCTCGGGACACACACTGGGTCTCATTTGGAGAAACACCCAGAGATGCAGAGGAAAAAAAAATCCATCTGAGAAAAAATGCCGTGGGGCACTGAGGATGAGAACAGGGTCCGTGGTCAGATTCAACGCCACTCGCAGCCATTTATACCCGGCACCCCCGCCCTAGGCGCTCAGCTGCGGCATGCTACCCGGGACTAATCATCATCTTATTAACTAGACGAGAGGTAACTCGACCTAGGACCCGGTAATGACCTTGCCTGGACACTTGGACGTGGCGTCAAGAGAGCAGCATGAAGCCAGAGCACAAGAGGGCGGCACATCCGCCTGGGTGAGGCTCCCCCCCAGGCCCGTGACCGAACCTCTTGCTGCTTCAGTTTCCTCATCTGCAAAACGAGGATGACATCCATCCCCACCATGCAGGCTTGCTCCGAATATTAACGATGATTCCGACAGAGCCCCTGGCACAGTCAGCAGGGCTCAGTAAGTAGCAACTCTTATGAAAACTCAAGAGAGGGCTACAAATTATAGTATTTACTGCAAATGCAATCACCCCAACTGATAATTAGTTAGAGTTCATTTCTTAATTCTCTAAATAAGATAAGCAACAATAATTTCCCTCATGAATGACACACTGCAACTTACGTTCCTAAAATAACTCCGAAGAATCTACCTGCAGATGAAGCGGTTCTGCCAGAGACAAACGGCTTAATCAAACCCTCTGTTCGACTTTAAAGTTTATGAGCTATTCCGGATACTCTGGTAAATGTAGTGTGAGATTGCTAAAATTAAATAAAGTCAATCAACATGTACTTGGTGCCTGTTATAAACAGAAACAGCTTTTTTTTTTTCCCCCCTCCTAAATGTACTTATTTTTTCCTCTTTCTTATCTCTCTACTGCTGGGAACTGCTGAGCTTAACAAAATAAACTTGGCTTTACTTATCAGAGTGAGCTCGGGTAACCCTGGGTAGCAGTCACTCAAACACTAGAGAGGTGGCATGCAACAAAAAGTCCAGGAGTTGGTTGAAAGCCAACCAACCCTCAGCAGCTACGTGACTAGTAGGCAGGCTTAGGTTTTAGAAAGACAAATGCCTCATCTGCACCTTATGTGGCTGCACACCCCACGCACTGCCTGGATGTTTACAAGTCAGACATTCTGGGGCTCTGAGCAGCGTCTGGGCTCTTAGCTCTGAGTGTAGACATGAAGAGAACACACAGAGCAGAAGGCGACCCTCTCCTGAACTGCCCAAGGAGCAGTCCTCACCCCAAATGAGAGTAAGGGCCCAGCGCAGACAACGGCCTTTGACATCCATTTCAGTGCATCGAGCACAAAATGACATTTCATTCAAGCTGGGATCGTTTCAGAATTCTTGTGAAAATCCAACACACGCTGACTTTTTCTTCATACTATATGTGACGAAAGATTAGCCAAGCGAATTAAAGATGCGAGGGATACTGCATGGAGTGAACTTAAACGAACTTAAGGTTTTTAACACACTGTCTACAAACAGAGGCTGATGGCAGCCCATTGCATGCAGAAGGGATCACAGAATTTTCACTGGGGGTTGCAAGGCTGAGTGTCGCCGGGTCTCAGCTGACCTGCAAAGCCCACACTCAGGCATTCCTTCGTCCACGAGCCTCTGCGTGTGTTGGTCTTTTTTTCTGTCCCTTGAACTAGCCCAGCTCATGGCACTCGTTCGAGCTGCTGCATCTGCCAAGAACATTCTTCACAGGGTGGGCTCCTTCTCACGATTCAGCCCTCAGCTCAAAGGCTGCCCATTAAAGTTCAAGTCTCGTCTGACTGTCTAGTCAGTCTACTTCATGCTTCCCTTTTATTTCCTAACAGCACGGTCTGGAATTCTATATAGTTCTCTTCGTATGCTCAGTTAATAATGGAACACCCCACTAAGCCTTGAGGTCTGTGGGTGCTTAGACCCTGTCTGTTTTGTCACCACTGCAGCCTCAGCATCTGAGGGTCCCAACAAATACATATTTATTAAAGGAAAACTAATTGCAAGACAGCTAATATATTCGTTAACGAAGTTCCAGAAAGATGTCTACTTAGAAATAACCTGAGGATGTACTAAAGAGGAGGAGAACATTATATTTTCATAATTTTTTCATTTTGGACTTTTTGCTAGCTGCCTCTCCCTACCTGCTCATCATGCATGCCCTCCATTCCATTTTATCTGTTCAAACTGAAAGAGAAGAATTGTCAAACTCTAGATAAATATAATCGGCTAAAATCGATAGTGTTGCCAGTAGTTTCATATCTTTAGCATCACTGTGAGGCAGCAGAATATTCTCCTGGGGATCTCAGCCTCCAGTCTAAAGTGGAGAGAGCGGCTGGATTCGACAGGACACCCGATCCACAGAAACCTCTTGGATCCATGGTCCACTCAGGACTCTGTCATCGCCCAGAGGATGGAGAAGTACAGCCTCAATCGTACAGCAAAGCCCTCCTATAACCTGCTCCGAGGATGTGCTCAGCCTTCCGCTACCCACGACACTAGCCGGCCTTCCTCACCGACTGCACATACTCAGAGACACACTAACATCTGGGAACGAAAGCTCTACATTCTGAAAGTACGCTCATTGTAAATAAGAGATTATGTCGCGCGTGAGTGATTGGCCTTAACAAAGACCACTTCTTGGGACATGAGACCCAGTGCCTGCCTACAAGAGAGAAAATGAAGGAGAAAAAAAATCCAGAGATGTCTTACAGCATCTGTCTCCTATCACCCACGACCAAATGACTCGTGTCAAATTTCTCTTCCCCTCTCAAAGAAGTAGCTGCACACGGCTTCTTCCTTCCTCTTTTTCTTTTTACATTTAGAGAAAAGGAACATGTGTCTAAAGGAAGAAACGAGAGTAGGTGTCGAGCGCAGACTCATTCGCGGCATCCAGACGTCTCCGCAAATGTTTTCATGTCTGTCTACAACGGTCTGCGTGTGTGTGTCTGCGTGTGTCTGCTGGGTGTGTGCGTGTGCACACGTGCACTCATCTGGAATGCTGAAAAGCAGGGGCAGGACCCGTCACGCTGGGCAGCCCCTGCGAGCTGGCGCTTTCTGAGTGGGGGAGACCCCACGCTGCAAACTGCTCATGCAGCAGGACCCAGAAACAGCCGTCGCCTGGTCGCCGGCTGTTGCCGACTCTGGGAAAATGAAAACACAGCATCTCTGCACCTGTGTACCTGATGGTGAAGGAAGGAAAAGCCATTACGAGGGACAGCAGACGAGAAACCAAAATCCACTTCAGCAACTCATCCCGCGGCTGGTGATTAATCTCGCCCTCCTACAGCCTGGCGCACATTAACCAGATAATTAATAATTTCTTTAGGGATTCCGGCTCGGCGCCTGTGTGATCACCTGCACAGCATTAGCAGGGGGACGCCGCGCTTGTGATCACGCGTCTGGATCCGGGGAAGGGCCGTGAGGAACAGCGAGGGCTTTGCAGCGGCCCGGGAGCCGGGTTCACCGTGAACCGGCCTGATGCGAGCCGTCCTGTCTCGTTCTTTTTATCACTACCGTTGGCCGACTCGAGTCGCCAAGGAACGGCGGTTTGCCAACGCCCGGAGGAGACCCCTTTGTGTGTGCATCTCACAAATGTGGAGCCACGTGTGGTTCGCCCCTATGTGTACAAACTGGAAAAAACCAGACACACATACACTGCGGGAAAGGTCCTTTTTGAAGAGTGCTGAATCTGAGACCTCCCCAAATCAAAGTTTCCAGGAAGTGTTTGATGAGAACAATGATGGTGGGCATACATATATGTTTTTAATTCTTGCTGGCTCTCACTCACATCCATCTAATGAAGGAAAGCACAAGGAATCAAGCTCACCACTTGTGAGTCGCCTGTGCAAATTTATCCTTCTCTCACGCTAAAACTCGTTCCATAGGGAGAAGCTAACATCTATATATACATGTGCATGCATATGTGTGTGTATATATACATATCTAATACACACACACACACATATATATACATACATGTATATATACATATATCATTAAGACTATGAATAAAGTCCCAAGGAGAATAATAAATCGTGAGGATTGCTATTAAAAAGGCTCACCATTAACATTCCAGCTTACTCATTTTCTCTCCTAATGCAAGAAGCACGACACTGAAAACACTGTTACGCATTTCCTCTTAACTCCATCCAGAATGCTATTTGCACAGAAAAGAAACAAGAGCGCAATCCATCCCGGCCAGAGACCGCAGCGGACTCGCGGGCAGGAGGCCTGGGCGGAGGGCTGCCGCAGCCGCACTGTGCTTAGGGGTTGCATCTGCCAGCTCTCCACGGGGGGCTGGAATGGGTGGCCACATGGCCCTCTGCACGGGGTTGCCATGGGACTGTGAACCAGGGTGACTGGCAATCACAGAGTGTGCCCACCCACCTCATGTGGACGCGAAGGAGAAATGCCCCTCAGACCTCGGGGCTGGAGAACCTGTCCCCTGCTGAGTGTGGATTACACGGACAAGGGAAAATTCCGGGCTGAGAGCATTTGGCTGGGAGGAAGCGTAGCACCAAATCAATTGTCTATTTCTAGCACATCTGCAGGGGCATAATAAAAGTGACTCCTCTCGACACTCATCCCAATCTAATCTTGCTCAGACAACCAGGGTTTTCTTTCACCCTGATTTTCAGAGGCTTTTATACTTTATTGTCCTTATGAGAATGCCCTCAAATTATGTTTGAAATAAAACAGATCACAAATTAGATAGAAAAAAAGAGAGAGGGCCGAAGAGAAACTGGAAAACGTTAAGATCACCAGCTCAAACACAAAATAGCTAAAGCCGGAAGAATGTGGGGTTGATGTCACCACGGTGGGCTCTTCCCAGTGTAGGGCAAGGTGGCACGCACGACACACGTCCCCAGAATAAACATGAGGCATCCTCGGTGGCATAGATTTTACTCTGGTTTGGGGAACAATTTTTATATTGAAATGCATATCATGGAGCAAAATGCAAATTTCACATGCACCTTAAAGATAAGGCAGACGTAAGCAAATGTTTTGATTGCTACCGGCCATCACTACTGGCCTCTGCTGTTTAGGAAATGAATGTTTCTGTCCTCCCCAAATTCACATGTTGACGTTCTCAACCCCAGTGTGACGGTGTTAGTAGGCGGGGCCTTGAGAGAGGAGTGTGTCATGAGGATGGAACCCCCACACATGGGATCAGTGACCTTATGAAAGGGACCCCACAGAGTGCCTTCACCTCTTCCCACCACGTGAGGACACAGAGAGAAGACAGCCACATGAATCAGGAAGCAGGCTGTCACCAGACACCAAATCTACCAGGGCCTGGATCGGGGACTGCCCTATTCCGAAAATAAAGTTTGCTGTTAAAGCCCCCAGTCTATGGTATTCTATTACAGCAGCATGAACTAAGAGGCTTGCAAATTGCACGTGTATGTTCCTTGACCTGTGCTCTTGGGGTTCATGGGTAGAAACTTCAGAAACTTTCACATGATAAAGAAAACGAGGTTGCATGCCTTGACCTTGCACGGAGCGAGGCTCCTCAACTTTAAAAAGGGGTAGTAAAAAAAATATTCCACCAGCTGCCATGGAGATCCAGTGAAGAAATATATGTGAAGAATATCATAATCTATAAAGCACTGATAGCTATAAAGTCTCGATTAAGAACACATTTGATCCAGATTCACAAAAATCCAGTTTTGATCAATAACTCCGCAACCTTCCTCTGTCTAAGAAAGTAAATTCAGAGTCACCTGGTGGCTTGAGTTATCAAACTACAATACTGTGGCTGGCATCCAGTTCCCAGAAAGCAAAACTAGCCTGGACAGACGTGACACCGTAAGTTTCCCTAACCTCTCCCAGTTGGGATCAGGGTCTTCCCCAATTTGTTTTAACTTCCTAGAACCAAGCTCACTCCCTCTACCAAGCACTCTATATGAGATGCTCAGTTAAGTGTTAGCAGAACAACTATTTCTTGAACTGTGACCTCAGGGACAGACACATGTGGTTAAATCTGAAAGCACTGAAGTATCGCAGGCTTGCTTCAAGAATGAAACCAAAACATCACTATCGACAACAAATAAAACTAACAAACAAAAAACAAAATGAGACCCAGAAACGCAGATGTGGTACAGGACCAAGAACATGGGATTCTGAGTCGCAGGCTTGGCTTAACTCCCTCATGTTTTTTAGCTATGTAAATGGTTAGCTATGGCTAATCTCAAACGCATACAGCCTATTTACTCATTAAAATAAATAGAATAATAATGCTAATCTCAAAGTGTTGTCGTGAAGAATGAATTAATATGAACAACAGGAAAATTTGTGAAGTTATAAAGCACTAAAACACATTAGTCACTATTATTATACTACTATTGCACAAAAATGAAAAGGCTTGGATGAAACACATACACACACATACACATACATGCATGTACGCACGCATACATGTACTATAGGTTTTTCTCTCTCCCAAATGGCTTCATTCCAAAGCAAACCAAACCAAGATCTTTATAAACTAGAAACAGTATTTTAAAATAACTACAGACCATCCCAGCCACTAATTATTTTTAGGATTTTGCTATATGCAGCTAATTGAAAATGTTCAGGCCTTTCCATTCATTAGTTTTATTGCGAGCACTCCAATGAATTAAAGAAAAATCCATCATCACCACCTTCCTTGGAACTTTCACTGTATTGTCACAAAGGCTTTGACCTGACAAAAACAATTCCCATTAATTCAGCACAAGTCACAGGACTGGACAGAGGATGAAATTTTGGCAGTTCTAATAAATAGGACACCATTGAGTAAGTTTGACAGCACACTATTATACTTTTAATATTCAGAAATGGGGCAGACGATGCTTTGCTTGTTACGGCGAGGTACATTATACATCGCTGACCGCATTGTTTGACCAGGAATAAACCACACGAGTGAAGCGAGACACTCTTTAACAGAATCGTTACTTCATTAAAATCTCACCTACACATGCTGCTGAGAATTAAGCCCTGAAAAACAAGATAAATTATAAAGATCTCTTCCAAGAAAACTGAGATTATAGATGTGTTCACATTAGAAAGCTTATACTAGTTATTTGTCTGAAGAGAATGAAGCCCTAATTCAAAAAGATATCCTCACCCCTATGTTCACTGCAGAATGGTTTATAATAGCCAAGATATGGAAGCAACCTATGTGTCCATTCATAGATGAATGGATAGAGAAGTTGTGGTACATATTGCAATGGAATATTACTCAAATCTTGCCATTTGCAACAATACGGATGGATCTAAATATGATGCTAAATGGAATAAGTCAGAGAGAAAAAGACAGATACCGTAGGATCTCACTCATATAAAGAATGTTAAATAAAAACAAACAAACAAACAAAAAACAAAAAAACAGACTCATAGAAACGGTGAACAAACTGATGGGTACCAGAGGAGAGGAAGAGGGGGAATAGATGAAAAAGGTGAAGGGGAATAAAAAAAACATCATATACTCAATTACAGAGAACTATGTACTTACATAAATCGCAGTTCTCTACATGTGTTGTTTGGTGTATTAGCAATAACTATTTATTGAGTGCTTTTTATGTACAATGCATTTTACATACATCTATTTGGCACTCATTTAACCGATCTATGTCATCTTGTCTAGTAGGTCTTGTAATCATCATTTTATAGTTAAAAAAAAAGTGAGGTCTACGGCCATGCCACCCTGAATGCACCCGATCCCATCTGATCTCGGAAGCTAAGCAGGGTCGGACTTGGTTAGTTCTTGGATAGGAGACCACCTGGGAATACCAGGTGCTGTAGGCTAAAATAAAAGACGGGTCTGGAAAAAATACATTAATATATCCTAAGTCTTGCAGCCATTTCCATGTGGCAGAAGTACAATGCACACAAAGTTGTTCACGTTAACAAAGCCCATGCTTTTCTGCACTTGTTTATATTTTTAAAATACCTGGAGGATTCACACATATCTTTATTCAAGTCAACTGCTTTTATATCTGTCTCTCCCCAAGTCTAATTATAATTCTATTCATACTGGTAAACAACATATAATAGTATTCTATTAAATAAGCACCTATGACGTGTTCAATTCTATACTACCAATAATACTATAATAATTATTTAAGAACCATAGGATGTACCTATATAAAGTTATGGTACAGTATTGCTATACATATCCATCCTTCATATTTATATTTTATTATAGTCATACCAAAAGAGAAAGTATATAGAAGGTTATACTCAAAATTTAGGGTTTTCTTTTTAACATGCCACCATGTCCCACGTGATCAGTGGATTGTGGCTTTTGATTCAGGAGACCTGTGTCCAAGCCTTGGCTCCATATTTTTTTCAAGCTTACTCACTTTGTGGCCTTTGAGGGTCCCTTACATGTGCATCTGTTAACTATCTCTAAGATGAGAATAAAAATATCTGCCTTGTCTACCTCAAAGGGCAGTGGTGATATCAAATAATATAGTCCATGCGATAAGTACTTGGCGACATATAACACTCCACATGCTCTAAGCATTGTTATTCGTGGTGATCAGAAGCCTTGAGGAGGCTTACGATTTAAGCAGTAGTTGTATCCTTTTCACCCTTTATGACTTGGAAAGGGCCACAGTTATATCCTGAGAATCAGAAAAAGGGTAAAAAAAAAAAAGACACAATGCATTATATTTCTACACTAATAATAGCAAACTCTAATTAATGCTAGATCTGTGAACAGAAAATAACAACATGGAAAGCACTATAAAAGTATATTCCAGTAGGCCTTGGTCAAGAAGAATCTATTTCTAGTTCTTAAAAATCACATCAACCCTCCCTGCCATTCTTTTAGTTTCATACTCTTTCCACACTGCTATTTCCATGAGCCCTCCTATCGCCGGAAGACAAAGCGAAGCAGTCGGCAGGCAAAAGCTTGAGTTCCAATCTCAGCTCTGACACAGGGGATTAATAAACACGTATTTGTAATGCTTCCTGAGGAGAGAAATTCTGTTTTGTTTTGTTTTTTATTAGCAATAGCAGCACATCCATATGCGTACTTGGCCCCAGCACAGCATTAAATATTTAATATTGATTATTACATGAGCTTTGTTACACAAATAAAATAAAATGTTGCTTATAAAAATACTCTTTCCCCACCGTAATTCAAACACACTGCTAAGAGGTCATTTTTTCAAACCATTAGTGGCCCTGCAATTTTCTAAAACTTTCCGCTTTTCTCAGAAGGAGCACTCACATAAAATGTCTGTCTGAAAAAGGGCTTTGTCCACGTAAACACGTCTAATTGCCAGGTGAAATCACTGAGAAACGCCGAGCTGCATGATTTCCAAAAGGGCGCTCAGCCCTCGGTGCACATGGCTCGCTCTTGGGCACAACGACCCTCGCTACCTCCTCTGCCGGACCAGCGGGGTGCCGACGCCGGGATCCGGGTCCTGGAGCGCAACGGACCAGGAGCTCGCCCACCCCTTGTGCTCTCAGGCAGCCTGCCAACACCGGCCACCAGAGCTGCTGCCTAGCTGCGGGGCATCGGGATTCAAGTGACAAGCAGGTGACAGGGGACATACCCTTCACCTCTGTCCTCACCCCATCCAGAAGCCCTAGGTTCTGAGACAATGTTTGAAGGACGGGAAACGTTTGTTTTCAAGGATCATTTCCCAGACCTTTGTTCGAAGATCCGAATACACACAGGAGCACCTGGAGGGAGGTCAGCACTTGTCCTTGGTGTACGGGAAAGGGAGCACATTCAAATTCCCCCTCTAGTTTCCAACAGTGGACTCGGGAGGTCTCTCGGAATCTCGTCCAGCCACTTGGTCTCTTTCGGTCTGGCTCCCGGTGACCGCCACCATTCCTCGCAGAGCTACAGCGAGCATGCCGTGGCTGCCGGTTACCAGGGTGCTGCTGGTTCTCCACTGGGTGAGGCCACCTGAGGAAGGCAGGCAGGGCGAAGCAGCAGGGTCGCCTCTGCCTGCTTCTGAAAGAATGCCCAGGAGCCAGGCTGCGCCTGCCCCCTCGTCCCTGGGTCGCCACGAAAAGGCCAAACAGAGTGTCACAGGTGAAACCACCCGGAGAAAAACGACGCACATCCCACGGTCCTCAAGCAGGTGCAGATAGGCAGAGGGGAGAAAGAGAAAAACCATGTTGAAATCTTTCAACATGGTGGACTGCATTAGTAGAGAAGTAGATCTACCTTCCATCCAACCCCGAACAGCCAGTACCGCTGCAAAAAAAAAAACCCTATACATGTGAAATGTGTTCTTGATCACAAAGCGAAATCCGTGCCACCCCTACCGTGCCCCATACTCAGGACGCAGGTGCAATCTACTCCAGATCACCTCCGACGGAGGACAGCATCGATAACTCCAGCTCGTATCACAGCAACGCTGAGGAAAGAACCCAGGGTGGCTGCTTGGGCAAATCGGGAACTTGCTGTGTGGACTGGAAGAGCCGACGGTGCTACGATGTCCCTTTCCACACGCGTTGCCACCGCCAACTTCCGAGGCTGATACCAGTGACACGGCCCTCGCTGAAATGCGCTGTGATGCTTCGCATCCAGACTCAAACGCACTCTTGTGAACTATCCGTCCGGGGAGGGAGAGGGCCACTTCCTTACAACACGCTCTTAAGAACTTTCGTGATTCTCTTCCCACCCGTGTGTGTCCGTGCGTGTGTGTGTGCACAGATGGGGGCACATAGGCGTGTGTCCTTCCCTCTCTCTCTCAGTCTCAAGCACTAACCTTCGATGGGACATTTCTGCTCCTCATCAGAATAGAAAGGATGAGCTTCAAGGAGCAATCGCGCTGAGAGAACATAAAATGTGACATCGCTTCAAACGTGGACTTGCCGGAAACTTACCCTTTCGAGGGCTCCCCGGTGTTACCAGCCAGGGACACCCCCGGCCACTGCGGGCTGGCCCTGCTTCACACCTTTGGATCGCCGCTTGTTTTACGTCACCATGCATGACATCCCCCGTGTGTGCATGTGTGTGCTGCCCTCGTCTACTTCCTAAAGCTCCTGCTCTCATTCACTTCATACACTCCCACGCGGAAGACAGGAATCCATTAGCGTCACTTGTTGGTTCGATGATTCTGAATAAAGTCCATACAAACGTTGAGGTGGCGTTTGCCCGAGAAGAGCATCAGGCATGGGGAGTCTGGCCGCCGGCCCACGTTCCTTCTGAGACACGTGCTGTACGGTACACACAGCAAGAAGGCCCTGGGGTTGTGTCCTGTACCATGGGGTGTCTCTCGTTTCCTCCGAAACGCAGTCAAAAGTCTCCCACTTCATCCACGTCAGATGCAGACCATTTTGAGAGGCGTTCAAATATCACTGGATTCTTGACCCCACCGGCTCACGAGCAAACACGGCGACTGGTTGAAAATATATGCATTAGAGTCTGACCCAGGTTCAAGTCTACTCAGCCACCACGTTGGTCTTCTTTTGACGTGTAACAATCCACAAAATTCTGTGGCTGCAAACCACCGCCACTGCATCTGCCCATGATTCTGCAGCCTGGGCCGATCCTGACTCGCTGGTTCTGTGGATCCTGCTGGTCCTCACTCATGAGGATGGTGAGGCTGGGCGGGGGCCGGCTGGGACATTCGTAGCTATTCTCTCTCTCCCTCTCTGGACGTTTTTCTACATTGTCTCGGCCCAGGGTCTCGCCAGCAGGGTAAGTAGACATTTTTACTGGTGACTCAGGACTTTCGAGATGACAAAAGAGGAAGCCGCCAGGTCTACTCAGGGAAGGCTTAGATCTGCAACTGAGACAACCCATGTCTGCCATGATCTACGAGTTCAGTGGGCCTCGGGGCCAGCCCAGATCCCAGGGGTGGGAGCACACGGCTGCGTGAATCCGGAAGGCGGGGGTCACTGGGGGCCCCAGTGAGCAGACTACTGCTGCCACTTCACAAATCGCTTAATCTCTGCATTTTGATGGACATCAGTTTCCCCGTCCATTAAAAGGAAATGACAAAAATCTTTATTTTTATAGAGATCTAACAAACATGATAATGAATGTAAAAACTGGTTAGCACAGTGACTGGCACACAGTAAATGCTCAGTAAATAGTCTTTTCTCGTATGTCCCAAAGTACTCGGATTACCCCCAAATCCGTGAGCCCCTTGCTCCCACTGCCCTGCCCACCCTTCCCGTGAGGGCAGAGTCTGCAGTTCGTGTTAAACATCTTGGAAGTCGTCCTGTGCCTAGTACAGAGCCTGGCCTTCAGCAAGCACCTGGAAATGAACGCTTGTCGATTATGTGACCACATGAATTGGTGCACACTGTCTCCAATAACTCGCTTCCATGACACATAGACAGATGGAGCTATTTCGCAAGAGTTTCTTAAACGCGAATGAAAAGTTATCAAATTCAATGTCACGAGCAATCACAGCAGCCTGGAGTTCATCTTCACCTCTTTTTAAATATAGTATATATAGCAAATTCCCCAAAAATATTTTGCCAGATTTCTGCCACCTCAATTTTGAAACTCAGGCACACTATAAGAAATATGTAATCCATATGTCTATGATTCATTTTTACCTAGTTCATTAAAATGCTGTTTTTGTATTAAATGTCAGAATGTCTTTTATATCTTTATTTATGAGCTCTTTAAAGTTTGTTATTTTTAAATGATGATTGAACGTATTTTGTCAAATTTAAAATCTACAAAGGCATTGTAATTTTCTTTCAAATATCAGCTTCTGGGAGGGTTAATTTTGTTTACTCCTGGGAAAATTCCTATTCTCTGAGATAGACTTTAGAGTTTATTTGAAATACTTAAAATTCTCTTATTCTTCATTTTAAATGAACTACATGAATGTGATCACCTGTGGGTTCCCAGAGAGTTTAGGAAATGAGCATGAGACCCACCATGCCATTAAAGGAAAGTTTTGCTGTGTCATCTCATTCTACCTCAACTCTATACCTAGGTGGAAAAAAAAGTGAGGTTGCTATTTGTGACCTACTCATAAGGGTAACACAAAGTGTACACTTTCTTCTCTATTGCGTACACTTCTCTACGTGGATATACTATATGCTCATCTTAACTCCTGACATCCAAACTTCATCAAACCTTCCTTTGTCTCCTTCCTTGTCTCTATTACTATTTAACCTTTTCACTGAGACTTAAAAACAAATGATCATCTAAGGAGCTCACCATAATTCACATTTCTGTGATAAGCTAATTGCAATTTGAATTAAAATAGAACAGACATAAAGCAAAGCTTTAGCTAAAAGAAACATAATCTATAAAAGTCAAATTATATAGTATATAATGTTATATAATTTTAAAAGCTCTATATTTTAGATTAAAAAAAATCTGAAAAAAAAACACAAAAATCTGAAAACCAGAATAAGGTCTGTGACCTTAGACAAAACAAACTCTGAACTTTAATTTATTAATCTATAACATAAAGATAATGAAGCCTACACTACCCCATCACAGACTTATAATGAGTATCAAATGAGTAATGTATTTCATAAACTACACATATGATTAGTGGTAACAATATCCAGTATCCGTTGTTACATATTTTTACCCTAGTTTCAAATGTAAATGGGTATAAGTTTGCTTTTTTCTCTAATGTTTCTATTTAGGAGTAAAAATATTTCTATCTCACCACCGAAGAAACTGCAGAAAGTTAGTGGCCATAACTTTGCAGATCACAAAGAGAAGCCACGTGTGTTTACTTGCTGAGGGCCATGCTCTTTGTCCTAGAGCCAAGGGTTTGCTAATTTTGAGTCACCTGCTGAGCACAGGCAGTAATCTGTCCCTTGGTAAAGAAACGCCATCCACACAGTGCTGATACTTTTACAGCCAATGTGTCGAAATGTTAATCACCCCAGGAACAGTGTGTATGGGTTAGAATGGAGAAACATCCAACGTCCGATGCGTTGGCAAGGAGACCAATCATGCAGCGAGGACCTTCAGCGAGGACCGAAAAGCAGCCCTCGAGTTTGAGCAGCAATCAGTATACATCCATTGCTCGGTTAACCACGTTTTGCAGTAAACAAAGTTTGCTTCCTTAATAACTTATTTAAACAAAACACATTCTTTTTATCCTTCTTTTAAGGGAACGCAAGGAAAGAACAAACAGGCTAACACCATAGCTAGGCCCCTTCCCTAGAAATTAGACAAGAGCCGCTCAGACCGAACACCCGAATCAGCCTTGCATGCAGGAGGAATTTCGTGTTTCCGTACCACCACAGAGCTGACCCGGGTGTTAATTTGAATTTTAAGCAGAATCAAGCTTTTGCTCGCGTCCACCCCACCTGCCAGGGTATGGCAGTATAACAAGATAATTACTTCCTCTTATTTCAAAATGCCAGACACCCAAGTAAGACTTCCATGGAAAATGAAGAGAGCACCTGTATTAAATTTTATTCTAATGAGTCTAAGGCTGAGTATCACTGGCATCTCGTTATATGTTATTCAGGGAAACCGTGGCAGACGCTGCAGAAACCCTACAGAAAGGCAGAATCACAATGTGTGATAACTTCAGAAACATACTCAGAGAAAAATTTGCAGGAAGCAAGATGAAGCTGTATATCATTCATTCATATAGTGGTGCCTCCTTGGTAAAAAAAAAAAAAAATACAAGGTCAAAATCCAAGGTTATTTAGTGAAGGACAATAGCAACGCTGTGCTTATTCTATAAGAAAGTATTGTTTATGTAGTCCTAAAATCAAAATTCTGAAGATTTTAGATATAAAGTCTTCTTTAAAAAGGCATGCACCAAGGCATGGCTTCTCACAAAAGGGAGCGTGATTATTCCAATCTTAGAAATAGACTTGATCGAGATAACAAACACCAAAGTTGCACAGAAGTTCTAGAAAATGAGAACTCTAGCTGTGTGTGTGTGTGTGTGTGTGTGGTGTGTGTGTACGTGTGTACATTTGTCTATATAAACTATCGTGTGCCTGCATTTGTCTGATTGGGCCTGGCCTTTCATATTCATTATAATAGCTTAAAATACTTAATGATACCTATTCACATTTCAAATTCACCGTGAAAGAACAGACCCTTTCTTATATGATATCCAATGAAATCTATATATCACGTAGTGGTGGTTTATAGGATTTGGAGGAAAAGAATTCCTGAATTATAGCAGGTCCTCAAATAACATCGTTTTGTTCAACCTCATTTCATTATAACGTTGATGAGATGCTGTAGGAATTTAACTCATGTTTGTATCAACTAGCCTATGGTAAAATTGGTTGAGTTACGCATCATTTCACTTAAAGTCACAGAACCTACCCAGGATGTTAAGTAAGGATTAGCTCTACTATGCAATGCTATGTCTCTTGTTACACTGCTTCCTTCCCTAGCTACAGAGTTTTGATACCCACCCATCCGGTAATTGGATATTTACTCAGAGATCGGTCCTGCAGTGTGGAAGAAGAGGTTAAAAAGAGCGACACAGGAAGGCCACTAGTCCAAGCATCTACTCAGTGCGAACAGCATGTACCGCCTCGGCCCACCTCCGCGTGTGTCAACTGCATCGCAGAGTCTAAAGTGATCATCGCGGTGGGGCAGCGTGGCGTGTGAGACGGCGTGTGAGTAGGGCACGAGAGTCCCCGTCAGGCCCTGAACTAGATCCCCACACCCATCGGAAACTTCCTGCTTCTGTGACCTGGAGCAGTTTTACCCGGTTGACAGATTTCTCTACCTTCTGTGGTCTCGTTTAGAAACTGAATTTGATGACGTAAATGGCATGCGGAATGGCCCAACCGCTCGTGACTTTGAGTCCAGATATCCAAAAGGTAACGTCTCAAAAACAGCGTCTACGAGATTGTACGCCGTCTGGCGGAGAGAGAGACATCTCACAGACGCCAGGCACGTCTTTCACGGGGGAGCGAGTGGAGTGGTCGTGCTCAGGAGTCTCTGAGTCCTCGTCGTGTCATGACTTCTTGCAAGTACTGAACCGACCTCCCTCTGCACTCTCTCTGTGTCCCTCGGATGAAATGAGGACGTGCTCCCTCCCAGGGCGTGGAAATGTGTGACAGACCTGTCACTCTCTGCCTGAAACGTCCCTGGGGCTTCTCATCTTCGGCAGGTGAAAGGCAAAGTCCTTATAACGGGCTGCACATTCTTACACATCTGATTGCTGATTTACTCTGACTTTCTCTTCCTATTGGTCAGTTGGCTGTTTCTAGAACATTCCAGGCACACTCCTCTCCCAGGGTCTTTGCACTTCTTCCCGCTGCATACCTTCCTTTTGCATGCTCCCTCGCTTCCTTTGATCCTTTGCTTGAATGCCACTTGCTCAGCTGGACTATTCCACCCAACTTGTTTACAATTCCAGCATCTCTCTCCTCCTCTGCTTTTTCTTCATGGTACTCACCATATTCTAGCATAACAGCTATTGGTTAATTTATTGTGTCTATTGTCTTAACTCCTTCCACTGGAATACAAACTTCAAGAGGGCAGGAATTTCATCGATTTCAGTCCCTGCCATATCCCTACAGCAGAGTCTGGTGCTCGGGGATGGCTCGGTAAATATTTACAGGATGGATAGATTTGTCGTAAGGGATCAGAGGGCATGCTACCTGTAGATCACTGAGCACAGTGCCTGGTACACAGTAAGACCGTAATAAATGACAGCCATTAGTTCTTGCAGTATCTGACCTGGGGTAAGATTGTCACCTTTAGAATCGTGAGTGAGCTGTGCTGTGTTTGGCCAGTCAACACTGCAGCGAACACCTGGGTCCCCTTCTATGGTGGCCTCCACATGACTCATCCGTGGGCCTTGGCAGCAACAGTTTCTGCATCTGTGAATACAATGACGTCTACCCTCCAGGGGAGAAAGAGTCTGAGGATAGCTCTGTTTGTCACTTGCTCTGTCATCTGAGATCAAGTCTCCACAGCACGATTTAAAACATCTGATAAGATTAAAAACAGGAAAAACCGCAGCCTCTCAGGCCAGATGACTTCTCTGCTTACTAAGGGCATTGTCTCGCGGGCACCCATACGCCCAGCCTGAGAGGGGCTCAGCCACACCCTCCTTCTTTGGGTTAAAGTTAAGCAGCCATGAGGGAAAACGGAGTCAGACTTTCCTGGGAAAATCCGAGGATCAGGTTTGCCAGTTGGGACAAATCATTCTTTTCAACAGGACAGAAAATACAGGGAAGACTAGAGAGCCAATCTCCTGCTCATTAACTGGGCAGATTTACCGCAGCAAGAAGGTTAATAATTACACAAGTAATTAACACTGCCTTGATTTTCATACTCTAATCCTATAGTTGCAGGATTTCAACTTTGGTCCCAGAGTCCATGGACAGATGAGAGCAGAATGTCAATGAATGAGACTGGCTTTAGCGAC
>CM053516.1:3560186-3594208 GCA_028627145.1 Eidolon dupreanum | reverse complement strand
TCATTAATGATGTATCAGTTTGGGGGACCAATGGTAAAAAAAATATATCATAAGACCAGTAAGGAAAACATTAAAAAGCCTATGTGAAATTAAAAGTGAACCAGACACTGTGTTTTACTAACACTTCTTTGGATTTCTATAGACTGCATGCTCAGCCCTATTTTTTAATTGTTAAAGTGAAGAGAAACATCAATCAATTGCCATCTTGGTTCTTTATAAGTAAAATAACATCATAATATCTTATCTCTGGACATTTTCCTAAAATTAGGAGATAATGGACTTTTTAATATGAGTTCCGTCACTATTTTTTAAATTGTAAGACTGTGGATAAAAAGTGCCATAAGTAATAACTCAGTATAACATTTTTTAAAACCTCAATGCAGCCTCCTATCCACTGAAGAGGTCATCTCACATTGCAGGTGGTCGTTTTCTGGAAAGTTCTGTGAAGACACTCTACAAGAAATCCCTGTCCTGCACTGAAGCCATCGAAACCAAGTTCGGTTTGCTCCATTCCGTGCTCTGAAAATGCCATCACTATTCCCTTGGTGTTTGATTGAACATGATGAATCTTGGCCTCTTCTAAAGAAACAAGAACAGACTGCATTATGCAATTTTAATTGTAATGCACTGAAAACTATCAAAGTACTTGATCAAGACTCATGAATACGGGGGGCTTATATAAAACGAGCCAACGATCGTGGGTGGAGTGTTCCACTCGTTGAATAATATTCTGAATAATCGGGTTCTAAACGGTATAGATAACATACGTCCCAGAATACCGAGCACATCGTCGGTCGATGGGTGTGGTTCATGGTAATCTACATGCTGTGTTCCCTCAATGACGGCACTTGCCAACCGACAGGCGGAGGAGAGAGTTGTGACATCTCCGTAGTGATCCTGCCTGAGTATGTGTGAACTAGGCTGTTCATCTGATTGTCATCTCACTGGAACTATTTGCGTTGGCAATGGCATATGGAGTTGGTGTTAACTTAAATTTGACTCTCTCAAAATGTCTTCAAAAAAGAGTACCCTGGGGTGCCACACTGGAAATAAAGTGACCGTGAGCACAGGAGCTAGCCTGTCACGTGCTTGTCAGTGCCGTTACGGACCACAGAAATGGATGGGTCTTCCAGAAGAAATCATAAAATCTGGCAAGCTTGCAGAGGTTGGCGTCACTCAAGTGCAAATCATCGATCTGTCAAAAGCTTCCGATTGAGGAATAAACAAAAGCGAAAGCTTAAACAAATAGGAAAAAATAAATAAAACAAAACAAAAAACGCATGTGAAACCCTAGTATTCTGAAATAATATTAAAATCATACTTTCAGTCTTAAAGGTGATAAAAGAGTTCAAGATTATGAGGATGGATTATGAAACGCATCATATCACTGTGATGCCCAAAGTATTTAGTAATGGATGGATGTGATGCTGAAGGACCGACAGTGGAAAGCCTTGGTGAAATTATACTTCTTTGCGAAACTTGGAGATCTCTCCCTCACTGATTACTTCTTCCCAGTCTCCTTTGCTGATTATTCCCCATTTTCCTGTCCTCAAATTGTTACAGAAGCTAAGTCCTTGGACCTTCTATCTTGTACGCTCTCTCCCTAGGTGGTCATGGCTAGCTTCCATAATTTTGAATATCATATATATGCTGACAAATCCCAAATTTATAACTTTAGCAGAGATGTCTCCTCTGAACTCCAGACTCATTTATCCATCTACCTACTCAGCACAATTTATTTGGATGTCTACGATGCATCTCAAAACTAACATTTCCAAAATGATTCTTGTTATCCTTACCCTTTAACTAAATGTAGACTTCTCCCAAATTTCCCATCCTCTGGTTGCTCAGGCCAAAAACTTTAGAGACATCCTAAAACCACTCACACAATCCATGTGGTTCTTCCCTCAAGATACATTCAGAGCCTGACGGGTTCTCATCACCTCATCCTTACCAAGCTGACCCACATCCCCGTCATCTGTCCATAATGGAATCCCGTTGATCTTAGATCCACTCCAGCCCTGTTCAACTTATTCTCTACAGAAAGTCACAGTGATGCTATTTTTTTTAAATAAAAGTATTAAGTTATTAGTTATAGCCTACAATAAAATGTACAGATTTTAAGAGTACAAACTGATACATCTTGACAAATGTATACATTCTTCCACCATCATCTCAGTCCAGTTACAGAACATTTATGTCACCCCCCAATACTTCCCTGATGTCCTTCTCTAGTCAATTACCTCCCAAGCAGAGGCAACTAGTCTTCTGACTTTTGTTATCAAAGCTTAGTTTTGCCTGTCTCAGAAGACTGAATGAATGGAACATGCGTCACCCACTTACTTTGCATCTGGTTTTCTTTCGCACAACATGACATTTTTGAGATTTATCCACACTGTTGCGTGTATAGTATACACCATTTTATTGATGAGCAGTGTTCCATTGTATAAATATACTGCCACAATTGATCCATTATCTGTTGATGGATATTTGGAATTATTGCCAGTTTTTAGCTATTGCGAATGAGGCTCTTTACAAGACGTGGTCTACACTTACATTTTCTTTGTTCTTGGGTAAATACCTGAGCATGGAGTTGCTGGCTCAGAGGGTAGAAATTTTAAATTTCATAGAAACTGCTTGTTTTGCAAAGTGCCTGTTCTATTTTACACAGTTAGCAGCAATGGATAAAAGTTCATTCTGATCATTTTACACACAAGTATTTCATCATTGTCAAAAGAACGTGTTGTTTGTTTTTATTCTAGCCATTCTGATGGAAAACTTACTTTTTATGTACTTTGCTCCTTCTTTCTTTTTTCCTTCCCTCTTAATGTCCTTCCTTCCTTCATTCACATTTCCATTCTCTCTCTCCCTTACCCTCTCTCACTATCTTCTTCTACCAAAATGGAATTTAATGAGGACAGGGAAGTTCTGTTTTCTGCTGTATGCCCATTCATTCCACAAATACGTTGCTCATGTCCATATTCCTAGATCCTAGAACAAATTTTTAACCCAAACTTTTGAGAAGACCGCACATCTGGACTATTTGCAAACTTAAATACGTTTTTAGTCTTTAACTATGTTGCCTTTAAAAAGCTACAAACATATCTATTTATTTAAAAGAATTTGAAACTGTACTTCCAAACAGAAAACTAGAATCCACAAAATGTTTTTTAATGAGAATGAGTAAATACATGAACCAAATAGAATTTCTAGAAGTGAAAGATTACATGTCTTTACCTATCTATATCTATCTACATATATATATATATACTCATACACATATATGCACATATGCAGCTATTGAATAATAATATTATAGACACATAAACTAATCTTTACTGACTGCGCACCACTTGCAGGAACTGTTAGTTCTCCCAAGGACCTGTGAGGGACTCTTCTTACTTTACGGATGAGGAAATTGAGGCTTAGAGTCTTTAAGTCACACGTTACGTTTAAACAGCTAGTCAGTTCCAGAGTTAGGATTTAAACTATTATATCATATCGGTTTACCTAAATAGTACATGTATGTGCGAGTTTATTTAATTTGAATTAGAAATAGAACATTAAAGAAACCGGGAATGTAAGTAGCAAGTCTAGTCCTTTGGAGGATTTAAAATTTTAATATTCATATGCTTTTGTAAAATTATCCTAATGTACATATTTTTATAGTTTTTCAATTTCATTTTTTAATGGTCAATGTGAAAAGAATTTATGTATCATATATGTAAATTATGAAACATAATAACAAAATGAACTCTCAGGAAACTTCCACCCAGCTTAAGGAATGAGCACTGCCCAAAACCACTAAAGCATCCGTGGGCCATTTCTCCATCACGCTCAGCTTCTTTCCTCACAGGAAGTAACACTACCGTGAATTGTGTTGGTATTATTCCTTTGTTTTGTTCTGTTTTTAGAAATTTTACCACAAGACTGTGTCCCTAGATGATATACTGTTCAGACTTATTTCCATGTGATCTTTTAGGATGGTGTCATTCTATACATAGTTCTTTCTGGTTGTTTCTCATTTTCTCATTAAATGTTAATGCTTCTACGATTCACCTATGTCGATACATATCAGCGGTTCATTGATTTCACTGCTCTATTGTCTTCCATGGCATGACTAGACCAAATTTATTCATCCATCCTTCCACTGACTTCTTCTACAGATGTCAAGACATATTGTAAAGCTACTGTGAAATATGATATTTATACAAGGATAAACACATTGATCAATAGAACCGAATAGAGAGCTTAGAGATAGGACCTTGCCAGGTGGTAACATGGTATGTAACAAAAGTAAATTGCAGGTCTTTGGGAAAGGATGAAGTTTTCAGTAAATGGTGCTAAGACAACTGATTATCCTGAAAAGAAACCCTGCCTTATACAACACACAATAGTAAATGCCACATGGAATAAAAGCTAAAAAGCAAACCTCTAAAATTTTAAGAAGACATAATAATATAATATCTTTATGATATAAAAAGTGCTAACACAAAGGAAAAGATGGATAAATTCTATCTGAATAAAAGTAAGAGAATGTTTTTATCCAAGGATAAAACATTTAAAGAAAATAAACGGAGAAGTCGCAAACCTTAAAAGATATTTAGAACATATACTATTTATTTTTTAGTAAAAATTTCTTTTTTTAACTATAGTCTCATCAAGCCTGAAATAGTCACTATGTGAGCCCCTTACTCTTACTATTTCTTTGTCTATTACTTCCTAATGCTTTAAAGAGTAAGTACTACATAAACACCATTGGTTAACAGACCTTCATTTTAAATTGTTTTCTTGGCAGCATATATATAAATTTTACCTTGCTTTAAACAAAGTCTACTAACTATAGGTGGCATTGTTGTAGCATATATCATGTTCTCAATTACCTGTATGACAGCCGAGACTGATACTAGTAAAACTTCATTTAAGTTTTTTAATTCAATTGAACCAGAAGGTCACTGACACTTCAGTAATTGCTATTGAAAACCATTTGGCCAAAAGGGAAAAACACACACATATATACACACAAAATAAACTGTGTCATAAACTTTGCCACAGATTATTCACTTAAAAAAATTACCTAGTATTGTTATAAGATCATTATTGCAATTATTTTACCTGGTAAATGTTTAATGTTTCCAAAATAATCAAACATGACATAATTTACACAACCCAGATAAAGAAAAATTGTCAGTGCTTCCTTCTCTCTCTCTTTTTTTTTCCTCCAACCACAAATAGAAAGTCCAATTTTCAAGCTTGATTCTAGTTCCAAACTGTGGAATAAACGCAAAGGAATGAAAAGACTTAGAAAAAGAAAGTCGTCTGAAGGAAGCTGAGAGAGCCCTCTTACTGCAGATGGCAACGTGGTGGCAGCCCCGTAACCACAGCGTGAGTCCCCAGTATCGTCCAAGGACCACTGAATGCTGGTGACCTCGTTTTCCCCCCAACGCGGGACCTCCCAGAAAGTCTTTGAGTTCTTCTGATTTCCTTTCTGTTTTCATTTTAAGAAGACACAACTTAGTGTGTCTAAGTGCCTCGCATCCCTTGTCTGTGGATTTTTAAAAACGCGTCCCCCCATGAAAGCATGGCAGAGAGAGGAGTATGGATGTGCATCTCAGACTAGACATTTAATCTGTAAATTCCGCCATCTGTCAGCTCACCCATTAGATTGTGGATTCCTACTAGTGGCGACCTCTGTTGCTAAATTATATGTCGTTGTTAGCCTGGCTAATAAATCCTGTTGTTAAAAAAACAAAGCCAGCACCATACCAGGCTTGACTAGAAGTGCACTATACAAGGAATCACTGAAATCTAATCATTTAAAAAAAATTTTAAAGACATTGTATTTCAGGGCTATATCATCATTTCTCTACAGGAAGAACTTAGAGCTAGAAAAGAACAGTGAAAATGGACACAGGTGTGGAAATCAGCAACTGAGAAACATACGCATTAACATGACAAGGAAGGACCAGGTAGAAAATCACTCTTCCTGCATACAGATGGTGGCTCTGGATATTGTGAAAACTACTTGGAGTTTAGAAACGCAAACACCTGGGTTTGAGATCCGTCTGGCCATCAATGTCACGGGCAAGCCATGTGATCCTGAACAAGTTCAATAATCTCCCTGGGCTGTTTTGTGAAAGAAAAGGAATTAATATTCAAGTCCCTGAGTCATTCGAAGATTTGAGATGACGCACTTAAAATGCTTTGTAAACTGTAAAGCATTATAGAAGCATGATTCATCTATTTAGAGAAGAATTATCAAAATGGATTCTCCCTGAGGAAAGAAAAAGGAAATGGACTTATTTAATTATAGCAAAAGGAATTTATATTAGGCAGCAGGATCAGGGTCCCTGTGACACTGATTATAAGGGAGGAAACGGAGTTGCTCCTAAGGAATAAACCACCACTGCTTAAGAGAATTAAAACACTTCTGCCTAGAGGCAGAGGGAAAAGGTATGTGACACTTTCTGGTGCCACCTAGGGTAAGAATTAGGCTCAAAGTTACTAAAGTTCCTTAGCTGGTTCAGCCATCTAAAGACAGACTCAAGCATTTTTCCTGGGGCTCTCGAGAACCTAACGGCACCAAACGAAGTACTTCAGAAGCATTTGCGGGCGGGCTCCCTCTCGTAAAGCTTGAATGAAGACCTCTGTACCCTGCTCCGTTATCCCCAAATGAGCGTCTTTAAATGAGCCACCAACCTGTAAGTTCTTCGATGGCAGTTTGCCAAGTACTAAACCACGCAGGGCTGTCCTCAGGGAAATGCAGGGAAGAGAACAGCACATTGCTCTCTGATCCTTCCCACAGGGGTAGTGAGGGCCCAGCTGGGCAGGGCTCCAAGGTGAGTGCTGAGAAGATAGAGGAAAAGCTAAAGACGACACTGTCTCTGCCCCTGAGGAGTCTCAGTCCGGTGGGACCAGCAGACACTACCCACAGCCACATTACTTTAAAAAAGTGCCTTGAAAATGTACAAGAAACAGATCTGATCAACACAGAGGAGCCAAGTCGGGGTTAGCTGCGGATGAGAAGACAGAACAGGTATCTGGGGGGAACAGTCGGTATTAACGAGGTAAGGCAGGACTTGGAGATTTCTAAGTAGAGAGAGCAGCGAGCTCAGCGGTCCCAAGGCCGAAGGGAGAGTGGTGAGTCCCAGGATCCTGAGGAAGGTGTCCGGGCAGGTGCACAGGATGGGAGCGCGGGGTGGGGCCAGGGACCGAGATGGGTGGGGCCCGAGCAGACCGGGCTTCTCAGGCCACCGCCAGGACTCTGGTCTTCATACTCAGAACAACGTGAAGTCGCTGGTGCAATGAAGGCTGAGAGAAAAGTAAAGCGCAGAACCCACGCAGTGCTTGTGAGAGGGACGGGAAAGGCCTTAACTGGCCCGCGATGAGATGGAGGGAAGGTCAGAAATCACCGGGTGGTTTCTTAAGTCACAAACGTGCCGCCGGCCACCTTTTCTCCTCCCAAAGTGGACCGTGCACCTGACCATCTTAATCTCTGCGCCCTGAGGACCATTCTGCTGAGCGAGTCGTTCGCCACCTACACAGACCGAACGATGGGCCACGGGAAGTTCAGGTAAACGCGGCCCATAAAGAAACATGCGTTTCCTAAAATGCAATGAGTGTAGTGGGGGCGGGGCGGGGGGGGCAGCTGACACTACACACGAGTCAGTCTGTGTCCACCTAATCCTGGGGGTTGACCGAGGAGAAGAAGTTGTCATCCCAACTCACACTCCTTTCTGCTCTGGATAATGGCTCTATTAAAAATGTGCCTACTATTTATTAGTAGTTCTGTATTTATAAAAGGAGAAGGGGAAAAAAAAAAAAACGCTGGCAGGGAAATAATAACAAAATGTATGATCCACAGAGGTGGTGGAAAGATATAATGTTATTTTACATATTTGATATAGAGCCTAAATTAAGCCATAGAAAAGAGGCCATGAATCTTCAAAGCCTCATTATCAAGCCTCCCTAAACCTCGAATACAGAAAAATACATTTCATAAACAAAGACCCAATAGGATTTTAATAGTACAATAAATTTCACAGACATTTGCACTAATCACATTTCATTACTTTTTTTTTTTTTTTTAAAGAAATTCCATTTGATAGATGGTCAGATTTTGAAAGAAGGTACAGACCATCTTTTAGGGAGCCAGTTTTTGACTAACCATGAAAATACAAGTCAAATTGATCATGGACACACCAAGTACTGTGCACCTAAAAAGTTGCCCATTTGCTCTCCCCGGCCATGCCTCAGACTCGCTGTGTCGGGGGCAATCTGTCTTTCTCACGACGCATCTTCCTTCCAACCCACCCTGCAAGGCCGGAAAGTCAGACCTCAGCCTCGGCAACCCCTGAGGTGTTTCCTGGATGCCTTTCAACGGCTGTTTGTTTGTTGTTTTTATTTTTCAATATGTGGATGGCTTTTCAAGTACAAGTTTCCATCCATTATTACCTGATTGTGTGGAGGATGCTGCAGCTTCAATGCCATTACCACTCTCATCTCACGCCCAGAGGAAGAGAAACATTTACACAGTGGTCCTCACACCAGAGCAAAAGGGCCCTGCACTTCGGATGGCTCTTCTTTGGCCGTGCCCTTCTCCGTGGTATGAGGTGTCTCTAGGGTCAAGGGCATGTGCCAGCCTAGAGCTCATGTCCCCCTTCTAGACCCTGTTATACCCCGGGAACCTGGAATCTCCTGCCTCAATGGTCCTAAGCTCCCTTCAGGCCTACAGCCAAAGTCCCAGTGACTGGCCGTCCTGTCCCCGGTATACTCCTGGGCCCCAGGAGAGACCAAGGAGCAGCTGTCTTAAAGGGATATGAATGTGGAGACTGGGGCATCCACTCAGGTGTGTGTGTGTGCTTTGGGATGCTGGAAGGACCTGGGATTGGGAAGAGAAGGGGTTCAGAAGAGGGGCTGGGGGCTGAGGCCATTCTTGTCATGTTGTCATGCTTGGAGGCAGTACTCCAAGATATCTGGGGGAGTCTCTGTGAGAACTTGGCCTTGCCTTCGAGGTCATTCCCAACAGCACTTCTCAATGCTCAAAGTGCTAACAGAGTAACTGGAAGTCTTTCAAAAATTTTTTTTCTGATTACAGTTGACATTTTATGTTAGTTTCAGGGGTACAGCACAGCGGTTAGACATTTATTATAATTTACTAAGTCATCTCATGATAAGTCTAGTACCCACCTGGCACCATACATAGTTACTAGAATAATATTAGCTCTATTTCCTATGTCTTGCTAACATGTAGATTCTGACTCAGTGAACAGGAGGTAAGGCCTGAACGTCTGCATTTCTAATGAGCTCTGAGATGATGCTGGTGCCGCTGGGCTGTGGACCACACTTTAAGTCAAAAGGATCACGATGGTATAACTATCAAGGCAGACTAATAGAACATATTTTATTTAACACTTCGTTAGCTTGATTTGTAGCTTGCAAACTATCGTGGTACAAGGCCCTGCACTTGTGCTCTGGCCCACTAGGTTAGGGACATCTTTCATCAGGGACATGCACATTTTCATAGAAAGCTCAGCCTAAGGGAAGAGTTAGGCTGCAGTACAAAGTCTCGACAAAGGATTAACCGCTTCCACTAGCGTGGCTTCAGACAATGCACCAGAGTCGCCTCGGCTGCCCGCGGAGATGAATCCTGAAACTGTGAGCAGGGTGAGGATTCGTCCGAGTCCACCAGCCCACTTTCACCATCCCAGGCCCGTGGTTCCACCTCTACTTCGTAAAAGTCATCTTGTGAACAGAAACCCGGGGAACCAGGTCACAGAGCAGAGACTTGCCGCTGCTACCTGGGAGGACGGGGGCGGGCTCACCTGTGCTTGGGGTTTCTCCTACATGCCCTTCCTCCCTTGCTGTGCTCGACTTTCTCCCTCGAGTGTCCCCATTCCAGCATCATGCTGAGGCCCCAGGAATGAATGTGGGGTGTCTCTCGATTTATTCAGTTCTCCGATTTCTTTTGTATCAGACTTTTGTCGTTTTTCTCACATAGATCTTACACATATGTTGTTAGATTTATACTTAAGGATTTCATTTTGGGGGGTGCTAATATAAATGGTATTGCCACCCACATTTTGTTTTGCAAGACATTTTCTTATTCTACTTTTACTCTCCCCTCTTTTTTGGCTAACTCGTATTGGACTTTCGGGTCTCAGACCACCTGCCACCTTGCGAAACAGTTCTCAAGCACATACTTAATCATTCACTCAATCACTTATGCATTCATTTAGCAAACATGTATGTGGAATTTCTAATACGTTCCAGTTGTTATGCTAACCTCTGCAGACAAAGCACAGACATAACGTTCTCTATCCTCATACAACTTAAAGACTAACGGGGAAGGGGGCAAATGCAAACATAAAAACAGCTTTTGATAGCAGTCACCGACGTGTGGAAGTACTTATTAAATCACAAATGAATGAATGAATGGAGACTAAGGAACTTCATTTTTGGTTAGGCTTTTCCACCACCACACTGAAAAAAAAAAGATAATCTCTTTTATATTTCTAGTTACTGCAGCCCCTTAATTAATAGTGAGTTTATCTTTGGTGCTTAAGAAATACTTAATGATTGACATTTTAAGAAGCAAATTTTGGACTATTAGCCCTTTGAACCTGAGGCGTAAGGGGCAGAATTCTTTATTTCAGTTTAAAATGTATCCCTTTCCCTACCCCAGTTTCTAATTTAAGCAGCTACAATTCCATCATCCTTCACCCAAATCAGGTTCAATTGAGCCTCCGATGATGATTTTTTTAATTTAATCCTTCAGGTGTTGCATTAGTCAGAAAACTGCGGAGAACCGCTCGTCGAAGCATTATGGAAGCCGCCAACAGTTTTACTATCAACTGGAAAATCCACAAATAAAAACGAAGACGAGAAAATGCATCACTAAAAATCTAATGTGCAGTTGGCTAAATGATAAACCAATTTGAATTAGTGAATACTAATTAAAAAACTGCATGACATAGTATTTTCCCATTAAAACAGGAATTTGCTGAAGGCATTTTCAATTATTTATCATGGTTCAGTAAAAAGCTTCACACATCCTAACAACAGTGTCTTCTTCAACATTGCCTACTGATCGAATTTTTAGCACAACAGCATCTAGCCCAAATGACTTTAAAAATTATGTGCCAATGACCTTGACGACGTTCTTCAATTTTTATGAGGTTCTTTTTTTTCTCTCTCCACAGTCCTCACACCTAACGAAACAGATGCTTTTAACTTGATAGCCTAATTATTATCTACGAGTCTTAATATTTTTAACCTTATCAGGGCTTATCTGCATCCCAGGAACAGTTCAGTGAACTTCACTAGACAAGTAGAATATTCAGAAATTTTGACCATCTAAAGGACATTTTAGATGAAGGACTATCTCCCTTTGAAGTTCACAAATATTTGAATGTCCTTTCAAATGCTTAGATAACTTACGCTTCTCAAAATCAGGGCAGAGGTGACTGCTGGGAGCCAAAATTGTGGATTCTGAGCCTACAGGGAAGGGAATATATTTGGAACAGAATACCCTGTTGGTGCCTGATAAATGTTTATTAATGAGCCCCATTTTTTGACCCAGGCATGGAGAATAAATCCAAGGAAGGAAGATTATGCAAATAGACAGAAAGGTCACCCAGCCCTACATGGGGGTGTGGCCCAGGGTGGGGGCAGGACAGAGTCATTCAGGTGACAGGACATTCTCTGGGGTGTACGGCAGTGACCCTGCCAACCCCCGTTTCAACAGTTATCTAGTCCGTTATAAAACAGTGTAGAACATTTTAGCCAGTGGATGCAAAAACTGTTGTTTGAGAGAAAACAAAACAAAACAGCATCTCCTCGTAGCAGCTGAAAAGATTCTCGGGGCAGATGATTCTTGATGGAGAAGAGACAGTGAAGAGAATCCAAGCACAGCCTAGAAGATTAATGAGTAACTGGCACGTCCACCCTGTATCATTGGATAGGAGAGAGCTCTCACGAAGGCAAATGTAAAAACATCCTCTCAATGAACAGAGTTAGCATGAAAGTGACACGTTAGAATTGTGTTAGAAATTCACACAATCCGAAGTGATGACGCTGGGCGAGGGCCACTCCAAAGGCAAAATGTACAAAACAATATCACCTCCTCTGATATAAAACAGAAGAGCTATGAAACGGTTACCAAAATGCCTTATGAAATTTATGCGTCCTTCCTCTCCAATAATGCTCAGAAAAATGTCTGTATGATTTGGCACCAGTCATCAGCTATTTAAAATTACTGTTTTTAATTTAGTAAGTAAAACCGAAATTTGCTATGGCTTATTTTAATAAAATATTTATAGTACTAGGGAAACAGCTAAATAGCTCTGATCTGAAAGTGAACAATGAAACGGAACCAAGTTGATCTCTCTCCAGTAGGCCAGACAGCTCAAAACGTACACTCATAAAAGATTGTCATGTCTACCATTAAACTGTATTTCGTGGACATTTTCTTTTAATTGAAATCTTATCTAAGGTGGAGATTACTTCTTTCCTTCAGCTACACTCACCTTTTTTAGCCTGGAGGCCCATAACTTGTGAATTATTAAACAATCATATTTGTAGCAGCAAATTGATTTTTGAGAGAATCCATATTGATTGAAATATGCAAGACTAATGATTTTGAGGTTAAGGTGTTTAGATATTATTACCTCTGATGGACTAAATTGGAAGGGCTTTTTTATTCCTATTTATATTATTTCCCATTAATTGATAGTTCAACTTGCTCTTCATTTCGAATCCGTCCATCATACTGGAAACTGGTGCGGCTGATTGGCCTTCTCAACTCTGCCGAACCACTCGCTGTGCTAATTCAGTGCCAGTCGGCACCACGTCCATGGAAAAACAGTAACCGTGATAGGTTCGGCAGCTGGTTGGCATCTTAACTATCCAGGGTCAAAGTCATATTTCTAATTATTGGTTAGGCTAATTAGGCTTGCTCTATTTCGGTAATTCAGAAGGCATCCCTAAGCCACAGATAACTGCCAATGAGTTATACAAGAGTTGCTGGCTGAGAGTACAGTGGCCAAACTAGGTAAATTCATTTCTAGTTATCAGAAAACAAAACAAAAAAATGCCAAGTGCATGGTCAAATGTAATCACTATACCTCAGAACCTCCATCTTTATATACAAAAGATAGTGTATGGTCGCATCTTATAACTCTTCACAATCGTATTTGAGATGTCTTGCCTTGACTTAGCTCCTCAGAGGACTTTTTTGATGGTTAAAATGCTAGAACCCCATGAGTTACGGTCCCAGCACTTAATAAGGAAGATCACCTTTATTATACCAATTCTGCAGGAAATGTGATTGTAAGTGTCCAGTCTGTCACGGCTGGCTGGATTAACATGGTCAGAGTATTCATTATTACCATTATTACTCTGGAACTTAGTCTGAAAGATGTGTGTTAAAACCTGCTGCACGCGTTCACCTAGAATAATGTAAATAAAAGCGTTTCGATTTTCACGGCACAACACAGTGTGCATGTAAGTGTCTGTTGCTGTCTGAAATTGCCGAAGGTTTCTGAGACTGTGGAATGAGAGTTGGCAGTTCAAAGACTTTCTCTCTCTTAGTCCACATCCAAACCATCACCCACTCCCGCTGGCACTACCTTCTAAGTATATCCAGAGACCCCGACCACTTCTCTCCACCCCGGCATGTACCTCTAGGGTCCAAGCCACTGCCACTCGTCCCTGGATTACTGCAGTTGCCTCCTGCCGGGTTTCTCTGCTTCCGCCCTTGTCTCTCTACAGCTATGGAATGATCCCGCACAAACGTAAGTTACCTCACCTCTCTCTTCTCCTCAAAATCCTATCAATGGCTTCCTTCCATTCAGAGTCCAAGCCATAGCCATGACAGTGACCTAAATTCCCCTACACATGTAGACCTACCCCCATTTCTTCCCTGACATCACCTCTCACCGAGTCCTCACTCCGGTCCATCCCTGGCCTCACTTTGACGCACCTGACACCTCCCTTCCTTAGTATCTGCTATTCTCGCAGCCTGGACTCGCCCCTCCCAGCCATCCAGGTAACCACTCCCTCCACTCCCTTAGGTCTTTCTGCAAGTGTCATCTCAGCGGAGTCTTCCCTGACCACTCTGTTTAAAGTTACATCCCACCCCTCCTTCCCTCACTTTCCCCACCCCTTCATTTGACATACTGTCTATTATCCTTTTTCATTTGTTTAGTTTCCTACTAGAATGTCAGCTCTGTGCTGGCAAAGGTTCTGTTCCCTTTGTTCACTGCTGCGTGCGCTAAACAGCATCGGATCGATAAATGTACGCTAAAGAATAAAAGAAAGAACGGAAGGAAGGAGGGGAGAGGGGGAGAAAGGGAAAGAAGGGAGGGGGAGGGAGGGAGGAAGGGAAGGAGGGAGGGAGGAAGTCACAGATTCCGAACCTAGCCCTGCGTTCTAACGACATTCTTGATTCTCATGAAGCGATGAGGATATGCTAGTTTTTGATATACCATATGATCAGGGCACGCTTCAAAACGATGTTGCACAATCGCCCCCACCCCACTGGTTATAAACACTGCAAATCCTGGTGTAACTTCTGAGCGTAAAGTTAAAATACAAAGGGATCGTTAGAATTGCCATCATTACCATTAAATTTCTATTTAAAGAAAAAAAAGGATGTAGCTTCTAACCACGTTCATCTTTCCAAAAACTGCTAATTGACTTGAGCCTCTGAAATTCCTGATTTGACAATGACCCGAGCTTGACCCTTGCAGATAATTAATTTTCCAAAGGGGAAAAAATAGCAATAAAAACGTCTCGACGTCTCTTAAACTAAGATTCATCATATTTCCATTCCTCAACCACCTATACATTAGTCCTCCAACGTTCTCAAAGTAAAGAATAAAAAGGCTAGTTTATAATTTTTTAAACAGAAAAATGGGCAGCAGCACTTTAAAGCTTCTCAGTTGGAAAGGGATATTCTTGGTCAGCGATCTATTTTTATTTCTGCTCCGCTGTTTCTCGAGGAGTCCAATGACAAGGACCTGTCCTTCAGGGGTTTAGTCTGCGGGCACGGAATTAGCATTTTCAACCACTTTCCCTGGACCAAGTCCACAGGTCTCCTCCCTCCCCACCCCACCACCCTCCCCTCTTCTTCTCGCCCCTCGGAAGACAGAGAGGGCAGTTTCTGGGTCTTCCTTTATTTTTTTTTTCCCCAGAATTTTCTCAGCAGGCTACAAACGTACTTTAAAAAGTAATTTATAATTTTCTTTCCAAAAAAATAAGAACCACAGAGAAGATCTGAACGTGTGCTTCAACTGCCAAGGCGTTCTGTTGTGTTCAACCAATTTGTGCAGTTCTTAATAAACAGACGGGTGTTTCTGTCGCCCCCACTGACTGTGCAGCAAAGCCCGCTAAAGTTTTTATCTTGAATAACATACCTAGAACTGTTACCCTTGAAGACATTTTTAATAAAAACGAACATCACCCAGGGACTCAGAAATGGATCAGATTGTTTTATCAACCAAGGAGCAATCATCATTCTATTTTACATTCTTCTTTCAATGTTCGATCTTTTACCACCTTGGTAATACAACAATCTACCCAGATCAAGGACAGATATGGAAAGGGGGAGACAAAAAGGAGCAGGTTCTGTTCCATTTTTGGTAAAGACTTTATCCAAAAGAAAACCAACCAGAAAGCACAGGCAGCCGGAGGCAAGGGATGAGCTCAGGTAATAGGAGCCAGAAATTCTTCTATTGTGATGATCTTGGAGGGCCCTTCCTTTATTCATGCTCTGGTCTTTATTTGATCAGAGAAATAAATGTTTCTCAAACGCCTCAGGAATACACAGTGCTCATTAAAAAGGCACACAGAGAATTCTGAAAGTGTTCACCCCAGTTCTCAGCCTGTACCTAGTCTGCTCCCCTGCCTTCGAGACTTGAGAACAGATGCTAGAGACACAGAGATCTAATCTCTTTGATTGCCGAGTGTCATCCTTAATCAGAGATTAAAAAAACAGACAACTGATGGAATAATCAGGACTTCTCTTATATCAATGGGAAAGGACAACATTTATTAAGCACCTACTTCATGCTGGTCCCCTGTGAGATTCTTTACATTTGAAGGAACAGGTACCTGAGATAAAACCACCTTAACCTCTTACTCACAAAAGCTCAGCATTTAATTGGCTTACCCTACAGTAAACAGGACTACTTTCCATGATGGAGCCAAACATCTCAAAGTTCATTACTCTGCAGGTCTCCCAGGGCTGAAGCAGGCATCAGAGCGTGTTCTGCAACTTATCTAACACCAACTAGTAGAAACACCTAATTCCGGTTACTCGGAAATGTGTTTCCAACGAAACGCCGATGCTAATACAAAAAGCATGAAGAAATTGTCAGATATTGAAGATGTATAAATATGCAAAATAAAAATCACTTTAAGAAATCTAACTGATACTCACTTTAAGCTACGTAAGTAAAACGCAGTGTGTCAAGAGAGAAATGCTCCTAAAGGTGTGGGCGTGTGTGCATACAACACACACATCACACCCTTCTCTCATCTGCTCCAGCATACCCAGCTTAAAGTGTAAGCTGTTGGGCAAATCTCTAAGCCATGTCAGTGCCATGGATACTGCATTAAGTTTACCTTTTAGCAGGTGTAACTTTCATAACCCAGTGTCACCAATGGTCTGACATTTACACAGCAGTATCTTTTTAAAGCAATAGCCTTCGGCGTTAAACACCCCTTAATTATGGGCTCGTTGAACAAAGGTAGCATTTGTCTCCTCATTTCACAAAGACAAGCAACAGGCAGCACTGGTGGAAACTGTTCTTTGTAGGAACCCAACTGCCACATAGACTCATTTTTATTACTCTTCGATAATGAGGCTTACGTTTTGTTTTGTGCTTAAACTATAGATTGTATTCAGATGAATCTGTCTTTCCTCCTTCTTATCACTCTTCTGACTTTCATAAGGAAGACAAGAGAAAGGGTTGTTTGGGCTCATTTCATTTTGTATCCTGCCTTGCACCATGTGCACCAGAAGGGAACAATGTACCCCTGGAGCTCCCGCCCCGAGCCCCATTAGTTTGATCATGGTGGGCTCTAGAGAAGGGAGCATCTAGAGCAAGCGTGGGATCACTTTCTTTCTTATACTATGCTCAGTACTTTTTACATTGATAGTCATAAAAGGTTTAAAGGTGATGGAACGGCATCTCTTTTTCTTTTATGTCTGTGTCTTGCATTGTTTGGAGAAATTCTTGGAATAGCATTGGCGCAAGAAATTTTGCTTCATCATTGGCTTAAGATATCTTTATGAGAAACTTTCTTTGCCATTCTCTAATCTAGCACATTTCCTCTGCCTCCTGCTAGGGCATTGGACCTTATCTATCGAGCCCTTAGGGGGTCAAGTTCTAATGCAATCTAAGAATATTAGGAGGGAAGATGCTTACCAGTTGGAGACTATACAAACAGATTTCTGGCGAGTAACTTCACTTTTGTTTTTAACCTCATTTTTGCTTTTAACACAACTAAGAAATGAGGCAGGCAAGTTTCTGAATTGCATTGAGCTATACTTACAGCGTTAATTTTACTTTATGTTTGAGCACTTGCTCAAACCCTTCTGCATAGAAAGTGAGAGCTGAGAAGGTCTTTACAATTGAGAATAAGTACAAGGCCAAGGTTCCACAGCTGGCTGGTGTCTGAGCCTCCAAGGACCCAAGTACCCTGACTCTCTACCCAGCCTTTTAGTCCCAAATCCCATCTTCATGAAGTCCTTCCAATAAACCCATGTAAACGCTGTGCTGTCTTGCCTAGTTGTGAATTTGCCATATGTAGCTGTCATGCTTGCCCTCTGTATTATACCTCCATGCATGGAATGACAAACTTGCTTAGTAAAATTCACCAGCTCTGGCCGCCACGTCTTCCGGTGGCTCTTGCTGAAGCACAGCCCTGTTGCCTAAGTCCGAGTTACGTGTGTCCCACTGCCTACCAGACATCTCCAAATACATGTCCCAAAGGAACCTCAAACCTGAAAAAACTGACAAAATAAAACTCACAATTTTTAACCCAAGTCTGCTCCGTTTTTATCTGCTTCATCGAATTAAGGGCACCGCTGATTACTAACTTTATTTCAAACCAGAAATCTGGCTCCGTTCCTCCCATCCCCTCTTTCCTCATAGCTGACAAATGACCATCCTTGTCTACTCCATCTACTGAGTATTTCTTCAGTCAGTCCCCCCTCTCCAGCTCTACAGACCCTATACCAGTTTGCACCCACATAATCTCATCTGTGATCACTGCAATGGACTTAGTCTTGACCACCCCCCAAATCCCTTCAATCCATCATCGAAGGTGTCGCTTCCCTAACCTCACCTGGACCACTCGTCCGCAGCCTCACATTACGCCAATGATGTCCTCGCTCCTCCAGATAAACCCACGTCCCATTGCACGGTATATCCAGTCCAGAGTAACTGCCTGTTCATTGAACAGTTTTGGCGCCTTCTCTTGCCTCCACTCAGTCATCTTTGAATTTAAGTTTCAGCAATGTAGCCACAGTCTAGTTTCAAAAACATCCCAGGTGGTCTCATGTATCATCCTAGAATGCCTTTACCACCTCATCCATAAAAGACTACTATTTACACATAAAGTCTCGGCTCGAATGTACCCGCTTGCATCCTTTCTTGACTATACATACTATTTACCGAGTGCCTATTAAAATGGCCAGATACCACACTACTCGCTAGTTATAGAGCAGTGCATGGGAAAACAATCCCCACAGAGGGGGAGCCTTTTCCTCCATGCCGCCCCAGCCCTGATGCATCTTTCGATTATGGCAACAATGGGATTAAGTTGGAGTAACGTACATGTCTGCCTTTCCACCTACCGTAAGCAGAATACTCGATAAAATACACGTTGAAAGAATAAACAAGTGTACTCGGTCTCTTCAACTAATTGTCCTCTGGTTTCATCAGATTTCCCTAAGGCCAAAAGTACGGCCTTTGGAGTCAGGCAATCTCATCGGTTCCACTATTCATTAGCCATGTGGCCCTGGGCAGGCTACTCATCTCCCCAAAAGTGGAGACGATAATGGTACCCTGTTTCATAGGACCGTCATGAGGCGTCAGCAAGGTAATACACATAAAGAACTCAAAACAGCACTTGGCACAAAGCAACTCTTCAATAAATGTTCACGCTCACTATTTTACATCTAATGCTGCACATCTACATAATAAAGGACAAAAGATTGTGGAAATAAATAAAAACGAATCTTTTGGTTCAGGCAGTCACTTACTCAACACTTCTTACTTCCCATCCGGTTTCTGACTGTGCTAACCTGAAAGAGTTAAGTGTCACACGCATGCACGCACGCGCACACACACACACACACACAAGCATTCTTCCAACCAAGGCTTGCCTTCCGAGGATGAGGGTCAGGGAAGGGCGTGCCGCGGATTATGGATGTTAAATCAACAATTTTTTCTTACAACAACCCCCTGGCTCCCTGTTCTCACCAAACGCCTGAGCGCTTGCCGAGCATGACCGGACGACGAGCAGGGCTGTGTCCGTGCCTCTCCACGGTGACGGGAGCTCTCCTGCCATGCGCCACGGACTGAGGCCGAAGCGCTTCGCTGCCTCGTGCATTTTCAGCTCGGCGAATTCATCATTCTCCCTACTTTCCTCCTCCCCCGTTCAGAGAAAACCTTTCCTAAAAATTCCAGAATTCCGTCTCCAACAAAAGATGCTCTTTTAAACATGAAACTTTAACACCCAGTCTGCCGGAGCTTAGCTGCAGCCGACGCCACTTTAAGAAGAAGAAAATGAAATCTAAGTTCTCCAATGCGAACACCACAGGGTTGCTTTTCCCAGGGTAGAAAACACACAGGTGTCAATCGGGTGTTTTCTAAGGAAAAAAAATTTTTTTTTTTTTTTTTTAGACACGAAAAGGAACGAGGCCCAAGTTATCTGTCCTAGATTGGCAGTGCTGTGCTAGTGTAACCAGACCAAACAAAGCCCTGCCTCATACCCTTCCTCGTTCCTCCCGCAAAGTGTCTGTGCATCCTGCCACTACCCGTGGACTTGGACGGGGATGCAGTTGGAGGTGACAAGGGCAATTTTAAAAAGTACTTTGTGGTTTTATAAAGTACCTTCAAGAGAAAAGGGAAAGAAAGGAAATTATACTGAAGAAATGGCTTCCAAATGTATTCCTTTCGGCTATATGACTGTTTTTTAATAGCAAGAGAGCTATGGGGTGGGGGGAGTCCACTCCCCTACAAGATGCAATAGACAGAGAGGCTCATTCTGGAATTTCTGAATCAAGACCTAGAGTTAATAAACAACGAAGACTCTGCCCGTATAAAGGCTGGCACCGCACACTGGGCTTTCCAGCCATCTGCAAATGCCGAGGTCACTGTCATCACCGATTTTATCTTCACATACATTAGACAACATGAACCATCGGAGAATTATACCTAAGGGCACTTAGGGTAATGTGAAACGTTTGTGGCCCAGGAGTCAGACTGGCTGAGTTTGAAACCTGTCCAGCTCGGTGACCTGGAATGGGTTACTCACTCTCTAAGCCTCGGCTATTTTGCCTGTAAAATGGGAATGATACTGCATACCTGATATGTAACATGGTAATTAAATAAAACGACCTGTAAAATAGGAATGGTGCTGCATACCGGGTATGTAACAAGGGAATTAAATAAAACAAGGCAAGAAATGTGCTTAGCAGGTAGTCGGCTATTATCAAAAGTAGTATCAAACACAGTGACATTGATTACTTTTTCTTTTTGTTATTTTCCTGATACAGCTTTAAATATTTATTTTCTTTTTCTAGAGCAGGTATCATAGATCTTTCTGGCTGAAGTTTTGTTATTGTTAACTAGAATTTTTATTTTATGCAATAAAATGAACCCTCTAACTACAGAATCTATTCCCAAAAGTTAGTAATACATGACAGCAATGCTTTTTGCAAGGAATAACAGATTATCACAAAAATGCTACTTTCTATAAAATGATATCAAGGAGATCCTGCCTTCCAATTGGGCTTCTCACATGAAGCAAAACTTTATTCCCCCAGAAGGTGAAAATATCCCAAATGGATATATTTTCCATTAGGCAAAATATCGCCATATTCTGCCACACTTCTCAGAGGCATCTGAAGATGACGCTTCAGAGTTAAATATAAGGTCACCCTGCTGGGGGAGGGAGCGAGATAACAATGAGGGAGGGTAGGTGGAGACTCCTGTACTATAAATAACACAAGAGCATGACTACATTTAGAGCTTCCATGTGTAGGATCCAAGCAAATCTCCTGCTTTGTTTCCTGAAACAAAAGCAACCAGGGCTAGGTCCAGTTTTCTCTGGCAGGAAGACACTCTTCTGCATTTTTTTCTTCTTTTGAAGAATAGAGAGCTCCAAATAAATCCTTAGGATCACTGGAAGCCCTTCTAATCCCCAAGCTGCATCCACGCTACACTTAGGGAATGATATGCTCATACTGGCCGGCACGTGCTCCATGCAAAATAGCTCCCTGAACATAAAAGTTTTATTGGGCAAAGTCTTAACAAGATGAGGACATATCTCAGTTGTAAGTATTGGTTTCTCTAGCATCTTTGAGATGGGTGCTTTCTACCACGTTTTGGCAGCAGCAAACATCTGTTTTGGGGACGACGCCTGATCACTTTACCCATTCCTTTAATGAGAAAGCTCTGACTAGAAAAAAATGTTTACAAAGATTCTTTGTGCACGGGGACCGGCCCAAGTGTCTACAGAAACGCCTGCTCAGCAAAAGCACAGCCAACCAACCTCACCGAAAATCTCTGGGCTGGCTCCCCTCAAAAGTTTTCTAGGCTATCTGTTACAAAAAGTGATCTCTTTCAGACTACTAGAGAATTATTTGCATAATCCTGGGCTATTCATAGAGAATATTCGGTGACTAAGTGGCATCCCCGTCCAGTGCAGAGGGGTCTACATGCGTGTGAATTTGTCAAGTCCCGGGAGAAGTCTGGGTCCATAAACCAGTGAATGAATTCCATTAATACCTATAGGCAGCTTTCTCATCTGTGACATAAATGACATTTTTTACTTGCCCCTTTCTGAATATTCTTTATTAATAAACTCAAGAATAATTCCGCACAAATCAGCAGTGTATGTAACTATTCCTCCTATTATGACGATGGCTTCCTCCCGGCAAAAGTGAGTCTCCGGTTTCAGAATCACGGTGGAGTTCGCCCATGTGGAACCCTTTGACTGCGGAACCAGATCCCAAGGCTACTTTCACAAAGTCCAGACCTCTAAGAGATCACGTGGGGAGAGCGTCTGAATAATTCTGAACCTCGAAATGTATTTATAACTATCACAGGCTGGTGGGAAGGGTGAGAAGATCTTTCGAACAGCTTTATAAATCACCTTCCGGTTCCTCCTGAGCCCACAGGAAAGGACCCCTGCTAGAGATATTCTTCATCTAACAGATGTGCCACCTCCCAAGAAATCCCCACCCCGTGGAAAAGGCTGGCAGGTAACACTCAGAGTCACACGCTGGAAACTTCACGCTCTGGCCCAGGCTGGGGGAGGAAGATGTGACGCAAGTTTCCCCAAACATTTCAAAGGCAAAGTTGCTTCCCCAGTGACGGCTTTACACCTCCCTGTGATGGAAGACCCTCCCGCTCCTATACTTCTCATTTAAATGATACGCTCATCCTCTTCGGTTAAGATACTGATTTCTCACAAAGTTAAATGGGATAAAGTGCCCCTTTTCTATACTGCAGAAGGCAATGGTGGTCCAGTCTTACTTAAAAACCATTTGTCTCATGTCGTCTATGACCATAATGTCATCTTTCATGGAGAGGGGCGCTTGGGATAGCCCCTGGCAAAGCCCTAAGAGGTCAAATGCATTAAAGCCTTTATTTGATCCAGAAGAATGAGGTTCAATGGGAATTGGGAAGCAAGATCTATAAAAATGGATACTCGTCCTTGGGAGCTAGGACACAGACTTCCGAGACAGGATGTGGGATAAGGGAAGTCCACGACAGAGTGTGAACACCACGTTGTGGGCAAAGGTGGGTTGACCATGAAGACAAAGGAGTCTAAACCTCAGGCTCCCTGTTTTGAGGCCTGCCCAGGGCCCTCCATACATGGTGCTGTATATTTGGTGACACTTTCTAAAGATGTTTTAACGGCAACTGACCTCTGACTTTCTCTCTCCCCGCTTCTCTTCAGTTGAGTGGCTTAGAGCGGCCAGTCATTCTTGGACTCTGGCTAAGGGGCAGTGGAGTTGTCTGTACCTTTACCCTGGGTTTAAAAGTTTACATTGATGCGGCTCATAGTCACTGCCATCTACAGTTAAGTTACTGTTACTTATCCTCACATAGGAATAACTTTCCGGAGGGATGCTTCCACTTCACCGACCACAGGTGCCATACCTGAGCATGTAGGGCCAGAGTCACAGAGAGATGGAGACATGTCCCCTGGGGGCCGGGGTCTGGCCCTGAACATATGTGGTCACGGAAGAGAAATACGATTTAAAACGCGTGAAGCCAGAGGCTAGTCTAAAAAATTCTTCTAAATCTTGGAGCTCATATAGGAATGAAGCTTGATAGTGTTTTTCAAAAATTTGACCACAATCCTAAAATTTATATAACATTGCCAATAATAGCTAGTGTAACTGAAAGAAGTTTTTAACCTATTGATTAGAAAAAAAAAAAAACAAATTTGAATCAACCTCCCAGAGGAAGGACTAAATTATCTCTCTATTTTCTCTGTAGAAAAAGATATTACAAAATCTCTGTTGTCGTATGAAGAGGCAGTCAGAGAGCATGTAGCCAAAACACACAGAAGAAAATGTTTTATGGAGACGTCAAACAGCTAATTACAATTTTACGTTTCTGAATTACTTCATGTCGTGATATGCGTCGGCTTTGTTAAACTGAAAATTTGCCGTGCTTTCCTTCCTCGTTCTGAACATTCGCTCGTGTAGCTCATTTCGCTTTTGTAATTTCGTGTCCTCTCTCTAGCACAGCGACGCAGAGGGGCGGGAGCGTGCAGCCGAGGCAGACTGTCTTCCGTCTCCCCTGACTTCTACCCGTGACCTGCATACCTGCCCCGGGCCTTCCTCACTGTGACTTCCTACGCTCAGGGTACTTCATTCGTGGACACAAAAACCGGGGAACAGGCCCGACGCCTCCCACCTCCCGCCTGCCTTCTGGGGACATTTCTTCACTTTCCCTGCGTGCCTTGCACGTGGCTCTGATCTCATTCTTCGTTTCTGCCCTTCTGTTTGAGAACCCCGCCCCTCCGATCCAGTGGCTTCCGATTTGGTGGCTTTGACTACTCAGTTCACACTTGGCTCCTCTTCGGTAGCTCTTCGGGGTGGTGACCTCACATCCGCACCTCTCCCTGGCGAAGATGCTGGTCCTCACGAGAGCTGCTCGTGTTTCCTGGGACCTGTGCCTTTCAGAGAGCGCAAGCGGACACTTCTGGGTGGCCTTGCCTTTTACTCCAGCGGTTGAACTACATGTTCCAGAATGTCTATTGTGAATAGTAATTCGGACAAAACTAAATGAGAAAATAAACATGCATAAAGAGCAAGAAAAAGCCTCACAGGCATTTTTGGAGTGCCTGGTTTTCTACTCCACCAGTGTGATGGCTAAGAGTTAACCGCAGACTGTCAGTCTTTCTGGCACAAGGTCTGAAAGGCGATGTTCCAGAGGGCGCCCTTCTTGTATAAGCGCTTATTGTTTGTATTTCACTACTTGTCTGAAGATTGAGGAGTGGGTGATTCCTGTCAATCAGACCAAACTAAACATCACACATGAGTCTCTTTATATTCAAAAAGAGATGTAGAGATTTAGCGAATGTATCACTTTTTCTAGTTAAAATCATCAACCAATAGGTGAAAATATGATTTCTAAGATATCGCCAATTAAAAACCTCAGTTTAAATCTTTGATAGCATGTATACATGAGTATGTGTTTAAATACATCAAATTTTCCTCAATTTCCCATTCTGATTTGCACTCCTTATCCACTCATGTCCGACAGCCCAGCGATGGCTCACCCTTTGTGCCTGCATCTCTCTGCTCCCAGGTAGGATGCCTTGATTCCCATGGGCTTCCACCTGTGCCTCACCAGGTGTTCACAAAACAGTTTCCACTGGACAGAGTTGGGGAGAAGAAAGTTCTTCTGCATCAGTAATTGCTAGGACGTTTGAATAGTTTCCTGCAATTTACTTCCTGAGAAGGGTGGTTTGGCTTTAGCTTAGATGAATCATTGTGTATGGCGGGGGGTGGGGAGATCCTGAGCCCCTTATAATGACTCTTAGTTGAGATATGGATGATCAACAAGCTACATAAATGCATCATCTACAACGCATTGAGAAAAATCTCTGTTCTGTCCTGCAAGTCCTTAAAGTTATGTGAACTGACAAAGGAATGAGATTTTTCCAACACTGATCTAATTTTGGGTCAAATCGTACAGATTTTGCCAGTGAAGAGGGTCACCTGAAGGGCAGCACGAGGGCAAAGATAACGTTTCTAGAGCAGGGAATGTTCATCAACAGGCATCTTGCCCCAGAGCGTGACTCTTGGCAACCCGAACCAGTGAGTCCCAGCGTTAAAGCTGAATACAACACCTCTTAAGCAAATTGCAAAAATGAGGGAAATGTAAACGTTAAAAGTAAATGCATTTAAAAATAATCGAAGCAAATAACTTATCATTCCCATCCATATAGCTCTTTTAACATCTGGCACATAGTAGCACTTTTGCATCACAAAGTTTAGTAAAATTAGATCATGTTATGTACTAGCATTTCACATAGCCCCACAAAGAGCACCAACCAAGAGCTCTGCCACCTGAAGCCACATTAGAAGCCTGGCTCTGATTTCACAGTTTTGACGGTGCTCAGCTAAGCTCACTTCAGTCCCCAGGGTTGTGTTGCTGCTGTTGTCATCATTGCTACAACTCATTAATCAGCAAGTATTCATTGGGAACCTCCTCTGGGCCAAGCACTGGAAATACAAATGTAAACAAGATAAAGCTCCTGCCCTCACAAGGTTTACACATCAGAGGGGGAAGGCACCAAGGAATAATGAAATTCATACCTAATTGGCAACTAAAGGATAGGATAGGGTAGGGTTGGGTAGGGTTGGGTAGGGTTGGGTAGGATTGGGTTGGGTTGGGTTGGTTGGGGTTGGTTTAGGTTGGGTAGGGTTGGGTAGAGTAGGGTTGGGTAGGGTTAGGCTGGGTTGGGTTGGGTAGAGTAGGGTTGGTAGGGTTGGGTAGGGTAGGGTTGGGTAGGGTTGGGTTGGGTTGGGTCGGGTAGAATTGGGTAGGGTTGAATTGGGTAATGTTGGGTTGGATAGGGCACCCTAGGATAGCATAAGATAGGATATTCCTCTGAAGAACAAAAAACAGGAAGGAGGTAGAGTGTGGAGATCCATGGCCATGGTGGAGTCTGAACAGGCCTCCCTGAGAAGGGGTCACATCTAGTCCCAAAGTGAACTGTACACTCACACATAGCGGAAACGGACTCTGGAAAGCAGTTTCCAGGTGTAGTTCATTTGTGCCACTTAATGCCACCCATATATGTCTCTTAGGTGTAAATCACTTTTTCCAAGCTCCACTTCTTTCCATTATTAAAATACACCTAGGCTGAGGTTTTTGTCCCTAACTGGCCCCACGCGGGGCATGATGTGCTACTAATAAAGGCTGAAGGATATTAGAGGGTTGCCAAGTGGATTCTGGGCCCCTATGGAATCTGGAATTTTCAGACCAAATGAATCGATTGGACCCACATGACCTCAGTTAAGATGGGAAAAGGGGCTCACTTTGGCCACATGTCCTAAACCACACACAGTGCTTAAATTTCCAAGTTGTCAGTCTGAGATGCCCCCTTAGCAATGTTTAACTACTTGTGACATGAGATTCTGAAAGCTTTCTGAAAGTCTTATGCACTAATGGAAAAGCCTCTTACATATTTTATAAAACTAAACAAACATCAAAGTTAACACTCAAATGCAACTTGTTTTTTCTAAAGCTTATAGAGCCTTGTCAACATGGAAATCCTTCCTGCTGGTTCTATTCCAATGAACAGTGCAAGAGTCACGACTTACGAGGGCAAAAATAAGAGTATAAGCTTTCCAAGGGCAAAGACTCAGGTCCACATTTTTGCTTCTCCAGGGCCCAGCACAGCGCCTGACGCACAGTAAGTGGGCAGGAAATGTTTAATTGCACAGATGGGGGGAAAATTTACAAGATATTTAACCACAGGAAACAATCAACTTTTGTTGATTTTCCTCTAAACATTTGTTATTAACTATTTACAAAGACAAACCGTAACAAAATAAAAAAATCTTTATGTTCAAAGATATGAAATACTATTGTAAGTGTGCTCTACACCAAACTTCCTGTCAGACTTTACAGACCCCCCAACACTTCAAAAGGGCACGCAGACTTAAACTACACCATTGTTATCAGGGATACCGATGATCGCAATTGTAACAACAGTGATAATGACAAGTGCTCACCACATGCCAGGCCCGTGCTGGGTGTTTCCACTTTTCCCTCGCCTCTTTATTCAGCAGGTGAGCACACGATCGCACCTCCGCTGTCAGAAGTCTCCCCTCACTGCCGTATCTAAACCAGCACCACTATTTGGTCCTTCTCTCTCCCGACTTTGCTTTATTAACCCACCTGCTATTTTAGATATTTATTTGTTCAATTATTTCTTAGATCATCTCTACTCACTAGAACGTAAGTTCTTATGTGAGACAGAAACATTATATTATTTGCTCTTGGTTCTTCAGCAATTAGTAAAACTCAATAAATAGTTGATGAATAAATGAATGTATGAGTGATTCGATTCCCCCTTTAAGACAACTCTGCAAAGCAGTATGTTTGGCCCCAAGAAACGGCCCCCGAGTTTGTCTCAGTTCCACGCTCTCCTTGGTACCCTGTGCTGACACATGCTGGCTAAAGTCAGCCATCCCTCCCGCCCCCTCCTTCCCCTACCTCACTCGACAGAAGCAAAGTCCCCAGGTCTCTCTCTCACCGGCACATTCTCAGAGGAAAGCAATGAGCACCGTCCACACAGATTAATCATTCCCCATGTTATTTTCATACAACTTATTTGCAACCCAAGAGGGAAATGCTACTACCTCACTTAGAGTTTAGGCACAGAGACGGTCGGGTTTCCGAGCCATCTCTGAGTCACCTGAAGCCTCCCTGCAGCGTGGACATGGCCTGAGGCACAGACCGGAATCAAAGAAGTTGATTTCTGTGAACTCACCGGGAGATGAGGACGGCACATCCGAGGTTATGGTGGCGGATTTTCCTGTCCTGCGGTGTTGCCCGTTTATATCTGAGACCCTCCACCTCTGAGGTACCCTGTTGAATGACTCACTCCTGGCTACATTTGTGCCTCAAAAAATATTGGGAAGAGATTGCACTCACTCTGGCTTCTGTTCCACAATGATCTCACTCCAGCTCCTGGTCCATAATGATGAGGTTCTGCCTGAATTATAACCTACAGAAGATTTTCAGTTACTTCTTTCAGAAAAAAAAAAAATGGACTTTTATCTTCCTTATATTTAAATTTTTATCTCCAGGTAAGTATCACTTTTTCTCTAATGTATATTTCTTTTATTTCATGAATATGATGGATGAAAACAGGAGTCACTGTTTTAATTGCTCTAATAAAATGAATCCCTTTCATGTGCATTTTACTCCTTACAAAGATTTATTTTTCTAAAATCTGTAAGTGCATTTCTGAGAGTTCTGAAATGTGTCACTCTGAGTTTGCTAATCATGTTTCCTATAGTAGGATATTTAAAATGCATCTTACTGGATTTTGTTAACCAATGTCACCATAAAAATTAATAAAAATAAAATAAAATGTATCTTTAAAGTGAATCACACATCTCAGGGAACTGGTGATGGGCTATGGAGTCACTTACTTTGATGTCACCAGTTTGAATTTAGTCCAGACTTTAGGCATTGAAAAAAAATTATTATAAGTGACAATTATTTGGCTTATTTTTATGAAAATGAGTTAGAGGCTCCTCTCCAGCACCTACTTCCTAGCCAATCACAAGTACCACCATCATCTCAGAGGCATTAAACAAGCCCCTCTCAGTGATGGAGGAACTAGAATTGGTGTATTTATATATATCAACACACCACAAACACACACATGCACACACATAGGCACACTGTGAATGGACATGCATTTATAAACACACGTGTGCGCACGCAAACACACACACACCTTCATACGACTTTTTATTTTTGCCTGAACTTATCTATAACTTAACTCATCTTAATCATCAGTAAGAAATATATTTTAACCACTTATTTGACAACACTCAATTCAATGCAAATGGTTCAAAAACTTAAGAATCTGCCTACAAACCTCGGTGGTCCTGCTCTCGCTTCGCAGGATCGCTGCAAACAGATGAGAGCACCTTCACAAGCCAGGCTTGCTGTTCGCTGTGATGAAATAGAAGATGGCATTAGTCTTCGGGGATGTCAGTCTGGAAGCTTTTAGGGACACTAGCCTGCACTTACAGATCAAAGACAACCCGGATGACTCCTCAGCAACATACCTTCCTCAGAACCCAAGAGACTGGATGCCATTCTTGCTGCCCGGCTCCCCCTTATCTCTCGTACCCGATCCATCAGCACAGTTTGCTCATCTACCCTCTTCGTGCACCCTGAATCCATCAGTTATTTCCACTGTCACCATTACTACCTTAGAGAAGGTGGCCGCCATCTCTCTCCTTGATTACTGCAACCTCCTTACTGTCCCTGTCCATGATTTTTGCTCCATCTGTTTTCCATGATACTTCCAGAGCATCTCTCCCAAATGTCGCCCCCCCTGCTTCAAACCCTTCAGTGGCCCCCATGGCTTTGGGATGAGGTCCATTCTTCTCACAGAAACCATCTGTCCCAGCCATGTCACTCCTATAATGCTTCCAGTTTCCAGGTATGGATTCCTGCCTTTCACCAGCTTTCTTGGTTACTACTAAATTATCCTTCTGGAATCAAGATAACTGTCATTTCTTCTGAGAGGGTATCATGATCCTCCCCAGTTCTGGGTCGGGCACCTTTCTTATAGATATGGTATCTAGAGTTTAATTTACTTTAGTAAATAAGTACACCAAGTCAGAATGTTAAGAATGGCTTGCAGCAACTTCTCTCGGAACATAAAGCAGAGGAAGACAAAAATAGAGAAGGGGTTGGGATCCAAACTCAAAGCCAGGACTCAAAAGGTGGGTTCTTCGGGAAAATCAAATGATAGCCTTAGGTGGAGGGTTTTTATTTACATTTTTTTAAAGGACGGTTTATCCTCTGCTAGAAGTTTTAGGTAGGATCTTACCTGAAGACAATTAAATCAGTTGGATCAGTGGTTGCCATAAAGAAATCTGAGCAAGATTTTGAAATGAAGGTAAAGAGTCTGGAATGATTCCTTAACATGGCTATGTCTCTGCTTCTTTGGACATTACAGGGACGAAAAAGGACATGAGAAGGAACCAGCAGAGAAGGAGATGCTAGGATATATCATTAAAAATAGAGCGTAAGAAATATGTCGATGCAGAGGGTTGGAAGTAGAAATAAGTACTGAAGGCGATCAAGGAAGGGAAGTGAGAAGCGTGGAGAAAGTAGGGAGATTAGAAAAGGAAAAGCAGATGAGGCAGATAGGTAAGATTCATGGGAAAAAAGAATAATAAAATCAAAAGAGACACATAGAAAAACAGGAAGAGAAGTGAAAAAGAACAGTCAGGAAGAAAAGAGAGGGAGAAATGGCAACTTGCACACAGGAGGGACCTTATTTTGACAGTTGAATAGATAAATGAAAGAAGGAGAGATGAGAAAAAGTCAAGGAAAGTCCAAACAGGACAAAATGTTTGAACTTTGATTCCAGTCTACCACAGTACGTATCCGTTATGTCCCAAAAGTGCTGCCCCCTGCCCACGTCACTCAACGGAAGGCAAAACCCTATTTTATATTAAGACTCCAATACGATTAGGTCTGAATGCTGAGAGCAGTCACTCATGCATTTATTCATTTATTCAACCAACATTTATTAAGCACCTTCAACGGACCAGACACTGTGTTAGGCGTTAAGGATTTGACTCTCAGACACATATATCACCTATGTCCCCAAGGAGATTGCAAAAGAAAGCATTAAATCTCTTTTTCAAATTGGAAAGAATCTTCTGCTTTATATTGCACAGCCTCCATAATCTGTATCAAAAATATCTGAATCAAAAGTAATAGTATGGCTTGGCCAAAAGCCACAGGAAACTGGGGCATTTGTCTCTATAGAATTAGATGACATTATGTCATGTGCCCATTAAGAATGGAACTGGAAATTATAAAAATGCCAAAAACGTGGAGAAGAAAAACCTTAAAGGCACTAACAGTAGAATATTAAGGACAGACATAATTAAAGAGAGAAAGGCATAACCAATACAGGGAACTTTGAATTCCCTTTGTCATAGGGCTCCACTGAGGTTTAACTCCCAGTCCCGTTAAAGTCATTCTAAATGGATTCCCTCGGTGTGATGAGCCCCTCTGGGTAACCCCAAATCACTTGACCTCTCAGGAGCCCGTCAGAGGGGGCCTGCAGAGCCTGCCACCAGCAGGATGCTCATAGTGCGGCCACTTAGTGTGGCAGAAACACAGACCCGTGCCCTGCTTTTTTCCCTGGGCCCTCAGCAGGGGCCTGAACAGCTTCTTTTTGCTGTTCATTAAGTGGGCAGTGGGGGGACCTTTTAGATGCCTATTTCAGCCACATGGTCCCCGACTTTTGAGGTTTTCTGGCTAGGAATGTCTTAAGGCTTTAAGACTTGTGGTATTTCTTTACAGATTTCTGTTTACTATTTTATCTTTGGGCTACAAAGTGTAGCTTCCTATTTAATTGGAATAAAAGGGAGAATGTATGGAATTTCCCCTGCCGAGGTCACCTTTCCTCATATACTTTGGATGATTCCCAATAGAAAGGAGCTTAGAATAAGGACACAGGGATTCCAGATACATTTAATAATCAACACTACTCTCCTCCACCAGGCACCATGCTAGCAAACTTGAGGGACCATACACTATGTCAGCAGGACACCCGAGAACCCCAAATTATTACACTAGCATTTTCTTGGACCCCATTAACCTTGAGAGAACTGTAAAGGTCATGTTTGCATGGCTAAATAGCTCTCAGCAATTTCTGTAAAAACGTAGCACCAATAGCTCTTTCACCCATGCTGGATTTTTTTTTTCCTTCTTTTTATACTAAAGGCATTTGCAAGAAAACAAGATCTTCGTTTCCTAAGGACTGATCCCCTTGCTACTCCCTGCTGCTGCTTCTCCACTGTGGTGATACGGCCGTCCTGCTAAGGAGCTAATTTTAATATCACGGAGAATTGTGGTTTCAAGTGGAAGCAGCCGACCTCTTAAGAAAGAAAGACCCTGTTTTCCAGCAATTGTTTCTTATGATAAGATGCAAAAAAGCTAATACCTAAAATGTGAAACAGATGATTTATCTGACAAATACATACATACTAGCATTACCTAAGATTCTACCTCTTAAAGCTGCAGGAAAAAGTTAGGATGAAGGAGAAAACAAAAGAAACTGAAAATGAACTTTCAGGTGTTAGCCACAGGCCTTTCCTCACCCCTCCACCAGGGTTGTATGCCTCCCAGTCCGGAACAATTATATTCTTATTTTACTTCCGAGCCTCATTTCACTGAGCAATACCAGTTTAAAAATAGGTTTTGTTTTGCAGATATAAAGCCACTTGTAATATTTTTATTACTCTATTATCCCTATATAATTTAGCATTTTGCTCACATTTTATTATTTTTATTATCACGATTAAGAATCAATTTTCAGTGATTTTAATCTCAGCAGTGTGCATCTGTGAGTATACCTCTAATCACTCTATTTATAAGAGATAAGTAGAAATATCCCTTCCTACAGCATGAAATGAACTTCTAGATCTCATAAACCTCAAATTATTGGACAAGTAAGGAAAATATAAATGGGTTTAGAATGCATTTTGACAAGTTTATATAATTTATAAAAATATGAGAAAATCATAAATGACTATTTAGAGCAGCAGATTTCAAAAAAAATAAATAAACATTTGGACACTTATATTTGCACGGTTCACATAGCCTGTGAAACATGGGCCGGAACTAGAATGGCATTTCCTCTTCTGTGTGCTGCTGACATAATCACACGTGGCATCATCTACGACCTGTAATTGTGACTTTCTCCTGTGGTTGAGGACAAGGATGTGTTAGAATAGAGAAGGTTGTGGATTAGATTCTTGTGTAAACTATTCAGTTTTTTTCCTCTCTGGAACACACAGCTTCAATTACCTGCATGAGAATTCTGGCTCTTGAATAAAAAGAAAATTGGAAGACAAGAGCTAGAACTGGGTTCATGCCTTATCATTATTAAAAAGAAAAACAAAGAAAAACTGGTTCAAATGCACTTGCCCTGTCAACATCACAGTCTAAGTATGTAAAGATATTATTAATGTGTACTATCTTTAAAGATGAAATCAAGAAAGCCACTACTGAGCACGGATATGCTAAGAGCATGATCTCATACTAACAGTAGCCTTACAAGGTGTTCTCATCTCTGTAGTGAGGATGATGGGCCCGAGGCTAGGGGGCTTAACTTGCCCAACTTCACACATCGGGCACACTGGGATTCAAGACCACCCCAAGTCTGCTTTTCTTCTGATGCCAAGAGGTAAAAGTCCTATCTACTTAAACTATTAAAAAATATCTAATAATTTTACCTAAACCTTAAAGCCTTGTATAAAAATCTGTAGATTTGTTTATTCATTCAGTGAACATTGGTTGAGTAGCTACTCTGTGGTGATTCATGGTTTATAAGAGAAGAAATTTGGTTTTAAAAAAAAGGGAGATTGGGAGTCTGGATCAAGCCTTCTTCCTAGCTTCTGTGGTCTTCTGAAGGCCATGTATTCAACTCAAGTGACTTCTTCTGTAACATGAAGAGATTCGACAAGATAACTT
>CM053516.1:3527668-3559686 GCA_028627145.1 Eidolon dupreanum | reverse complement strand
ACCTCTGCCCTCCCGAGATTCGTCTCTAACACCCGGACAGGGAGGTACTTAACATCCCTCCCCGCTTTTAAAGGCTTTTCACTACTCCAGAAGTTTTATGTTTCCTGATTTAACTAAACCCACTACGAGTTCTCTTTCAAAACGCTTTCCACACAGAGGCTTCGCCCTACCAACCTGTAGATGTTTTCAAAAACTTTCCATGTCTTCTCGAATCCTTTATACCTCGGTATGTTCTACTCCTCCACCTCTAACGTAAGCTCCTGCAATTTGAAGACTGCCTTTTTTTTTTTTTTTTTTTTTTCCTTTAACCCTGCCTCCATGCCTCTTGAATAGAAATATTCTATAACCAGTCACGGAACAATCGGCATGACCTCATCAACTTCTGTCTTAATCTTTGTAGGCTGGGCACCATGGAAGCATGTGGAAATAAAGATAAACAAATGCGCGCACAAACACAAACACACACACACACACACACACACACACACACACAAGAGGAGGGGGGAAGCGAGGGACCGAGAGATGAAGGATGGCAAGACCCACTAGCTTAATTTTAACATAGTGCGATCTCCCAGAGCTTACATAATTGTCCTCACATTCTTGGCCTCTGATTCATAGAAAGTATGACACTATATATATATATATATATATATATATATATATACACACACACACACACACACACACACACATATACATATATACACACACACATATATGTATATATATGTGTATATATATACACACACACACATATATACATATGCACATATATATACACACACATATATACGCATATATATATATTTTAATTTCAGACTAGTGGTCTCATAACGGGCCATATTAGTAGCAATGGGACAGACTCTGGGACTGGTCATAGAAGAAAGAGCTACGAGGCTGGTGCGTGCAAGGCCGGTGTCCCCAGCAGCTGGGCTGGGAAGGTTCTGCAGCCCTGCCCTGTCTCCTGTCTGCAGTCCGAGGAAGAAGGAAACCAAGGATGTTTGTGTCATCCTGACACTCGACCGCCACAGAGAAGGAAACGTCCCTTTTCTTCTTCTTGTCCCTATTCACCTGCCCTCGCATTGAAGTTTTCCCATTACTTTCAAATGATTCATCTTATAACTTCAGGATTTACTGTTACTGTAAAGTTGTTGCTTGAGTTAAACTTTTATGGCCATGAGTTAGCAATCAAAAACTTTTTTTTTTTTCTAACTGATGAGAGTTTTACTTTTGGAATATTTCAGGGTTTTTCTACCAACAATTAATTGTTTTCCTCTCTTCAGAAATATCTTCAAAATTCTAGTAACTTTAACATAAAAAAAAAAAAACACCTAAAATGGTTTGTTTATTACATGAAAACTGTGAATTAGAGAGGTAAACTTATTTGTCCGAGGTCACATACTATTGGCAGGCACTTGAGTTGACATTCAAAATAACCAAATTTGACTCTAAACCCTACTCCCTGTAACTGAGTACACAGTGGTACTCAATAGATGTTGTTGGCCCTGCGCCACTCAACCCAAAGAGAGGCTCAGAAATTGGCTAGGCCTGACCCATGACTTAAACACACAGCACGCTGAGTTTTATTTGTAGCTTCTGCCAATACGTGCCACCGTCCTCCAGCACATTCAGCGAGTGCCTTCTACCCTGGCCCCCCCACCAACAGCTAGGATAGACTCTTCTATTAGCTCATGGCCTCCCCTTCAATTTTGGCTTAAAACGTTATACTGAATGTAAAAGCATTAAAAATACTCTCATCATTTTTTTTTTTATAACAAAAATGAAATCATAAAGACCCAGGGATCTCTATCTAAGAGGCTCCATAGTCAGAAACACTGAAAAAAGATCAGAGCTGACACTACAGTTGGTGAGAGTAACAGCCTACAAGCTGTGCCAAAAGCCCTTTTTCCTCATCTCATTCCCCATCACTCTTCTGATCCAAGACAGCAAACGCATCAAATCCTTTAAACATTCATTGCGAGTTGGTATAGAGGTTGTGCATTTAAAGAGGAGAAAGAATGTCTACATACAAACACACATAAAAGCTCACATCCATCCATGTATAATACAGTACATAGTTTTAAAAAGAACAGGCCCAGTAGAGGCTGAAAAAGGTCATTTAATCTAATTGATCCCACGTGTGACAGTCAAGAACCTAGCTCAGTCCAGAGATTTGAGAAGTAAATTTCCCATCTTTTGCTTCTCCAGAAAAAAATCAGTTTCTATAACAATACCTGTATATATAATTTTTTGTTTATTGTTTCTACTTTGTTTTCTCCCTGGAACATCAAGTAGTCAATAGGCATCTGACTGTCACCCAACCAGCTGGCAGACTCAAGTGTCACAGCTAAAGCCCACACCTGCTTAGTTGCCTACAGAATCTCCACTTTAATTAGAAGTAGATATTGGTCTGTGAGCATGTGTTCTCATTTTACTTATTTTAAATCCTGCTTTGGCATGCAGCATCCTTTTCACATCTTTTGCAAGGGGGAACAACGCTTGTCTGAGAAATCATTAAGATTCTAATCAAGGCATCGCCCCCCGTAGGTTCTCAATTCCCATTTCATGACCTGGAATCGGTGACCTCCAGGGCTGACTCCTGCTTTTGGCCACGCTGCTGTGTCATCCGATGCTTCTACTTCAGTTTGAAAGAAGCCATCCCTTCACCAGGTGGGCTCGTTTGAACCCCAGATATGTATTTCTGCTTTGATAAAATGTAGAATGATTTATATTATGGATAGCTCTATTTGTTTTTCTTGAATCACTCAGCTATATAGTATGCTGAGTGACATATAAATATAGAAATTATGGAAATAGAGAAAGCATTTTAACCAATGCAGATCCTGAGTTGCTAAAATTAGTGGCTGAAAATTTCTCTCTAGGGTATCATTTAAAATCTAACCTTGTCCCAAATAACAACTGACCACCGATTTCTTTGACTCCCAAGAAAGGAGAGCCCGGTGACGGGACACAGGCCGGAGCATTTGCTGGATGGCCTTGAGGCAGTCACCCGTGATGGAAGTGAAGAAATAATTTGCACACATGCATGCACACACATGAGTGAGCACACACGCACATGCACGCACACACACACACACAGGCTCACTGCAGGCCATTAAGAGAATACACAAATAGACTCTGCTGCCCCAACCCCTTCCATTTTCTTTACCAACCAAGCCCATCTAAAACAGAAAACATGCAGCATTGGTGCAGGTGTTTGTAAACAAGTAAGTTTGGAGACGTTTCTAATTATAAGCTGTCATAGCTAAAATTAGAAACCCAATCTGTTCATTTTATTAAAAAAAAAAAAAAAAAAAAAAGAATGTCTAAAGGGATTTGTTTAAAAGAGAGCACCACTAGGCTTTGATCTGGCAAGGAGTGATGACTGTGACACAGCCAGGGAACCGCTGTTTTTCAGTTTTCCCACTGTACTGGGAGGTATGCTTCCTCGTTCGTAGAGAAGAGAGCCCCAGGTCTCACCCGTTGCAATGGGATGCACCACCTCCTCTGGAACAGCATATTCATCAGCCCACTACTCAATGGCCTGTGATCTCCCTGCCAGCCTCGGAAACACGCTCTCTCCCATTCCTGTCTCTCCTTTTGCTCCCAGCTCCAGTTCTAATTTAATGCCAGATGTTAAGCATTTCTTGGCATTCACACACACAAGAGAAACCCCACTCCATAATCACCTCCGTATTCAATGCTCAGGTCCCAACATCCATTAGGAAACTGAGCAAAGAAGACAAACTTTATGCATCTCTGGGTCGGTCATACTACATCCCTGTTCCACACACAGCAAAGCGAGCAGCTCTCGTCGGCTGCAGCTAAATGGAGCCTCAAAGATGCTTTCCGTAAATGGGAAGGAGGAAGCTGGCCTTGATTTAGCCTCCCTCTTTTACTCAAATGCTCTAAAACCACCAGACTCAACCTGAAAAGTTTGGGTCATGTTCAAAACCTATCAATAATAAACGAATACTGCACGACTTCGCTCTAGTTAACCAAAAATTCTCAGTCACACTTCCTGAAATGAAACGCATCATTGCTGACCCTTTTCCATCTGATAAAAGCCCCCAAAGAATCTTGCAACGACAGTGTTCCTCAATGCTTTTATTAAAGGGCCATTATCTCAACCCAGACTTTTTAAATTTAGCTATTTCTGTCCTTATTTTTATCATGCCCATATTGAGCCAGCTTCTCAGGCTAAGAGGCAAAAGAAGCACGTTAATTTGCACCCACATCCTGGCTCTTAAAAAACACATATAGACAGCAATTTAAGTCGTAATTCTAAGGAGAAAGTGCTAACGTTCTTTATATAGACTCTGCCCACACAGGAACAAAACAAAAACTAAGAAGTCAAAATGGAGAGCTAAAGATCATTTACCTGGGGTTAGAGAAAATATGGAAACCTGTCTTGCCTAGATAGTCACCCCCTGCACATAAGGAACAGCTTCAATTTTGTCCCTTTGCTTATACCATCAGAGTTCTGAACAAAAGGGAAAAAAATGCTAGGTATTAATTTTACCTTTCTCATTCCAATTTCTAGAAAAGGTATCAATAGCATTAGAATAGCCAAAGGCAAGAAAAAAAAAAGAAGAAGAAAAACAGCAACTACGATCTATTAACTATTGTGCCTGGATCATTTGTCTCTAAATAATCAAGACTCAGTCAATTCTCTAATAAAGCAATTGTCACCTTTCCAGTTTACCGAACGAGGTAGGAGATCTTGAAATACAGAAGGTCAAGGCGGTCCTTCCCCCTCCCCAAGACGTCCAGCTGATCCCTCTGGAATCGTTCTGTCTGCTGACCACCCTCCTCCCTTCAGCGACATGGGACCCCCTGCCCGGACTGGCCTCCTTGATTAACCACCTGAACATCTGCCCTACTAATAATATACCTGGTTCTCTCGCTTAGCTAAATTTCTCAACCACAGGGCCCCTCCTACCATCTGCACGCACTCACTCTATTCATTAACTACGGGAATGTACCAGAAAGACCCACGGAGTGACACAAGTCCATCCCATACCAGATCCCTTCTATGTAAGTTACCGGGGCCCCTTCCGGGAAACCCGAAACCCATCCCCCGTCAGTTCCTAGTGTTATCCACATACTACGTATTCTGAACATAGCCCATGTCCCTCACATCCCTGTGCTGACCTCCCGCTCATGCTGCAGAAGGGACATAAGGTGCCAAGGGCCCTGGAGAACTCGTGACGAGGCATGCAATCACTGGCTACACCTGACACAGAAAATTCTAGTCCATTTTCATATTTTCTGACTGGCACTTAAAAAAAAAAAAAAAAAAAAAACCCAGCTCCATGGGAAAATGGACTTCCTGCCGAAAGCTTCAGTAAGAACAGCTACCAGAATAATTCACTGGCCTTGGGTTATTAAAATCCCTGACAGGTATTACTTAAGATGTTAGAAAATTATGCAGGCACATGTGTACACATATATCTACCTTCCATGCTTGTACGCTCGCTCACACACACATACACACACTCACATTTTTAGTAAGTACTCATTAAGCTATCGGAGATATTAAAACTAATCATGGCAGTTTCCCTTTAATGTTATCCTCAGCATAAAGAGAAATGAGCCCATTGTCATTTATTTCAAAATCATTCTTTATAAAAAATAGCTAATCTCCGGAAGCACACCTGGTTTATTGAAGTGAATACAAAGAGGCTGCATATAGCCTTAATGTGCTCAGCTGGGAAAATATATTTTTTTAAATGAGCATTTGTTAGGGCTTTATTTGCAAATGCAAAACTATCCAAGGCACTCTTTGTGCATGTAGGGATTTTTCATTTCAAAAACCACATTAATATAGGAGGATTCACATCAAACACTCGCAGCAGTAAAGAAAATTAACCCTTGCAAGACTGGAAATACAAAAAAAAAATCATAATACCAGGTTGGAGGAAGTTCAAAACCTAGGAAACTATCTACGTATCCCTAAAGTGCACCCAATAGACATTTTTAACATAACACCGTCTCAACAAAAACCCCTGACTCATATATTTAACATACAAGTATCTACATAATTGACTCAAGTACTAAAAGGGGCAGAAACAGAGGAGCTACTAGGTTAAACATTAGAAAGAAAAGATCACCCATTAACCACACTTGGGAAGGTCCAAGGGAAAATACTGATAAGTTCAGAGCATTCCCTAGTTTTCTGAGATGGCCAGACTCCATGAGAAGGCACAAAGTTGCCCCAGTTGCCAACACTGGGGTACTGGAAGGCTTCCACAGCAAGGCCGTGTGGGAAGGCATGTGTGGCTCATGGCCATGGTAGACGGGTGTCTCCTAGATACGATGGCAGCTGTCATTTTTTTTTTTTTTTCTATTTGATCAGGGAATGTAATCCATCTTCAAAACAATTTTCACCCAGCTGGTCAGAGATGTTTAAAATCCAACCCTGAAAGAATTCCTTTGCCGCTTTCCCTCAGAGATCTGCTCTCCTAGGCTGCTACTTCTTTGGAAATATGTAATCTTCACACAAAAGTCTTCAATTTTTTTTTGTCTTTAAAAAATGAAATCAAAGTTTATAGTTAGGCCACATTGAGACTTTCCATTAGGACTCTAAAGAAAATAATAGAATTCTGCTAAATGACAAAAGGAATGTCACAAGAACAAGTAGGCTGGCATTCTCAGAGCTAAAAAAGATGAAGGCTATGGAGCTTGTTGTGACCTGAAGGGTTAAGGCATGTCTTCAATAAAAGTATTTATGTCAGGAAACACTGACATTCTATGCTGGGCATTCCTTTACAAATCAAACCTAAAATTAGTGCTAATTTTTCTACTTATATCCCAAGTGGATACCAGCATAATCACTGGAGACTTTTTTTAAAAACTTTTAATTGTACATCCACGTGGCATCTAGCACAGTCTCTTATGCAAAAGAGATGGTCAATATATTGATATTAAATTGACTGAAGGAGTCAACTTGCTGGCATCATATCAGGGAAGTCATCCTAGTCAAGCACATCCAAATTATGCCACTCGCTTGTTGGCTTATAACCCTTCACTGGCTCTCCATTGATGATCGTAGGATAAAGTCCAAATATCTTCTAGTTATTTTGCCCCAACCTACATTTCTAGCTTCATTGCTCATCAACATTTTTGCAAGTATTTGGGGAATACAGTAATAATAGAAGTGAAATTGACTTTTGAGAGTAAAATCTTAAGAGCTACACAGAATGGGATCAGAGTAGAAATATGCAACATCATTGGAGACAAAATTATTCCCTATGACTTTCTGTAAACTGATTGAATATATTAATATATGTAAATGAAAGCTGTGTCCTTCAGAAGAGGTGGAGTGATGAGCCATGGGATATCGCATGGGAGAGGACGTGTTAACCACAGACGTGCTCATCACCTGGTCTCACTGGTGAGCCTCTGCCTACATACAGTGAGACAGGTGCACCAAATTATTGATCATTGGATTAGTTATCATGCTTATAATTCATACTCATCAGCCACCCTTACGGTTATGATATGACTTCCCCTAGAAATATCCATTTGGAGCTTTAAATCTGTACATCTTACTGGTTACAAGATATCTCCACTTAGATGTCTCACAGGAACGTTCAAATCTGGCATGTCCAAAAGTGGACTACAATTCTTTGTCCCATGTTCTGTGTCTTAGTAAGTGGCACTGCCATCCATCTATGCAAACCAGAAAAATGAGATCAAAAATGAGATCCTCACATTTGACTAAGTCATCTCATTTAATCGAGTACCAGTTACTATAAATCCTGCCATCTACAGGTCATTCTATTGACTTTTCTCCATCCACATCATCGCCTAAGTCCAAGTTACCAACACCTCTCTCAGCAGACCTTGTTTCTACTTTCAACAAGGAGAATATTTTGGAAATACTAAATTGATGTATAAATCATAATCCTTTGCACCTATCCATTGCCATGGCTAAGCCCTGAGGGTCTACTGTTCTCAGGGGTACCATATAGGGGTACTAGATGAGAATGACCAAGAAGGCAAACATTGCTCAGCTGTGAGTCTCACAGCTGACTTCCTTGACCTCTGTATTTGGACAGCAGTCCCTAATCCAAGCCTTATCCAGAGCAAGAAGGGAATTCTGAAGTCCACAGGAAGATTTTTGGCTTTTGTACTAGATTTTCGTGTTTGACCACAGGCCCAGAGAAAGAATGTAAGGTGGGACCAGGGGTAGGAACTAGCCCACCTTTCCGGCTCGGGGAGCCAGGGGAGGATGAAGAAGGCAGAGGGAGCGCCGGCAGGAAATGTGTGTCGTGCCCCACTTCTCTGGAGAGAAGAGCTGGAGCAGGAAGGGCATAAGGAGTGTCTCTCCACTTCCTGTCTGGGACTCTCTTATCAGGTGCTCCCCGACTCCCGCCCTGGAGCAACTCAGCAGAGTGAAGGCGGAGAAACATGGCTAAGCAGAGAGGGCACCGGGGCCTGGGCCTTGCTCCCTAGTTGCGCCCTTGGCTTGACTGTAGTGTGAACGATGCAGAAGGTCCTTGTGCTCTGCAGAGGGGCAGTCACTGATGGAGCTGGCTGGGGAGCCTGCCCCAGGCAGAGGCTGGGAGGGGGTGGACGTCATACTAGAGCCCAGCTGGAACGCAGAGCTGGACTTTAGGCCGTCATGATGCAACAGTGCCAGAGAGAGCTCCAGGGCAGACAAGCAGCAAAGAGAAGCCCCAGGCCCCAACCAGGCGGAAATAGCACAGAGAGTGAGTGCGTCCCGCCTAGTGTTCAGCAGCATGACCAGGCCGACAGTGAGGTAGCATTCCTGCAGAGGGCAGCAGTGAGACCTGCAGCGCCAACCAAAGACCCACTTAGGGACCGGGCCTCCTTGCACCCATGTCTCCAGCACAGGAAGCTCTCCCATTGCACCAGTGCCATCTTGAGGAGGAGGAGACTGAGTGGATAACTCTGAGCAATTACCTGAAAGCGACCATTTTAAATGAAAACTGGAAGAGACTAGGATGTAACGTGTTCCCCAGCTACCCACTGCAGTAGGAACTTACAGTGCGAGAAAATTCTCAGCCCTGCATCGCACACTGGCCCTCCGACCTGCTCTCAACCTGTAGGCTGGGCGGTATTTTGACAACACACATCCAATCACACTGACGACGGAAATCCGGCCGCGGTTTTCCTTCGTCCCCCAGACAGTGATCAAACTCATCAATGCGGCCGATGAGCCCTTCGTGATCAGGCCCTTCGTGATCAAGGCCCCCCGTGCACCCCGCCACCTCTCAGTGCCCTGTGGCCCATCACGTCGGGTTTCAGGGTCTCTCGAAAGCGCACTCCCTCAGTCCAGAATATCCTCTCCGAGGTTCCTCCCTCGCTTCAAATTCCGTTCCTCATGTAAGTCGGAATCTAACTAGTTCCTCCTCAGGCAAGCTTGCTCCAACTAGAATGTGCATCCACGGGGAATTCCAGATCACCCACAAAGCTCATTTTCCGACTGCAACAATTCTCAGAGCCCTTACTTCACTGTCGCGAGTCTCCAAGACGCAGGCCCAGTGTCCTAAATCTATCTGCATGGAAAGTTCCTCTCCGTCTCTCAGAATTAGACCTGTGAGAAATCATTTGCTCAGTGCTGACTCATGAGTCCACAGAGATTCTTCAAAGACCAAAGAATAACTCAAGTTAGTCAGGCTTCTGAAATGAAAGAACTACTTTTCCCATGGTGGGAAAATTTCACGATTTTCTTCTGAGGAGACAAGACGGTGGTACTTACAGCAGAGGGGAGGAAGGGGAAGGACACCTGCTGTGTCCCCAGCCTCCGTCAGGATGGTCTAGGGGTGCCTTGAAGAGTTTGCCCCGGGTTGGGCACTCACAATCTGCCTGCTGCCCAGGGCCCTCCACCCGATTCCGAGGCCCGTGGCTGCAGCCTGGGCTCCAAGCGCCTTCTTCTCATGCCACAGGATATGTGGCGGTGGGTCCCAACCAAGGACACCAGCCAGCACCACACAGGAGAAGTCCACAGCAGCTATGCTGGCAGCCAGAAGAAGGTGGGGGCCTCAAGAAAAGAAAGGGACCCGGGGTGGAAGAGAAAGGAAGGCGGACGCTGGTCTTGTCTGCTCACGAAGCGGACTCGTGAGTCCACAGAGATGCTTCAAAGACCGAAGAGTGACTAAAGTTAGTCAGGCTTCCGAAGCGGTAGCTATATGCTCTGGGAAAGAGGTGGCATCAATCCGCATGAGTTAGTAAACCTACAGAGAACAGCGAAAATGTGAGAAAACTTCCCATCAGAAGGTTTACGGCACTCTCTACCTGGAGCAAACTTCGCGGCAAGTCGGATGTGCTTGAACCTCGTTCAAGAGAATTGAATAACTGAGATGTCAAAAGAACCTCATTCGAAGGTAATCGTACCTGCGTGATCCTCTGACCCGGACCCCAAGGATGTGCCAAGGTATCTGAGCCAGGGGGGTGAAAAAGAACTTCTGGCAACACCGCTTAATAAATGGATTCCTTGGCCCAGGGAAGTTGCTGAAGTCGTAAAACTCAATGCAGTCCAACAAAAATTAGGTTACACATGAGAGAGATCTTGACAAAATGTAGCCCTTGCCCAGAAAAAAACGACATTATTTTCCATTAGGTTGGACGGACCACATAACCTGTGCAACTTGATCGTCTGAGGTCATGGGTCACTTGGGGACAACTCAAGACTGAATAACAGAGAGGCCAGATACCCTGCACATGAATGATTGCTCATCTGAAAGCTACTGGCTGGAAAGCCAAGCATCAACTCCTGTTCAAAAAAAATAATAATAATAACTCCACAAAGAGGCAGATGAGTGTGGATCAATGGGGAAAATGCCAACCTCCAATAATCAATACTCTCCAAATGACCCGACAGTTGGACTTAGACATGAATCAGTTGATCATAGCTCCTCCTCAGTTCAATTTCCAGCTACCTTTTCCTCAATTTGCTGGTTTATAAATGGTCACAGCGGACAGAACTCCTACCAAAGCAAATCAGTCAGGAAACTAATCATCAGGAAACCTGGGGATAGGACTTGAGTGTCTGCATGCTCCATGAGAAGATGCTTCTAAGGCTCCAAATAATAAAAATAGGGCCATTTAAAATGACCGCTCTGGTCCAGCAACATTGCTTCGTCCATCGGGTTAGAGACAGCCAGGCGTGGGAAGGGGAACAATGAAATTACAGAAGAAAGGTTTTGCAGAAGACTTTTTTCCTCCTATTTTGCCTCTAGGATTTTAGACCAACACTCTGGCCAAGAAGCTGGAGTCAGCAGTTTCCGGTCAGGTGGTTCTGAGGCAGGAGAGAAAGGAGGTAGACAAGGTGGTGGGAAGGACTGGAGCATTTGAAAACACTTGGCTTGAACCCACAAGGATTTACCTTCAGGTATTAACCTGAAGAAAGCTCCAGGCTACCTTAGGTTGATTCTTCAGTTGTCATTTCTGAAGGGTGATTCAGTTCATGCTTACAATGGCTGACTAGGTGCTTCGGTTCAAATGTGCACACACCTTCTAATTAGAAGAAACAGGCTTCTTAGGCTTCTCAAGGCAAAAGCTGAGTGTGGGGGGGGGGACATTATTTTTGCTGTCATTGCAACATCCAAATAATTTTCCATCTCCCAGAGCCTCAAATTAAAAGGGCAATGGTTATGAATTGACACATGCCCGCTGGCATGGTCCATTCTTTACGGATGTTCCTGGAACAGAAGCTGTCATTTTCTGTGTTCAGAGATGAGAGACAAAGAGCCATATATCATCGGAACTGGCCCGAGAGACGGGATACCTGGATCATGTACTGACCATACTTCGAAAGAGCGAAGTGGCATTATGCAAAGGCAGCTTTGACCCATCAGAAGTCCTATTTATAAAATACTAAAAATTCTGTGAACATAACAATGACAAGAGCAGGGAAAGCATTTTGAATAAAGCACCCTTTAGAGTCATCTCAAGGTGTACAGGGAGACATGCTGAGGACGGAAAATGGAAACTATACCTAAGATTTTGAGACTGATTATAAAACTCTGAATTAAGTGGTTCTGCAACTTTCGAAGAAGTGCCACAGAATAAAGTGGGTGATTAAGAACAGATCGACTTTAAGATTTGGTTCAGAAGATAACGTGCACATCTCCAAAGGCACACTGGGACACCCTGAAGCAGATGCCGGGGCAAGTTTCATAGTTGACTGAACGCATCAGCATCAAAGGAATCTCCATCTGTAAATTATTCCAAATGAACTGCTTGTTACAACTCGAGCTATAACCACACATTACATTCACCTTGGCAATATTGCTGTCTCACTCCCATCTTCTTAAAATGACCAAAGAGAGACCTACGTGCTCAGAAGCAGTTACCTAACAGCATCTCTAATAAAATATCCAAGAGTCCTTCAAACGAGCCATCCACTCGCCTTGACTTGACTGTTTCTAGACTACAATGGGACAAGTGCCAAATAGGGGCTTTTAGGAGAGGTTGGAGATAAGGAAGACTATCACCTGGTCGATGGTGGCAGTTACCAACAGCGAGACGTTCCTGAGATGGTTCTCGGAGGCAACCTGGGGCCGCTGGTTAAGACATCGAGCTTCTTGCAGCCAGAGCCCAGGGACGAATTGCCCGTGATCACGACGCAGGCCCTGTGTGTTATGGGAGGCTGGTGAAAGTCGACAGGCTAGTTGAAGATGGACCTGGAGATCAAGAGGAACTTTTCTTCCACCTCCTTTTACTCATTCTTCCTCAATCATATCAGAATTATATATCTTTAAGTGGTTGCAAAAAAAAAAAAAAAACACTTCAAAATGGTACAGAAAAATGGTGTGATTTTTGTTCTAGTCGTTAAATACCTATTGAATTATTCAAGAATAAATGTTAAAACAAATTTTTTACGTGTTTCCCAAATTATTTCTTTTGCCCCAATTTGAGTGGTATGACAAATAAATGGATGGTCCTGTTCTTAAAATATGGCGGTTATTTTAGTTTCATTTTTTTTTTTTTTTTTTACTCTGATAGGCGAAAAGCAGGGTCCTTCATGTTCAAGAACCACTGAACGGCTGGCAATCCCCATGGTTATTATCGCTGGATATAAGGGTAACCTGGTAAGGAGGAGTTGGCACGTCTTTCCAGGCGTGGAGACATTTGGAAGCCTCATGGTGTCCCAATGTCACAAAGGCTCCTGCATGTGGCACTGCTTTATAAGAAAGGCTCAGCCATGAAGCTGGCAGTGTGGCATTCTTTACAAAGCTGGCGGGGGGTGGTGCTGCCCACCACTGACACGTTCAGTTTTGAGCTCTTAGGGAAAAAACAAAAAAACAAACAAAACAAAACAAAACAAAAAACCCCACCTCACTGGAATGCTGATCTAGGCAAAGAGAGTAGATGCCCAAAATGAAAAAGCCCATCATACATCAGATGCTTAGGAACCTTCTGGAAGCTACTGAAAAAAAAAAATGAGTATATTTCTAAGTTTGCACTTAGCCATTTTAGGTGCTTTCACTGAAATCCCTCAGCCCTCCCCTCCTGGACCTTAACGGCCAGACTAGGGATGGCCCAATAAGCTACTGATCACATTTTCTTCTAAAGGTCACACTGGGGGAGCCCAAAGGCTGGACAAACCACATGCTTCTCTAAAAAAGACTCAATTTCATTCACTTCCCATTTAACCTCCTATGGGCTTCTAGTAAGACATGGCAATGTCTTGGTATGTTCATGTGTCTGATATCATATTTGTGATCGTTTCCAGTGGTTGTCTTAATTCAGAGCTCTACTCGAAAGCAACGACAAAATAGGTGTAGCCAACTTCCTGGACTCCAGTCTAGGCAAAGAAGAGGACTGGAAACACACTAGGACTGGACGTTGCCACCATGGCGCCTGCTCAGGTAGCAATGACCTGCACAAAGCTACATGTATGGCTCCTGTGGTTACTATCAGGGTGCCTGGCAATAAAATACTGTGTCATAGTGAATAAAGAGGCATAGGAGGTGAAGAAAGGTCAGAGAGGAAAACAGATGGGAACTCAATGTCAAAAGAGGTCACTTTATGAGCTTCGAAGGGAGCTTCAGCCATTGATTATAATATCACTGAAACAACACAGGCCCTGTGAGATCTGGAATTACATTTCCAGTTTGAATCTATAAAACTTACTGCAGACTCTGGTCATGATTGTAGCACATGAAAGGGAGCCTCCCAACGAAGCATGATTTAGATGGGCACAGGCAGAGGTGAAGTCGGGTTTTCCCGGGTTTATATAACTAGGTGCACAATCAGGAAAGGTTGAGAAAGCTTTCTTCTTCAATTTCAGAGACACCGCCATAACAGTTGGGAGTCAGAATTATCTTCCAAAAACAAAAATTGGATGATGGTACTCCCTTGCTTATAAACCACAATAGCCCCTTTTCTCATGCAGGATAGGTCTGCCTCCTTAGACAATATGCAAGCCCCCTTTTAAGGAAGCAACCAACATTCTTTCAGTTTTCCAAAGCCAACATGCTCTTCCCTATATCCAGGTCTTTAAACAGTTCTTTTCTGGCTGAAAAATCCTCTCTATCTTGGTAAATTATTCCTTACTCTTTTCTTTTCCCATTTCCTCCCTATTTTGTGGCAGATCTTAGCACCAAACCCCATTTTCTTTTCTTCCTGGGCGCATAGTTATACTCTCTTTCCCAGCTTCCTTGCTGTCAGAAGGATCTACCTGACTGAACTCTGGCCAGTGGTAGTATGCGGGGAGAAATAATGTATGACATCGCTGGTCCCTAAAATTCTCCCTTGCAATGCTCTATGTTCTCTCTCTTCCAGTGCTTCTGACTCTGAGGCCCCTGAAGATGGCCCAGGGTCCTTGAAAAACTAGCACAGCTTCTTTCTCACCCCACCCTTTCATCCAAGTTAGACTGTGGTATAAGAAATACTTTAAAACATCAAAATGTTTAGGTTGTTTGTTTTAGCAGTCTAGTTTGACTAATGCATTCAGCCAGATATTATTAATTATATATCCTTTTTTATAGTTATTTTTATAAGTCACCATATGTTTATTTTTGGAAGAAGTCCAGGTATAAATAGAAACTCATGTTTATTGAAGGAAAGAAAACTAAATGTATACAGAAACAAAAACAAAACTACGCAAGACTTTTTCTATTTCCAGGCTGACCAGCTGATAGAACATGGTGCTACTGAAAATGTGTTCGCAGTTTCTACACTACTGGGCTAGTCAGCTGGTACAAAAGCAAGTGTTTTTGGAGACCTAGGCTCCATCCTTTTTCCTGGGCTGCTGCTTCTCAGATGCATGTCAATAATCATCTAAAGCTTTTATGGGGGGAGAAAATTTCAGAAAGGCTTCGGCAGCAACAGCAGCATAGTTTTTCAGTCTTTTGAATATTATACAAAGAGACCAACTGGGCAATAAAAACCAAGAGCTATGGGCATTTAAAAGTAAGAGTCAAAATTTCTCCACAAATCCCAAACAAGTTTTTTGGGCAAACCACCAATGGCCACAAGATGCCCACCAGGAAAGGGCATCTGAGTGGGAAGAAGAGAAGGAAATAATAGGAATGGTATCCAACAACCCAAGAACAGGAGAACCCAAAAAGAGCCAACAGTACTCACGGGAAAGTTCAGAGGGCCAGTTGGAAACAATAGCTATAACTGGGAGGGGGTCTGTCATTCTGGGCACGTAAGTGCAAAGGGCCTGTGGTAAGCAGAAGTGAAAGAGATAGAGCAGTGCTTTGTCCTTATGCACTGTCCAGGCAACAGGGCTTCTTTACAGATTAAGCCCCTACTGATGAGAAACGTCTGCAGTACGGAGTAAGAGATATGGAAGAAGGAGAAGGTCTAGGTCAACGTGGGAGAGGGAGAAGCAGCCCGGAATCTCAGAAAGAGTCTATTCTCTTCAACACAACACAACACTACACACATAGACACAAACACACACACGCATGCACGCATGCACGCAAAGCTCTGTGAAGTTAGGGAGATTTCCTGAATTCTACCACATTCTAAAAGGTCAGGAAAATTAATTTCACATTAAAATACACAATGGAAAAGTGTCAAGGTCAAATCCCATATGAAGTTATCATGGTTACAAAAAAAATTTTTTTAAAAGAAAGAAAAAACATCCCTAGAGAAAACAAAAGCATTCTCACAACACAGATCAAAAGTACAACCTATCATTTCAAAAGAAGCATAAAGACATAAAGAAATAATACAAAATATGAAAGAGCATCACAATCAGATTAGATCAACACGTAAACAGAGTTACAGGACTCAGAAAAGAATTAGAAATAAAAGAAGAAAATTATTTTGTAAATGCCAGCTAAACTAGAAATACAACAGATAATCCCTTAATAAATATAAAAAGTAAAAAAGGAGGACAGCTAAAAAGTATAAAATAAATGAAAGAGATAAAAAGGTTTAAAGAGAAAGAGACAAACAGTAAAGATTGGCAAAGAAAACTGACCATATGCATAACAAGAGATTCTGAAAAAGAAACCAAAGCAAAAGAACATAAAAAATACAGTACTAATACAGTACTAATAACTGTAATTCAAAATTTCCTGAAATGTAAAAAAAAAAAAAAAAAACACTCAAAATTACATTGAAAAAGTATACCATGTACTTGACAATAGTGACCCATAAAAACCAATACCAAGACATGTTCTAATAAAATCCTTTGAGCTTCTAGGCCAAAAGGGTGCATGACATATAGTATAAAGAAAATTAAAGTATCATCGAATTGTTTTCAACAACAATATTTTAGGCCAGAAGAAAACAGAGCTGCATATTTGAGATACTAAAATAAAATAATTTTATATCCAGCAAAACTGACTTACAAGTATAAAGGGTTCAAACCATTACAGATATAGGCAAGAACTGAAGGAATATTGTTCCCATGAGTCCTTTCTAAAGAACATAGTAGAGACTGAGCTTCAGGCAATCAAAACAGTTATAGAGCCCATCAACACAGGGACTGGTGGTGAATATTAAAATATCTGGTTGCCTATGGAAATAAGACTAAAAGAAGTCTAAGAGGTAGAGACAAGAGTATCTAATTGGTAATTGCTCTGACAATGTAGATATAGCACAATTTAAAAATGAGGGAAGGATCGGGGAGACTGGATGCAAAAACAATTTTTGTTTTCAACTGCATTGGTGCTATTAGTATTGTTCTCCTGAGACTATTGTATGAGTGAGTGATATGGAATAAACAAGATGAATAATTATGAGATATTCTAATTCAATTATTCAGTGTCCTTGAAAATCAAGATTCTCGGGGAAGAAAGAATATACAAATGTAATGCTGAAGAGGTTAAATAAAACTCTGTTATCTCAAATTTGAATTGGAGTATCAATATGAACTCACAAGTTCATAAAAATGTGTTAAACTATATAGATATATCTATCTATATTTTTAATTAGTCAGATAGATAGATGGATGGGTGGATGGATGGAAGGATGGATAGATGATAGATCGATCAATCGATCGATCTCTAATTCTGTCCTCTACAAAGGGTTAGGAAACAGTGACCAACCGAGCAGCAATGAGCATCCATAGCACCCAGACTGTAATATTTCTCACCTAAAAAAAATAGGGCTTCTTTTGAAAATGGCTGATTCCAGATCTTGGGCAAGAAATGTACCAGGTGAACCTTGAACACCTTGCGTTACCAAAGGCCTGGACTTGAGACCCAATTTGAAGGGATCCCCACTGGATAAATGGTCAACTTGAGCTTCGGGAAGGACTGCAGCCTTGCCAACCAGCACCTGTGGTCTTGCCGAAAAGCTCAAACCCAAGTGTGATCGAGACGCCAACACGCGGGAAATGCAAGTGCAGAAGGATGTGGTGAGCCGAGCTGTGAGCGTGCAGCTGGGGAAGCGCGGGCTCAGGGAGCCTGCGGGCCCAGCAGCCGGCTCCTGCACAGGGACACCGCGAGGAAATGACAGGAATTGAGGAGGAGCGTACAGATGAAGAGAAACTTAAAAGAACATACGATTTTTTTTTTTTTTAACGAGCAAGACTAAACAGTGTTTGAGGATGCACACTGGGTGATAAATGTATTTCTAAAACTAAAACAGAGTGATTAGAATAGAATACTAGCTACCTCTGGGGCGTACAAAGGACCTGATTGGGTGAGGCGCATTGTGGGTCCCAGGTCTGGCTGTGATCCAGGCCCACGGCTAGGGATAGGACTCTGGATTTAGCATGTTCCATTACCGTAGTAGGGCAGCTGCACCTCATTTACGTAAGTAATCAGCTTACTGCATCACGCACGTGTGGCAGAACGCCACTACTGGTCTCTGGCATAGACAAAGCCCACGGGGTCCCCTACCGCAGAAGCGCACACTCCCCGCAGTAAAGTTGGTGCCTGTCATTTCATGCTCATGGTGGCTCCTCCCGCATTCTTTCAACTGGGCGTCTCACCACCGAAGCCTTCCCTTCTCGATCGGCTCGGCACTGGCACACATGGAGGGGTTTGGGGGTAGCAAAATTCTATTTTTTGTCCTGGCTAGTACACAATACATATATGATATGCATATACACCTATAAGTACACATGTTTATACAGTATGTAAATATAGAGCACATCAGGACATGCATTTGATTCATGTCATTTTTTTGTTTTGTTTTGTTCACAATGAAAATGTCTATTATTTTAAAAGGATATGTTTCTCACTCTCCTGTAGTCTCCTACCGAGGCGGTGACGCAAAGCACATGGTCAACGTGGGAGAGAATGCTAGGAAACGACGATTAAGGTCGCATTGTGAAAGTCAACAGAAGTCAGAGTTATATTTAATTTAAAGATAATGTAGATCCACTTAAAGGGTTTTATGAGTCCAGTGATTTCCTCTTTCCTCTGAACTTCTTAGTGCCCCCATCACTTACTTGATTCTCGTATTTGCGTAATTAAGCTGAGTGAGCTACAGAAAGATGATGCAAAATAAACCCTGGCCACAAACAACGTGTCTTCCATGGGTGAAGAGGGATGCACGAGCCCCATTAGCACGCGTGAATCCACACTAACCCTGTTTTTTGAACCCAGTACACACCTGCCTGCTGTGTCATACATATTAAGTCTATCCACAGCTTTTTGACTTTTTGAGGCATCTAAATTACTCTTTCTTTCTGGGACTAATGCTAGGACTCAGGAGAAAAGAGTCAACTTTGAGTCACAAAATCAAAGCAACACTGAACACCAGAGAGACACCAAGGAATAAATGGCTCAGAGTATTCCATAACAATTGAAACAAATTCGCAGGTGAATTTGGAGAAGATACCCCTCAGAAATGGTTATTTTATACCCATTATTCCATTTTAAAATATATCACACTTTCATGGATAAGCTGTTTTACTTAGTATGCCAAATATTTTGAGTGACCATGAAGAATAATCATAAGAGGTTTTGTGGATTTCTTCTTTTTCTTCACCCAAAAGATCTTAAGTTCTTCCATTCCAAATTATCCATCCAGTGGGACTTTCATGAGTTAACAATGTGTAAAATGCTCCTCGTTCAAGATAGACAAAGACAAAACAAAGCTTTTAGAATCACCCAGCGTCACAGTTAGGAGGAAAGTTCAACTCCATATTACAAAAGCAGTTCTTTCAGAAATAAGTGGGATATTTAATCCCAAATACATAACGAAAGTCTGACAACAACAAAAGAGATTATATAAGTTCAAGTAGGTAAATGCATGTAAATAAGTACCAAATTCAACAGGCGTGTGTAGTACAAACCTCACAAGAGCCATTTTTCCCAAGGACTACTTTTAGGCTTCTAACTCAGAGGAAATAAATGGGCTCACCCCACCCTTAAATATGAAATAAAAGGACAGTTGCACTGGACTGCAGAAGAGGCAAGCCCAAATTCACTGAGGTTTTATTAAAAACAGGAAAAAGGTCAGTCCTCTTTCCCCAAAGGAATGTCCAGGGCTTGTTGGAATTATTACTCCAAGATAGTTTCTTTATTAAATTCACTGTGCAGAAATAGAAAGACAAGGCCAGGGAGAACTACAAAGGCACAGAAAGTCTGACTGTAGCCACAAACTAATTTAATGCAAGATACACAGAACCAGTATCTTCTTCACTGTAGCTACAAACCAGATAAGTTTAAAACCTACAGTAAACCCTTAATGAACTAAGAAACGATGTCACTAAATAATCCACTAATGATAAATATATTATTTTTGCTCTTTCCCCCAAATAAATTAAGAGTGACATGCCAGGCAGAACATTTGTAACAACCTCACTGCTAACTAACCAAGGACACAAAACAGCCATCTCCTTTTGAAGCTAGGTTTGCTTCTAGTTAAAATTAAATGTTAGTTAATAAATTAGTTTGAATGAATTTAAAGACTGAGGGTGGCCCAGCTTTGCCTAGTTTTAGCAGACATTTTCAGCCTGGGCAGTCATGGGGAAATCACAACCTAAGTTAAGTGCCAACTTAAAACGGATCCCTGAGACGCCCCTGGCCTCTGAATTAATTCTATTTGTATTAATATTTGGAAGGTCACGCAGGATGCTGCCGCTGGTTTTGCGTGACGCTCCGGCCCTCTCTGCACAGCATTTTAATCACAGAAATGACCATGTTTCGAAAGCTGTGGCACCTGTGTGAGAGACTTCACGAGAGTGGGAAAAATGAAAAGCTGAAAATTTCTCCCCCGGCTTCTGCCTATTAAAACATCTGAGCTTTTCGACGGCAGGCCACGTTTCGGTGTTGGAAAGCAGGGCACTGAATCCCATCTCGGAGCACCGAGGGGTCTGAGCAATTAACGTGCAGCAAGTCGAAAGAGCCGGGGCTTCAAAATAACGCCTGGTGCTAAGGAGTGCGACCGTAAACCCACTGCTTCTAAGGAGGCTGACAAGTCAGCAACGCCTGGCAGAGGAAGCCTGTTCTCAAGTGCTGGCGTCAGCGTGGGGTGGCTGCGTCTGCGAGCCAGCCCAGCACTACTGTTTTTGTGGCCACAGGGACTAGGCCGGTTTCGATCGGCCCGAACCGGGGCGAGACACACCCCTCCCTTCAGTCTATAGTTTCAAATGTTTCTTAACATCAAACACTTTTATGGCTTTGGAATGAAAACATCACCTGGTTTGGCTTGTGTTTCTTTCCCTTCTAAGCTTCTGGTGGAAATGTCAATAAAATTAATATGGCAACAGAGACGAACAGGAACAACGAGAATAAGAGCAAGCTCATGCCACTTAGGCAACCCTTAGCCGACCAAAACCGAGGAGCATGGAGCTATGTGACCAGCTCTTTCCTCCCTCAGTAGGAATATGTGATGTGAGGTTTTGGGGTTTTACCCGTTTTTACCCATCCTCTCCTCTTCCCTTCCTAATGGGATCTAGAAAAAGCATAGGAGATTGCCGTTTCAGCACGCAGGAAAAAGAGGGCCGATATTTTTATATTTAATCCAAGAGCAAGAGAGGACTGAGCAACCCAGCTGACTCTGAAAAGCATTTCAGGAAGCTGGCGACGGAACTAGCCACCTCCTGCTGTCTCCTACTGTGAAGTAACCGTATCCGGGGTGCAGATATGCTTGCTGCGACATCAACGGCCTGGATAATTAAGTTAGCACAGAAAACTAGCGCCGTGCTTTGAAGTGAGTGCAGTTGGTGCGCTGCCCTTTCCGTCGGCAGATAGGCTAAGCCCTGCAATCTCCTCGCACATGTTAGCAATCCCGTGACCTTTGGTCCATCCTCATTATCATGTCATTTGGGTTCCCCACCCGTGTGGGGCTGACCGTAAAAAGCACAGCTGATAAACCGGGAGAGCGAGCTAACAGACTCAGACACAGACTCCGCCAGGGTTACAAGAACCTTCCACCAGAGGAGCTGACGCCCCGCAGACTTCGCTGACCGAGGCAGGAGGAAGCACGTGAGGGGGTGCGAGAGATGCTGGCGGACCCAGTGCGCCTCAGACTCTGAGTTCCGTCTCTGAGAGTCAAACGAGGTGCTTCTAAAATTACAAGTTACTGGATCCTGACCCCTAAAGACACCTGTTCAAAACACTGGGCCAGAGGTGCGGAACGTGCGTTTTATGAGTCCAGGTGATTGTAAATCTGTAGTTCTCAGACAAATCTTTTACAAAGGAAAGTATTGAGTCAAGATTCTTAAGGTTTCAGTAGTATACACAGCATATGACCCTAGAAAACACCAAACCCTCTACCCATTATTTTGAGGCTTTGCATATTTCACATCATTTAATCATAGATATATATATATATAAATATATAAATATATAAATATATAAATGTATAAATGTATAAATATATAAATATATATAAATATATAAAAATATATGAATATATAAATAAATATATAAATATATAAATATATATATAGAGAGAGAGAGAGAGATTGTGCAATGAATCAAGATATATGTATATCCTGATTCATTTCACAATCTTGGACATTGAACAATGTTAAGTGATTCGATCTAAGGTTACAAGCCAAAAAGTGGCAAAGCCAGGCTCAGAACCCACACTGGCTCCCACCACATGGAACCCCGAACCACCATGGGGAGAAGGCTCCCAGGAGCCATAGTCCCTCCCACTGTGAATCTGATTCGCTTGCGTTCCAGGCCCCTCCTCCACAGAAGACAAGAGAGAGTGAGGCCAGAAGCTTGAGAAAGGGCTGAAGCTAACATGTGGAAAATATTTGACGTCTTCCGAAGCATGGGTATTCCTTATAAATTTTATTGGAGCTTGATGAACAAAATATCCTCTCTGAATTGCATCTAAGACTCCACCTTTAGGCACAGAGAAGCCTGCTATGAGTAAATGGATGATCTTGATCCTTTGAAACAGGAGATAAAAAAAATATGCGAATTGAGCCTCTTGCTATCTCACTCTCTACCCCAGTTACACCAGTCTCTGTACAGACTCCCCAGACATGTATATCTCCATACCACGTTCCATTTTGGGTTTTCAGCGAGAAACGGAAAGAGGCAAAAAAGGCAAAATGAGCAAGAAATTAAAGAAAACTTTTCTCCGACTCCAGTCCCAGACTGGGGGCTCTACAGAGCCCTGACACAGAGAAGAGGGCAGAGGTGTTTCAACTGCTACTAAAAAGATAAATAGCCTAGAATATCCATTAATGCCCCATAAATTCTGCTGCTCAGAATGCTGAATCATTTCTAGTGACTTGTGACATTTCCCTTTCCAGTTTTTGAGGGCCACTGATGTTTTAATACGATAGACTAGTTCAGCAAAGGTAAGATGCACAGCTATGACCAATTGAATTTCTTAGACTCAAAACCCCAGTAGGTGTGAAAGCAGCGAATCTAGCTAACTTCCCCATTCCCACATAAACCCCCACTGGGAATATGACTTTTGCTGTGGCATCTCCAGAGAAAATTCCATTATTACATGTGTTCTTGAAGAATCTCCCATGAGGACTGCCTAGAGAAATTTCACCTCGTTTTCTCTCCAACCTGAAGTTTGAGGGGATCAAACCCACCTCGACGACGAAATTTCAAAGGGAAAGCTTTGTATCCGCACTTTCCACTCTGGAGATGAGACAGAGGACAGCTGGCTCGGAGGTGACCGCCACAAGCATAAGGGATGATGCTGTTTTTGCAAGGCGGAGCTGCAGCAGACACTCGCTGTCATTTACAGACAACCTGAAGACCAGTTCAGTCGCGAATGGAGACTGGGAAGGAACGGACAAGCAGGCACGGGACCAGATGTAGAGCTGACGAGCAGAGAGCTCCATAGCCTTTTGCTTTCTCTCCCTCTAGAAGTGAATCTAAACCTGTTTTATGATGGCAGTCCTAGCTTCCCAGAGAAGCCCTTTTGCAATAATAGCACCATGGAAGAAAAGCTTGAGCAACCAGGGAGGGACATTTAGAGAAATAAAGCCTTCCTCTACCCCGACAGATCGTCAGGGCCACCACGGCCCAGTATCCCGTACACAGGAAGCTGTGTATAAGTTGTCACTATTGATATTGTTGGCGGGGTGATTGTTACAGGTAGCTCAATTAGCCACAATACATATATTACATTTCAAATATTTTTTACCAAAAAAAAAAAAAAATGTGATGCATTTGTGTTTTTCATCTTTATTCTATATCCCATGGGGAAAATTCTAATCGTGAAATCAGCCATTTTTAAAAACATGAAAATATTGAAGGTCCCTACTTCTTCCCTTACCTTTTACACTTTGGAAGAGTCTAGAGCAAGGCTTCTCAATCTCGACACTGTTGACGTTTTGGGTCAAATAAGTCTTCGTTGTATGGGGGGCTCCCCTATGCATTGTAGGATGTTTAGCAGAATATTTGGTCTCTACTCACTAGAAGACAATAGCACCCACTTCCCAGGTGTAATAATGAAGAATGTCTTCAAACATTGCCAAATGTTCCTTTGGATGAGGAGGTGGGGAGGGAGGGTGCAAAACTGCCCCCAGCAGAGAGCCACTGATTTAGAGTCAGTTTGAAACAGGCAAACTCCAGGCACAAGTTCTCTAAAATATGCCTCCAACGTAGGATGGTGCGCCCTGCTGAGGATTTCACTTTATGTCACAAAGAGCGTTTTACCAGCAGTGAAGTGAAACGCAGAGCCTGACAGAGCCAATGAGATGCTGAGCACTAACAAGCTATGGTGAGCAAAACAGTCCAAACTTCTTCACATATGCAAACTCAACATTTAATTTTCTGCAAGATTACCCACAATAATTACAAAGTTTTCTAAGACAGCCTTAAAAGCTTGGAACTATGAGATCCATAAGAATTGATCTTTTATCTTTTACCTTCGCTGTGTGCTGTGTCGGTGTGACACAGCAAATGAACGTAGGCAAGACTGCCCTCTAATTTTTAGGAGTATTAAAGTGAAACTTTACTAAAATTAAACTGATTATTAAATGATCCAGTGGAGAGGAATACTGAGTAAAGGTCTGGTGTGCAAACACACCGAGACAGACGATTTTGCTTTGAAGCATGCATCCTTTAATGGAACATATTTGTTGTCCATATGACCACTAATTATTTGACATTCTAAATGTAATGTTGAAATATTAGCTGGTAGCTGCTACTGGTTAATGATGGTTTGAGGGTAAAAGCTGACATCTATATGACACCAGTTTGTTCACTCTGCCAGTCACATACTGTATGTACTTTTGAAGCATTAGCAATAGCTTGGATGGACTCCTTCTGGGAATCTGGGGTCGACCTGAAGATTTCAGAGCCATTATCAAGTACATAATTTCTGTATCGTGGTCTTAGAATTAAGCCAAGCCAAGAAATTCACCCTATTGCACAAAGCTGTGTTAGGATCTTCTTCACCTGTTATTAGTAACACAAAACTCATGAGAGAGAACACACATTCATTTCACTTTCTAATATTGGTATAACTTATAAGCTTTCATTCCAAAGGGGAATAAAAGACACTATATTTTAACTAAGTATCAGACCAACGCAGTTTTATGCTAAGACTATTAATTGTTTTGATAAAGGAATATTGATTGCACTGTCTACCCACACACTGGATCTCACTGAGTGGTCCCTTCACTTTTAAGATGATATTACTGACAGATTACTCTTCTGTTACATGGTAACGTGGGCGGGACTATACCCACTAAGCTTGCATGACAAGGCCACTTCTCTGTTGCTTAAAGCTGCCTCAATCCCACCTTTTGAGAAGCAGACATTATATTTCCCCTCTATCGCCTGACCTGTGCACTGTGCCCATGTTAACTCATGGAATCCTCCCAACAGCTGCATGAAGCACATATCACTATTATTCCAACTAAAGATGAGGAAACAGAGACTTAGAGTAGCTCGGTTATTTCCCTGGGTTAGCACAGCTAGTGAGTGGTGGATCCAGAATGCAGACCCATGGCATCGAGTACCAAATCGTGTCCCTCCGGGAAAGATGGCGTCGTCTAGACCAACTGGTTTTTTGGCAGTAATAAAGGACCAAAGACTGCTGATGATTTCCTTTTCCGTTTGAGAGTGGAGCTGCACTTACGATGGCATAGCTCTTGCTCACCAACATTCCCACTTCCTCCCTAGGGTAGGAAAGAAAGCAGCAGGATCCAAGCTAAAGCTCTGGGAATTGCTTAGAGCCCTGAGCACATGGGTCCTATGTGCACGCCTCCCATCAGCACCTCTGTCACCACTGCCGTTATCATCACCACCATTATATTACTCTTTATTGATCACTCTACGCCAGGCACGTAGTAAGTCTTCACATACATTTTCTATATGTTATCACAGCAGAAGAAAATGCTGAAAACCACTGAGCTATGCCATTCCAGATGCACATGTTATTATAATTCTAATATGTCTGACTCTACCAATGACCTTGAAAAGGCAAAAAGAATGACAATAATATTTACCGCTTTCCTTCTTGTATCAAGCACTGAACTAGATGCTTTACTATGTAATCTTACTTAATCCTCACAACACACCTTGTTCAGTTAAGTAGTGTTAGCAATACTGGACAAATACATGCAACAAAAAAAAAAATGAAACTGGGCCACTTCCTTATACTATATTAAAAAAAAAAATCAAACTGGATCATAGACTTATATGTAATACCTAAAACCATAAAACGCCTAGAAGAAAACAGGCAGGAACCTCTTGGACATTGCTCTTAGCAAAAGCTTTTAAAATATGTCTCCTTCGGCCAGGGCAACAAAGAAAAAAAGAACAATGGGACTACACCAGACTAAAAAGTTTTTGCACAGCAAAGAAAACCATCAACAGAATGACAAAACAAAACAAAACAAAACACCTAGTTAACGAGAAAAGATGTGCACAAATGATACATTCGAGTTAATAATATCCAAAATATATATGTATAACAAACTCATACAACTTCACACCAAAAAAAAATCCAATTAAAAAATGAGCAGAGGAATAAACATTGAAGACACATAGAAGGCCAACAGACATATGAAAAGATGCTCAACAACATTAATTATAAGGGAAACGCAAATCAAAACCACAATGAGATATCACCTCACGCCTGTCAGAATGGCCATCATCGATAAATGAACAAACAAGTGCCAGTGAGGATGTGGAGTAAAGCGGACCTTCCTGCACTGCTGGTGGGATTGTAAATCAGTGCAGCCACTATGGAAAACAATGTGGAGATTTCTCAAAAAGTTAAAAATAGAGCAGCCATACCATACCATCCACTAATTCCATTTCTGTGTATTTATCCAAAGGAAACAAAAACATTAATTTGAAAAGATATATGCACCCTCTGTTCATTGCATCATTACTTAAAACAGCCAAGATATGGAATCAATGTGGGTGTCCACTGATAGAAAAATTGATAAAGATGTGGCACATATACACAATGGAATATTATGCAGCAACAACAACAAAAGAATGAGATCTTGCCATTTGCAACGATGTGGATAGACCCAGAGAGCATTACGCTAAGTGAAATGAGTCAGAGTGGTAAAGATAAATACTGTACAATTTTGCTTAGATGTGGAATCTAAAAATACAAAACCAGAGAATAAACAAAATAAACAGAAACAGATCCATATATGTTGAGAGAATAAGCTGGTAGCTGCCAAAGGGGAGGGTAGTAGGGGAATGAGAAAAAAATGTTTTAATTAAAAAAATAATAGCAGATACCCATTGTCACCCATATAACAGCAATTCTAATCACAGGCTCTCCCTCTGCCCTTGGAAGAGAAGATTAAGGAGAGGGGCCCGCGACGTGAGTGTGCTCACTGGCCAGACCGTCAGACAAGGGTGGTCAAGAAGACTGGCCGGGAAGTGTGAGAAAGTCACCACCTTGCAGCTGTCCCAGCCTGAACGGCACCATGAATAAACAAGGGACCCTCTCTAGAGATATGTGCTGGCAACTTATCTTCATTCCTTTCTGGAAAAAAAAAAAAAAATTCCTGTCTTTATGAAGAATGTATCGCCTTCTACATGCAACTGCCAAAAACCCAACTGTAGGCAAAATCCATCTGACAAAACCCCTTAACTGCTTTGATTCAGTTCTTAAAGGAGATTAGTTGTTGGAAGGTCACAGAGAAGCCATCCTACTGCACACTGCGGCTTGGGGGTTCAAAGCTTTCACTACTAAGGGGATCTCCATGCTTGATGCCCCTTCCCTCCATGCTGTCTAATCAATGAATCAACAAATAGTTACCGAGCAAGGCTCCCCTGGGGTGAGCAGGTCACTTCAGATGTGCTCTCCAGCTCAATAGCAGGAGAAAGAAAAACAGGTTTTTCTGACTCCTCTGAAAGTTTCCGTTTATAAAACCAAGGTAACATAAAAAGACCGCTGGTCTCATGCCCCTCTTTCTCTCTTTGAACTTTTCTGGTTCACACACATAAAAAAAAAAAAATACTATATAGCTGAGAGAATATATAAGAGCTAAAAGGAAGAAAAGAAGAAAGAATAAAAGGAGGGAAAGAATAAGGGAAGGAAGGAGAGGAAAAAAAGGAGGGAGGAAGGGTGGGAGGGGTGAAGGAAACAGTAAATCAGACACTTCGGTTTCAGGAAGGTCAAAGATACACAGCAGACACGTGTAGACAATCCTCTCAAGACATGTCTCCTTGGTAGCATGTAACCTCCATGTTTACTAGCCTGTTAATTATTAATGTTCTTTAGTATGTATGATTATCTTTAAGAACAACCGGTAACCACTTATTCTAAAATTTTAGGAGGGATGTAATTGTGAATTTCTTACACCTTGAAATGCCCTTCTGCTCTCCACTCAGGCAATAAGATCGCAGATAAAATGTGCATGTTGCCTCAATACCTTCGAATAAGAAATCCTAAATACAAAATAAAATTTAAAAAAATTAGGTTTCCTAAATATTTTTATTTGTTTTGTGCTTTTTTTTTTTGTAAAAATAAAAGTCTGCAGGAAAATAAAAAATACACTGTAATAAGATACAACTTCTGGCTTTTAGTAAATGTTACGCAGAATACTACGCTATGCTACAAACTGAACCGCCATCTTCCAAGTGATGACAATCACTTCACTGCACAACTGTCATGAGCACAGAACCTGCGCAGGATGTGAGTTTTGTCTTCCTCTGACCCGATGCTTAGAGCAGGATTCTACTTAACGACATTTCCTCGACCGAAAATAAAAATGAAACGAGCGACAGTTTACAAAGCACTTACTATATGCTGGACGTGGCACGAAACGCTTCCTGCTTTATCTCCTTTAACGCTTCGCTCACTCATCAGTGTGCCTGCCGGACGATCCTCAGGCTACAGATGAGGGCGTGGGAGTCACTTTGCCAAAAATCCTACGCATGGCGGGATCCAGAGCGGAGACTCCAACCACGTCTGACTCCAAAGAGTGCACTCTCGCTCACCCTGTAACTGACGCTGGATTCCTATTCTTTGACTTGGAGAATCAAGGCCAGGAAAAGTGAAAATAGTATGTTTTATTATAATCTACCCCAAACCTCACTTAAACTTGGTGTTCCCAGGTTGGCTTCAAATTGTGCCTCCCCCGCCCCCAACGGGAATTACTAGAATTTCTTCTTTCGCTTCTTTTGGAGACACAGAGTACTAGAAAAGCGAACACCCCACGAGGCCACATCTAACCATGACATTCTGAAGAATTCTTCAGTCTAAGTATGCAGTCAGGCACGCCAATATCTTATTAAAAAGCTTAAGTGTTGGGGGGCGGGGAAGCTTAACTGTAAGTACTATGTTAACACTTGCAGGTCTAAACAAAGTTTGCTAGATATGAATCTTGATATGAGGGGGGCGGGGGCTGACACCCTCACATCTTACTGAGCTTCTAAACTATAACTCCGACGCCTTTTTTCATGTGTTGATTGGGTCTATTGGAGCAAAGGCATTAATACAGAAATAAACACCTGAAATTCCATTACTCAGTATGACATTTATGTATGTACAATTACGCATTCGTCCAGAATTATCTGTAAGTTAAAAGGAGATTAACTGTAAAGACCTCATTATCTTTTGTTCCAGGAGGATGTGATCATTTCCACCTTCTGCATACAGAGGAGGGAGATGGCTCAAGAGACCAGTTCAGGTCAGTTTCACTTTGAGACACCACACACCTTAGAGGCTGACCTTCACTTAACGTGCCCGGGGTTGGCCGAGACAGTGACTCTGAACTCCTTCATTCGAGCACAGTGGGTACCGACTAGGTCCAGCCGTTAAATCCGCCTTTTAAGTGACCCACCTTTCCCCCAAGTCTGACGACTAGTCCCTTCTGCCATTGCCTTTTACTGAGCGCAGCTGGTATCAACACACCGAACCAACCACAAGGTTAGCACTTAACACAGGTACGACTTGTTAACATTTCCTGGCTGAAGGCAGATTTCTGAACCCAATCACGGCCATGTAGAGAAACTATCTCTCCCTGAGAAATGCAAATGGCCCGGCGAACCCTGGTGCGCGAAGAACCCAGCAAAGGTGCGCGCGCAGGAGAATCCGCAGGTGAGGCGCGCGCCTCCCGGGCCTGCGCACGCTCGTCGCCGTGTTGCAGAAGTCGCCCTCGCTCGGAAAGCAAATAACAGTTTTCCGAAAGAACAAGATTTAATCATCCAGAGATTTAGGAAGGGCGGGGGCGGGGAGAGACAGTTGTATCGTGTGCAAACGAAGGCACAAAATGATCTCCTCCTCTTACTTCAGAACTAGACGTCTCCTAGCACACAATTAGCACGACCTTCCGAGAGGGGAGCCCTGGAGGACGCAGATTTCCTTCTTCTAAAATAAAGGTACTCGCTGTAAAGATCCACGAGTCACCACACTTTGCCCCGAATCACGCCGGCCTCCATGGGAGCCAAGGCGGTGGGCGAGCCACCTGGGTTAATTGGAAATAGGTGTGTAGGGGGGAGGGGAGCAAGACAGAGTTTCCCTTTAAAACTGAGCAGAGGCTGATACCACATCACGTGACCTTTTACCGTAATTTCTATTAAAATCATTTCATGTCTGGTTGCCTCTGCTCTCCTGGCTCATTTGTATTGTTTACAACAAGTCATTGCTCTGGCAGTTAGTGGTGGCTGAATCCATGGTTACCCGTTTTTACATTCACTAGTTAAATGGAATGCAGCTTTGCTGTGGGTTTCAGGGAGCGAGCTCTTAAGAAACCACAATCCAGCTATCAATCAGACTAATCTGAGAGAAATTAATCTTATAAACGTAAGTATTGGTGCATATTAAAAATTGATAGAAAGGGGCACAGGCTTTTACTGGTCGGAGTTACAAATGTGGACAAGCTGAGATTGGACTTAGAGCCTCAGAGAATTCAGTCTGTGGTCAACACCTGACAGCCATTCACGTCGTGCATCTGAAAAGCTTTCAAGGATATGATGACCACCCTTTAAAACGCAACCCCCCCACCCCACCCCCAGCAAAATTTTGTGAGCGTTTATTGCACCTGAATGTTCTTAGGCTCCAAAGTGTCCAAACACAGGTTTAACCAGACTGCAATCCCAGCCAAGTAACTTAAACAGATACAGAGAAGGCAGTAAAATACCAAACAGATAGCGCTATGCAGGGTTAAAACAAAATCTCAGTGGCATTTAATTCACTCTTTACAAGTAAATTAAGACTGCAAACTGAGATGTTTTACTGAGAGCAAGAACAGTACAAATTCATTCTATTGTCCATGAATTTACGTGGTTAATCCTTTAAAAAACATTCCCCAAAGCAAACTTGTTTCTCAAGATGGACATGACCAACAATTATAATTCCTAATAAAAACGTAGAACTTTTATAGTTTAATGCCCACCATAATTGTCCCACAAGTCACATCTAAATGCTAAACGAGAACAGCAAATAGTTAAAGCTAACATGTTACAACCCCATCTACTGCAAAGTCACTGTATCAGAAGCTAGAATTGATTGGTTTCCTCAGAACGAATTGAAAATGAATGTAACATAACGTCGGAAAAATCCCTCCTGCACTGCTAATCGGATATTGTATAATGGTTGATTGCAGCTTTGCCCTGTACTATTGCTGCCTAAATCATACATACTTACACGTTCTGGGTTCTTCCAAGAGTTTGGTGCAGTTTCAAGGACAAATGTCTTAAGGAAGCCTCTCTACTGTGCAGCAAGGAGCCTAGCTCAGATCTGATGACAAGAGCACAGTGCTAAATCTG
>CM053516.1:3464313-3510128 GCA_028627145.1 Eidolon dupreanum | reverse complement strand
TAGAGATTAAACATGAATGCAACATCCCCAAACTGGCAACCACAATGGTAGACGTCATTGCTAAAGAACAAAATATATGCTTTCTTCCAAAGACAAAAAAAAAAAAATTAAATCTTGAGATAGGTAGAAGTCTTTTTAATGCAATAGTCTGAGGAATAGAGTTCAAACAATTTTCAAGCAAGGGCATCATTGGGTTGGGAACTAAGGTACCTGGGACCTCAATAGGTAAGAGATGAGCTCCTCTGAGCAGAGGCCACTGCCTCGCAGGTAGGTGCCCGTCCCTGCTTCACCACCATGCTGGAAGCCCGTCACTTCACACTGCACACGCACACCGCCCGGTCTCACGGCCCCTCGGTTCACACCACACGCGCGCACCGCCCGGACTCACGGCCCCTCGGTTCACACCGCGCACGCGCACCGCTGGGTCTCCGTGCTTTTCGGTGGTTGTCTTCAAGGGATTCTATGACTGGTTCCTGAAAGCAGCAAAGTGTGAACTGGGGAGACAGGGCTGCCCAAGACACTGATGGTTGTGCTTTAGGAACTGGATGGAGCAGACGAAGAGCTTGGAGTTGTCTAAGAGAAGGAGCCTCGCCGAGCAGGACGGGGGGGGGGAGGGGGGGCGGGGGCTGGGGGGAGGGGTCCTTCTTGGTAAGATCAGCTATCCTCTTACCAGCTGCTCGACTGGCCTGGAGTTTTGCTGACATCCAACACTGGCTTTGAGTTTTGTCACCGTGCCCCTAAGACCATGACCTAGTATCCAGTCTCACTGCCTTAACCTTGACGACCTTGTTTGCTTGACTTTGAGTTGTGTTAAACTCACTCCTATCACTTGGAAGGGATAGCAGTATAAAAATTCTTGGCAAACAATAGATTTTGCCTGATTTCAGGCTTTTACCATGCTCTATTTACCTATCATAATTTAAAACTTGGTCTCCCTGCCTTCTCCCTCAGTTTACTGCCTACCTGGAACAGAGAAAATTTAAAAACTAAAGCAGTTAAGACAGGTTAAATAGATCTGGATGCATTGATGAGTTTGATCACTTTCTATATATTCATTTGTTTTGCAAGCTAAGCAGAGATGTTCCAGCAGAACTCATATTTTCACTAATCTCAGTGTCCTCTGGCTGATGTTCATGGTCTGGCTTAATCTTAGGATCCGGAGAAAAAATAAAACAAGAATCCTTGCCATTCTGTTGTTATATCAGAAAAATTAAAAATAAATAAACAACAGTACTTCAAGTCTCCTTCTAAGGACACTTGAGAATCCATAGCCCTTGTTTATGTTCACCAGATTTTACATGAATCCAACTTTTCTGCTCTGGATTAAAAGCTTAGGTTGCATTAATTTTTATTACCCAGCAATCAAACGACAACTGTAACTTATTCATGTCTCAGTTAAATGCCAACAATTCCTTGATAGAGAGTCCTGTGTGAATTTGAGTCATCTTTTTTTACTTGGAAGCCGAAACTTATACATAGAGATTGCACTTTTTTCTGCCTTGGACTTAGTTTGGAAAGTTTGTTTTATTAGACAACAGACATAGGAAAAGGTTCAAGTTCTCCTTAATAGCTGCATTTAAATGCATATATGAACATTTCATTGTAGAGAGTGGGCCTCGAACTTCACAGAAAAGTTACTATCAGCTATATGGTCGGCTTCTATGCCCAAACTTAATTCTGAAATATATTTTAAAAAAACTCTCCTAAAATTCAGTCTGAGCTGCTTATGCACAAGGGCCATGAGACTGGCCTCCATACAATTATTTAAGATGTTGTAAAGAGTGTTTTCCATCTTTCTTATGCTTGGAAATAGATTTTATGACTGCTGAGTCAGAGCCAAAAAATATATAATTTTATGCCATAAAATACCATCTTTTCCTTTGGCTGTCGAAATTTATATATACATATTTATGTGCTTATATAAATAAAAAATTTCATAAACAGAGTGGCCCATTTGAGATGAACTCTATTTAAAGCATGTCATTTCTGACCCTTATAGTATCACTGCTATGCTTGAAAAATTTCAGTACCTTCCCATAACTTACCAAATCAAAAACAAATACCCTAAACTGGTATTTAGGTCTCTCCATATTTTTACAAAAATTTTCCTGGATTTTCTCCTCATTCTTACCAAACAAATACCCAACCTATTCAAAAGAAACCAGGTGTAGTTGCCATTATATTCAAACCTTTGATTCTCTCTCAAACTCCAATATTATTTCCATTTGTCAAAGTTCTGGTCACCCTTCAGATGGCTTCATAATGTTACCTCCTTGTAGTCAGTCATTACCCATCTGTTCCAATACATATCATTTCTCCACCACTTGGACTTCCATAGTTCATTACAGCTCTCTCATGGTATTTACCAGAACTTTAATTAAATCAAATGGATCTCAAAAAAAAAAAAAAAATCATTGCAATATGTTTACAACAGATTGCATGGACACATATGTTAAAATTGTGATATCTGGTAGCGCATTCCCCAAATGCAGTGGGACAGTCTAAAAGACAAGAACTTGACCATCACATGGATTTTAGATAAGAGCAAATGGACAGGAGCAAATGCATGAGAGCAAAGTTTCAGCTTGATTTTCTCGCCAAGGGGCTTGGCAATGACTCTGTGTAGACCAGTGGAGAGAATATTCCAAGAGAACTTCATGGCATGAAATAGGAATGTGTGTTCCTTTTAGATGCTATACACAGGCTTTGAGCAAAAACACAAAGGAAATTGGCTAGAAATTCTGCATTCTGCCCATATACTCCTACAGGTCCAGATCAGAGACAAGCCTAGGCGAGAAGTATGAGACCCAGGTCCTTTTCTTTACAATAAATGCATTCAGATGTGTTTTTTTGTTTATGCTCTGGACTGAACTAGGTGAAGTATCCAGTAGTTCTTGAAATGTCATCAAAGGAGCCTGGAAAATAGCAAACATTCTCAATTTTTAATGGTGATAAAGGGGGATATGCTTGCCAGGTGCCATATCAAAGTCTGTTTAAGTGCTTTCCTAAACTACACACTGCACTATCTCACCGAATACCGCCCTGTCCCGGGGAATGAGGGAGGCCTCTTTCATCTGCCCTTCCTGCCCTCACAGCCAGATGAGCCCAGTACTCTAGATAGAAGGAAGTATAAAGTCACCCACTCTACCAGAAGAAGTTGAGGGAATGAGACAGATGACATTAGCAAAGCAAAAACACATGAGTGAAAAAGAAAGACCAAAACTAGCAAGAGGCTAGTGGCAAAATCGTCACAATTCATAAACAGTTCTGGTGTTAGTGAACTCTAAGAGGTTTAATTTCTAGCTTCCAGAACATACAATATCCTTAAAGGCTCTTTAAGTTGAGGTGGGTGAACCTTGACCTTTCTGAGGGGTATATCATCTCTGTTCAATTAGTTTCAAATTCCAAGCCACACTGTCTAGCCTATTTTATTGCTCAATAGAGGGCTTTTCAAGGCCATGTCATAAACTCCACCTACCACCCTCTTTTTCATCAGTTTGACCACAGATGACAAGCACATGGTGCACGCCAGCCACCCCCACCCAGCCTAGGCACCCGTGATGGATATTGCTAACCAGTCAAGGCACCCTTTCACACACATACTACATGTGGTCTCAGGACTGTTCTCAACACAGTACTCTGAAAGCATCCACCAGTTGATCAGAGTGAGTCGAAACCATTATACCACCTCCACGTTAAGGAAATCCCTTCAACTCACCTAACCGTCTGTTTGGCCTTCCAAAATGTGATTGTCTTTCATCACTTTCTCCCCGATTCACAGAATTTCAGCTTGCCCATAATCAGAACAAACCCTTGCCGGTCGGCCTCTTTCTTAAGCTCATCCTCTAAGCTTAGCTTATTATTGAGCACAGGGATCACTGATTTTGATTTTTGCTGTGATTCCTCAGTTTCCAAGCCACTGCATACATCCAAGCTTGAACTTTACCCAAGTGACTCCTGGCTCCAGTTTCCTACCTGTTAGAGTTGGTTCTGCCTCCACTCTAGTCTTTTCACGAATGCCACCTGCAGTTAGAGGTCAAATGTCCAACTTGTTCCAGAAAAGTTCTGATTTCCTTTATTCTTTTGTTGTTTGCTCCAAGTGTGCAACCCCATAAAGTTCAGAGCACAGCATTTTAAGTGTTTGCTTGTCCAGCTCTTCGACCAGACTGAATAACTTGAAAGGCATGTATCTATCTCCCTTCCATGACTCTCCAGAGCATGGCACAGAACAGGCCGTGTGGCCGATATTCGATAAATGTCAGATGAAATGAAAAGAGTCTCATTCATGTCCGTTCCAGAACAGCTTCTCCCTGTCTGCCCCCACCCACCTGGTTCCGGCAGGGCAGGAAGTCACATTCTACAGACTGAGACTATAAACACCCCACCCCATAGCCTCTCTATTGCGTCTGCACTTGTCATCCTGTTCACTCCACCCAACTCCACCATCCTCCTTGCCCAAACACGCCAGGTGTCCCCTCCCAGAGCACCTCTGCACTCGCTGTCCCCTCTGCCTGGCATGCTCTTTCCCCAGACTTCCATAGGGCTGGCTTCTTCACTTCCTTCAGTCACTTTCTCCTGGATGCCTTCCCATCCATCTGATCTAAATCTCACCCTCCCTAACATTTCATATTCCCTTCCTTTTCCTGTTCTTTTCTTCATACTGCTTCTCATTATTTCATAGCCCATGTATTTGCCTACTTATGATGTTCACTACCTGTCTCTCCACTAGAATGTAAGCTGCATTAGCCAAGGGACTTCTGTCTGTTTCATTCACTACCTGGCACCTGGCACAGCGTCTTGTATTTAATTGCTGCTTGTTGCAAATTTGATGAACAAATGAATGAATGAATGAATGAATGAGTCTATAGCAGGCTGACTTCCAATCTGTAGACTATTTCACAATGGAGATTTCTAGTATAAGTGGATATAGAGGGAAGGGAAGACTCAAGGAAAGTTTTATTAATGTGTGTTTGTTTCCAAGACCCTGCTCTCATGCTCACCTGTTAAGATGTCTGGATTCTATGTAGGCGTGAGCGATAAAGTAGATTAAGATAGATACTTTTCCATTTTGTAGATATAAATATCTTAATTATCCTGAGAAGAATGTACAAAGCCATCACCATGGAGAGCAGCAATCACTGGCGGGTCCTAACTCTGGTTGTCATTTCATTGGCAGGTTCCCGAACAGAGTATAATGATTCACTACTAATTCCAACCAAACTCATAACAACTCATGATTTTTCTGACGTATTTAAAGAAATGAGCTAACTCCTGCACAATCCATTGGGCTTATTAACCTTATTTTATCAAAAAGCTAAATGTTTTGACCTGATGATGCTTGCTTACAGTAGACGTGGTAATAGATAAAATGAATTTTACAAATTATTGGGGGGAGGGGAAGTTCATCATAACTCCTTAGTATTTTAAGAGCCATACTGTCAGAATATTCTTACTAAAGTCTAACTTAGATATTTTCTATTATAATTTTGACATCGTTAGTGAAAAAAAAGAAAACAAATGGAGACACCATCATGTTGCTAAGAAGGCAGCAACCACAGCAGATAAATTCCAACTTGCAGACACAGCACAGGGTAGTTTTAAGTCTGCTTTTCTGCCCACATCCTTTCTGCTTGGCTCCCTCTTTGAATCTCTTTCCCACTGGTGTTTCTGCTGACTCTCTCTCCCTACATCAGCCCATTGGGTCAGTGATAAGTATGGGATTGGCAAAAATCTACAGTATTAGATGGTTGTGGACAAATAGGAAAACTGGGTGTCTTACAAATGGGATATTCAGGAACCAAATAATTCTGGGCAAATCGATCGACTTTATTAAGACTCAATTTTCTTATCCGCAAAATTGGAACTTAAAAGAACACTTAACTTATAGGGTATTTAGAGTGCTTTAAATGCTATATTGATGATAGTTGTTACTCTAAATAATAGCGTATAGAGAGAAATATATCACAGAGATTAAAAACACAATTTACAGTTTGTCATAACCCAATTCAAATCCTGATTCTGGTACTAAACCACTTTGGAACCTCAAAAAAGCCACATTACCTCTCTGTGCCTCAGTTTACTGATATATGAGATAGAGATAATACTTCACGAAATTTTGTGAAGATTAAATGAAGCTAGATGATTAAAGAATAAAATTAAAGAATTTAGCGAAATTAAGTTTCCCGTGACATAGTAAGTGCTCAGTAAATAGTTGATATTGTTATAATGGTTAATAAACCCATTTTTATGCCCACGCTAGTAAAAATGCTTTGGCTTTCCCTTTGCAGTACCAAATCATCTTGAGGTCTTTGACCTTGACTAATGACACTCGTATCTTCAACTTCTATAGAATCATTTCTGATACATGCAATACTTTTAGAGAATATTTATAGAAAGCAGTCTTTAAAATAAGTCAGTTTTAAAGGTCAAGCAGGTGATGGGTATTTAATGCTTCACAAAAATGTTCAAAATCCTTTTTTTTGTACTAAAAGTTGGGCTGACCTTGCTCTCCAAATCTATCTTTGTCTCTGTCAACCTCACACCTTAAGCATTTCTCAATGTAACGAGACTAGCTAGAAATTATTTAGTGCCTACTATGTGCCAGACCCTGTTCAAAGTATTTTACCTATATTAATGCTTATCATTCTTCCAACAACCTTATGCAGCAAGCATATTACTAACCTCATCTTAAACGTGGAGAAAGTGAGAAACCAAGACTTACATAACAGGACCAAGGTTATGCCACTAAGTGGCTGAGGGGAGACCTGACCCAGGCAGGTTCGACTCTGGATCCCGGGCTCTTAACCTTTCTGCTAAACCTCTTTATGCAGACACCGACAGTTCTAAGACCCACAGGCAGCTGGGCCATCTCTGTGGCCTGGAAGTACTAGAGAGCGGCCTCAGCTACTCTCTGCACTGTAGACCTGACCTCCACGTGTGTGACTATGTTTAGTCATGCTCGTCACCTCCAGTCATCAGAATCAGTCTGATTGGGCCACTAGTCACATGACACTTGATTCTGATTTTCACCGTTAAGACTTACAAGAACAACTCTGGGCTCCTTGGAGCCCACCACTCTCCCCTCTGCTCACATAGGAGAGTGACTACACAATCTTCCAAAGGAAGAGGATGAATCACACACACACACTTACATATACACTCACACACTCATAGGAAGGGGTAGGGGCAAATACGCCCTCTGGGCTCAATTACCTGCTTATTTTATTGCGGGTAGGAGAGGTACGAGTCCTTATAAATATAGATTCTTAGTAAAACATTAAGGAATGATTTATCCCGTTTCAGGATTAGAGTTGAAGACATTCTTGTCCCCGTTGGGGTTAATGAAACTAGAACAGTGCCCTTCCTTACTGTGCACAGACTAACTTCAAACAAAGTCTCACACGAGCCAGTTTTAAGGGTCTTGCCTCTTAGACGCACCACGGGGCATTTGCAGACTTGGTTTCGTCTCGCCATAGGCAGAGGCTAGGTTAGGACTGAATTCAACAGGCTCAAAACACTGTCCTATCACTCTGACCCCAAGGAAGAGTAGTGGCTCTTTACAATCAATCCCTTCCCACCCATGCTGTGAAAACAACCCAGCAACGGACCATGTGAATACCTGAACCCCTCTTCCGATGTCCCCTAATACTGAATGCTAACCTCCAATATCTGATTAAAATAATGAGAGTGGAAAGAAAAATAAGCCTGGTTACATTGTATATGCCAACGCTCTTCCCACAGAGTCATCCTAATTTCATTTCATCATGCAACAGAAAAGCATAGTCCATTTTTTCAAGTGTGATCTCTGTGCTTTTTTGTAGCTTTCTTGTAGCTTGGCTGTATTTGATTTACTTAGAAAAGGATGTCCCTTGAGTAAATATTATATGGTTAAAAAAAAAAAAGCAGAAGCATTATTTGAAGCAAAGGTTGGATTGGAAAGTAAATGTAAACTTAAGGTGTAATTATATTCTGTGCCATTCTTAGCCAGGGATTTAAAACACTCTACAATTGTGCCCCAACTTGCCTTTCCAGGGTTTTCTTGCCCTTCTAATTGGTGTGGGAGAAATTGTGTGGCCTTGGGGTCAATTAGATGATTTAGTCATATACATTCACTGGACCAATATTATATGCAAGTTATAGTCATAGATACAGAAGATACAAAAATGAATGTGATTAATAATAACAATAATAATAATAAATGAGTGCTGATCCATTCTTTTGAAAAGCTCAGAGTCGAATAAAGAGAAACACACAAAAGTAATTATAATACAGTGTTTGTGAAGTAACAGAAGTATGCTTAATGTACAATGAAATGACTCCTCTTAGATATACCCAAGGCACCTCACATTCAGACTGTCTCCAAATTCATGTTCTCCTCGTGCTCCAAACGCTACTTCCATGGCTTATCCTCATCCATCCAGTAACACAGGGACCATCCTCGGACCTCCTTCTCCCTCATCTACCATATCTGGTCCTAATATGAATTATTTCATCTCCACTATCATGACCCTAATTTCCTCTCACCCAGGGGAAAGGAACATTCTTAACTCAAAGGTGGAGGGACACCAAGCAGAATCCCAAAGAACAAGCCTTACTACTTTTCCCCCAGATCACGACCCTCAGCTCACACTATTCGCCCTAGCACACCTTTCCACGACTCTCCACTCTCCATCAAAACTAGCACAAACATGTTCAGGGTTAACCGTTCCTTTTGGTCTTCATTTCCTTATGAAGGAAACCTTATGAAGGTTTCCATGCCACATAAAACTTACATTAAATAACTCTTTGTGATTTTTCGCCTGTTAGTCTGTCTTCGTCAATTTAATTTTCGTACCCATTCAGGAACCCTAAGAATGTCAAGGAAAACTTGTTCCTCCCTTATAATCTCAAACTCCCTCCTAACATAAAGTTTTTGAACACACTGTTACTTCTACCTACAATTCACTTTCCTCACCTGGTTACTTCACCTTTCGCATTTCAGCCCAAGCAGACGTAATTGGTGAAAGTCTCCCCTGTACACCCTTACTAGGTCAAGTTCGCTGACTCTGGGCTAAGCATTGTGCCCTTTTCTCTTCTTTACAATATTTATCACAGGTGTAATTTTACATTTGCTTGTGGGAATATCTGATTAATATCCAGCTCTGTCACTGGACCGTCAGCTTCATAAGGACAGGACACTGCCTGTGACTGCTCTTCACACCCGATACTTAGCACAAGGCCTAAAAGGGACAGATATTTGCTAAAATTCAGGGAGGAAATGAAACATGGCAAGGAAAGAGTGATGAACTTTGCCTAAAGAGTTGAGACAATGTCACAGAAGAGGTGTCAGCTGTGCTGGGTCTTGAAAAAGAAAACACACAGTCGTTTGTTCGGCAAAGGAACGTAGAAGCAGAGACACAAAGACACCGAACGCTCCGACAGTGCTCAGCACAACTGAAGCTGGGGGCGAGGTCTGCTTCAGGGAGGGGAACCGTAAAGTGTCGCAAATGAGGCTGGAGAGACCCGGGGACTAAAACCACAGAGGGCCTTCTGCGCTCTGCAAAGCAATTTGGACTTTTGCCACGGGAAATCACTGAAGGGTTATAAAAAGGGAGTAAAATGATCATCAGATTTGCATTTTCGAAAAATCACTCTCGTGGCAGCGTGAAGGATGTCCTTGAGAGGCTGATGCTGCGGGCAGGGTGACCACTTGGGAGGCCATCCTACAACTTACTCGACGTGAGAGGTGACGAAGGCAACAACCAGGGGCAGTAGTAGGAGGTTGAGTGGGGTGGGCGGTCTCCAAAGACATTTAAGAGATATAAGTGACGGGCAGTGGAGAATAAGGCAGGAGAAAACGTCATTTTATCTCCCTGATCTCTGGCTGTCCAGGAGGGTAGGAGGTCACTAACTAGGGAGTATAGGATACGAAATCAGTGTGTGTAGATGGCTGAGGGGATTTCTAAATCCTTCGAGGTTTAATACTTGGGAGACTTTGTGCCAGAACGATGTTTGTCCTCCAAAGTCCTCCTCCTCTGTCAGCTGAGCACACAACCACCTATGGGCGACCACGCCGCACAGCCTTCCTATGTTCCCACAATTAAACTCTCGAGAATGTAACAGGAGCCGGAGTGTGCAACTTCCGTGTCATTCACTCAAAAGGAAATTGCTCGTCCTGGATCTCTTCTCTGCTAACCAGAGGTTGGATTGGCTTTCACTATGCAAATGAGACGACGCCTTGGGGAAAGGCTGGTAAATGCTATGGAGAGACCCCAAGGGTCAGTGAAGCAGAGAGGCCAGACTAGGCATCTCACTCAGACCACTCATTCGCCCTAGCACACCTGAAATGACAACAAAATAAAACCTTACTTACTTAATTCATGGTAGATTGGAATCTTATTTAAGAGTTTATTTTAGGCCCTAAATAATGTAGACTTTTTCAAGTACAGAAGTGCAGTTGGCAAATGCCTACACCAGTCTGAACCTCCAAAAGGTCTGGATGAACAACGGGGAATTGATATCTTTTAGCACGTAGACAGTAGTTAAAACCATGGGGATCAAATTTAAAAGGATCACTCCAAAGGCAGACCTGGATTTGTCTTCCAGCCAAACTCCTTATTATTTATGTGATGTTGAGTGAGTTACATCTATGAGCCTGTGTTGTATAAACTTGTAATAATATCTGCATTAGTTAGGGTGACTCCAGCTGCTACAAAGATCAATCTCCACATTCTCAGTAGCTTAACTCAAATGTGTTTCTCATTTACGTGAAGTCCAGTTGCAGACTGAGTGAGGCCCAGGCTCCTCCATCTTTCTCCCCTAGGAGTCCTCCGATTACAGCCTTCTCCCTTCCACGGTCCGCGGCTGAAAAGTGCACACATCCCTCCCGACCATGTCAGATGGGAAGTTACGTGCACATTTTGCTGTTGAGGACAATCATTTGGTCCCAACTAGACACCAAGGGGCCTGAGAAATATGGTCCCCCTCCTTGGCAGTCACTTCCTAGTGAAACATTATGCCATGGAAATAGTACACAGGTCTCGGTGAACGGCGGCCTCGAAAGTAATCTTCCTTGCTCGTTGTGAAGATAAAAAGCAAAAATGGGTGGATAATACACCTAATGGCATCTCACCTCTAAGGAGCTCTCAGAAATGTGAAGTTCTTCCTTATTCTCCATTGGTTCCCCCTCCTCTTCAACACTAAACACACTGCTACCGCATCCCGAAGAGACCTGATATTTTCCCGTTTCGGTGTCTTCATTCACATTCTTGCCTTTATACACAAAGCCCTAAGCCCACCGCTTCTCTTTTCTGCTCCACCAACTTCACCTCCACCCATTTTTAAAGGCCAATCTCCCGGCAGTCTCCTGGATCCGGCCTTTTCCAATTCCTCCCATCCGGGTTACACATTCGGAAGTACCACACTGTTCTGATCACCTCTGCATTTAGCACCTGTCAGATACTGGTGTGGCGTAATAACAGGATGCGTACTTACCTTTCCTGTCTACCTCTGAGCCTACTTTGTAAACTCTCTCAAGAAGCAACTGCATTTAACACCTCTTGTTCGAAGTGGCTAAGAGTGTAAACCGATTTTAGGCCTTGAGTTGAAGAGATCAACTCTTAGACATTCAAGGTCTCCTCACAAAGAATGAAAAGGTGGACAGTTATTCAGGCAACTGTGGAAAAGGGGGAAAAGACGGTTTGTCTCAGGCCTTTATATACTCAGGTGGTGGCTACCTGAATTCTTTCTTTATTTTACTTTGTAAATCCACAAAGAAGCTTGTGTGGTAAGACCTTCTTGTGAATAAAGAAAGCACTTAACGAATAATATGCAACATATCTTTAAATATTATGATAACCAAGAAAAACAAATAGCTCTGAAGAGGCTTCTTTAAGAATTCTCCCGCGTGTGAATCGAGGTAACGAGGCTGTCCTCCGGGAAATTTGATAAATGTCAATAACCGAACGATTTAAATCCATCCATCAGGAGACACAGTACTCTGAGTTATTTCAGCAGATGCCAACTCACTCTGCTCTGTGCAGACACAGTCACTGGGCGAAGAGAAGACGAGGAACGAAGACAACGCCTGGCGGGCGGGGGGGGCGGACGTCGACAGCCCACCGAAAACGCCGGTATTTCCCTTTTCCCAGCAACTTTCCTAATAAAAGTAGGCAATGCGTAGACAGGAAGTATTTTTCGGCAAGTGATCTGACTATATGCGCCGAGCCAAAGGCTGGTGTCCCTCAGATAATAATAGGCGGACTTCCAGGTGTCCTGGTCCCCACGAATGCTGCTTGTCCCACACCTGTGCTCCTCGATGGCCTCAGAATGTCTGGAGGACCCCGATCGATTATGCTGCCTTCACCGCCCCCCAGCTGGGAGACCAGAGACACATCCGAGGGTCTGCTCCACGTTCAAATGCACAGAAAGTCCAACCTCCGAAGGTGCCCCAAAGTGGATCCGTGCCCCTGGGCACTGGTTCTTTGACTAAAGTCCGCCCGCTGCTTCTCTCAGTGCTCACTAGGACCTGAGAGCAGGACTTGCCTGGGCACGGGGTGCAGTAGGGCTCCATTTTTATGATGCACCCCATCTCTCTTTCGTGCCATGGAGTTGGGCCTTGCGGGGGCTACAGAATCTCACTGGGATGTGTAATCTGGACTGTGACCCAGGCGTGTTCTGTAAGGCACTAGGCAAGGAGTTGTGCTAAGACGGGAAAACACTGCCAACAATAACCTTCTCTCAGATATTCACAGCACCTGTCAGGTATGTAGAAGGCTCCGAAATCTACCTGTTTCTGAAGAAATCTATGGCACTCACTATTTCACAGATTTTTTTGTCTATAAGAAATAAGGACAAAACCCTATTAACATCTTTCCTCAGTGGACTGGGTTCTGTGAGTCAGTGTCGATGGTTTCTTCACATAGACTTGACACTTCAATAAATATCTGATGAATTAACGAATTTCCGTGGAAGTAGGGCCCCAGAGAACATTCTGTATAAAACTATGCGATAAAAACATCACATTTCTAGGAATACTTCAAGCAAGGACAACCACCCCGAGTAGGAAGATCCCTTTGAATCTCTTATTTGAATCCCAATTTGCGAGGTAACTATTAATAACAGTACACTGGCATTGGTTGCTGGCGGCCAGAAAATTTCTCTTCTCCCCTCAAACTATCTTTTCTTAGCGTCAGATTAACCTAAGCAAATATTTCAAGAGTTTTGGTATTGAGACCAGTGATAGCTTAAAATTTACCATGTATAAAAATCTACTGAGGGACCTTACAAATGCCGAGGGCTGAGATTTTGTTTGTTTTTAGAGCAGGGCGCAGGACCCCACACTTTACGCACACATCCAGGTCATTCCGACGTAGGTGTTCAGGCGGGACACACTGTCAGAAACGCTGACCCGAGATGCTGTGGCAGAGGAGCCCTTGACGTGGTGTCAGAAGCTCGGGGTCAAGGCTGGGTTTGCACCCTCACTGCTTGTGCGGTCACAGGCAGACAGGCAGTAACCTCGAAGCCTCGCTTCCCTCTCTGTGCGAGGCTCAGTGCGTCTCTTCACCTACCTAGCTAGCACCTACCCATTCGCCTTGCAGTATCGCCTAAGGAGAAAGCATTTAAAAAACCCTGCCCTGAAACTGCAGGCGCTCAGTACGCATTGTGCGATGAATCAATACGTTCACAGCCATCTTAACATGCTCTAGCATTAAACAAACTATAACACAGCAAGGGTTCAACACGGAAAGGGTTTCTGCTGTGGATTGAGAGACATGCGACAGAACAGGGCCGATCATGCTGAACTCATGCCTGTCAGTCACCCTGACGATCCGATCCACAGCTCCTGTGCCTCATACTTATGGACACATCGTTGGCCAAATCACGGCAAGGCCTAAGCTCTGTGGCGCTGGCCACAATGCACAGAACGTTGAAATATTTCCGCCGCTTGATACCACACCTTCAAAAAACAGGCTCTCCACTCTTAAGTGGACACATACCTTCAGTAAACGTTTTGGTTGCCATCTATACATTTATAAAAGAAGGTTTTTGCTTAACAAGTATCCTCATTGATAATAATTAACCAATACTCAAAAATTAGAATACAGTGGATAATACGGTACTTAGAGTATTTAATTCTTTCTCCCGTCAGAAGAGTCTTCTCGGGCCTGGAGCCGTCAATGATTGCTGTGAACTCTGCCCAATATCACTGCCTGAATCCTTTGAAAACACTAGAGATGATGATTTCCCAACTGGGAGGCACAATTTAAAGCCCACCTTTTGAAACAGATCTGATATTGCTTGCTCTTTACCTTTTATGCATTAAAAACAAAACAAAAACAAAAACTCTATGACTGAAAGACTTCTGCCTAAAAGACTAATTACTAAAGATCTCCAGTTAGTGAAATTTTTACTATATTTCCTATACATTAATTTGTATTCATTTTTTTGTGTTGGTTTTTCTCACCCTTCCAATTTTAAACTCTTAAAACGTAAGTGCTTATTCCACAGCTCAAGCATTCAGTGACTACCTAGCAAACGCCTTTGGGTCGTTGACATGCGTTCATGAGAGCTGCCAGAGAACTTCACAGAACTAAATTCACACCACTGTGCCTGCTTTCTGTGTTTATTGTTGCCTTTCCGCTTAATGTTTTGGTTGTGATCTATTTCCCTTTCCGCTTAACGTTTTGGTTGTGATCTATTTCCCTTGCTTGCGCCTCCCGTGGGCAGTAGCAAATGTGGATGCCTGCAAGGGCTCATGCTGGTAAACAAGTAAATAAATCAAGCCAGTTTCGGTGACCCCGTCAAAAGATGGCAGTGACAACTGGGCCACAGCTGACTGTTGCCATGAGAGACAGCAACAATGCAGCATCAGCATTCCTAGACCACCTACGTATCAGGAGAAGTCTAGTACGCAACGGGTACTCGATAAATATTTATGGAATCAATTAATACAGAGACCATGCTGTTTATCTGAACACTCCAGATTTTTAAATATAAGCAGCATAATGTAGTGGTAAGAATAAGGGCTCTGGGGCCAGACTGCCTGGCTTCAAAATCTAGCTCCACACCTTATCGGCTCTATAATCTTGGGCAAGATATATAAAAAGTGCATAATTCTGTTTCCCCACCAGTAAAATGGGGAGAAATAATGGCACCTACCTCATAGGACTGCTTGAGAACTTAATTTTTTAAAATTATTAAATTTAGAACAATACCGGGTGCATGGTAAGTGCTACGTAAACAAGGAAACACGCACTAAAACTTTGAAATGCCTTACAAGTTTCACGCACATTGTCCCATGTTTTCCCTCACTGTCACCGTCACCGGGGGATGAAGATGAGGAGACTGTGTCCCCCAGGGGGACAGCCAGGCACGTGGCTCATGCAGGGACTCTGTGCATGGACATTTAGAAAGGGTCCAATGGTTTTCCCAATCGCATACTCCCAAAATGACAGATGCAGGAATCTAGCCCAAGGCTTCTGATGGACACAGCCAGAGGTGTCTAAATCAGTGTCCTTCATCAGCTTTCTTACTCGATAATTAAATAATTACATAAAAATGAAGAAATGATTCAATAACCACTGTTTTTCATTTCTAAATTAATTGTCCCAAAGCAGCCAATTTGAGAAAATAGATGAAGCCCTTACATTCAATGCTATCTATTTCTAATCTTCATTTTCTATAAATCTTTGTTTTTAACACATTTCACAGTAATTTAGTTTCTCTTCTGTCTGACTCCAAGATATTTCTCCCAGGAATATTACAAGTTTTATCGGCTGGCTGCAAAGACGCGCCTGTGGCTGTGTGTCAGAAGCTGCTAAACTAGGAAGAGCCTGTTGATTTTCCTGGTTGCTGTTGGCTTAAGGAAGATCCTTAATGTTATTTAAACACTGGGGACTATTTGAAATTTCTTGGTAGATCAATTTGATAGCGATTTAAAAAAAAAAAAAAAACTACTGTCAACTTGAGATAAAAGATCTCATTCACTGGGGGTATCCCTTTTTCAAACAACTCAGTACTTCTTCAAAGAAAAAAGTCAATATAGGCCCTACTCATTTCCTTTTCTTGAACAACAGCAGAAAATTTACACATTCCCTGATAATCTACATTTCAAAAAGTCATTGTTTGGGCATTAGAGAAGAATTTTCTCTTTTTTCAGAGTTTGGAGTTTTATTTATTTTTTATTTTTTTGCTTTATGTTGTGCTTAATATGGGGAATGCACTTATTGTCTAAATAACTACTACTAAATTTGACTTTATAAAAAATCAAAAACTTCTATAAATTGTAGGGCATTATTATCAAGAAAGTGAGAAACAACCCAGAGAATGGGAGAAAATATAAATATTTGCAAACCACATATCTGATAAGAGTCTAACATTCAGAATACACAAAGAACTCTCACAATTCAACAATGAAAAGACAAACAAGCCTGTTTTCAAATAAGCAGAGACCAAAGACAATGACTAGACATTTTTCTAAAGAAGCTATTCTAACGGCCAATAAGCACAGGGAAAAAAGCTTAGCATCATCAGTCCTTCAGAACATACAAATCAAAAACACAGTGAAATACCACTTACACCCACTAGACATGGCTATAATAACAACAATAACAAAAAAAAATGGAAAATAAATGCTGGTGAAGATGTGGAGAAATCGGAACCTTCGGATATTTACGATAGGACCGTAACTGTTGAAAACAGTATGGTGATTCCTCAAAAAGTTAAACAGAGTCACAATATGACCCAGCGATACCACTCCCAACAGCTCTGAAAACATGTTCAAACAAAGCCTTGTACTCAGATGTTCATAGCAGCATTATTTATAATAGCCCCAAAGTGGAAACAACCCAAATGTCCACCTACTGAAGAGTGTGTAAACAAAACGTGGTAAATCCATAAAGTCAAATGTTATTCAGACTCAAAGAGGAATGAGGTACTGACACAGGCTACAATACAGATGAACCCTGACAACATCCTGCTACGGGAAAGAAGCCAGACACGTGAGACCAAATGCCGAATGATTTCAGTTGTAAAATGTGCAGAACAGGCAAATCCATAGAGACAGACTAGTGGTTGCCAGGGGTTGGGAAGAGACAGGCGTGGTGGGAGTGAGTGCTCTTGGGTATGAGGTTTCCTTTGGGGTGATAAAAACGTTCTGGGCTTACAAACAGTGGTGATCATTCACATCATTGTGAACGTAGTGAAAAACCACTGCGTCGTAGGCTTTAAAACAGTTTAAATGTTGAATTTTATGGTACCTGATATTTTACATCATAAAAAATATATATATATATTTGCTTGAAACCCAGGTAGGAAAAGCAAGAAGCTTTTCTTTCCATACAAAGTAATTTCACACAATATTATCATCACCCAAACAATATTAAGGAATGAGATACCACGTCTAAGAAACCAAGGGCTGACAAGCTATCTTTGTTCCCTTCATTCCATTGTGTCATTTATGAGGAGTCCTTTGCTCTTGTATGGCATTTTTGGTTTGTCAGTTTGCAAGCAGAAACTTGAGCTTTTCTGATGTTATATTTCCACTTTCAAATGTTTCCTATTAATAGTTTAGCCAATTTGGCCATCGGTGATTAATGAATATATGTGAGAACCTTCTCCCTTCTAAATTACATTAAAATGTTTAATTTGGAATAATAGAATGTTGATGACTTCGGTATGAGAAGGAATATGATTTATCATAAATCAGTAATTTGAGTATTTCCTTAATTTATATGAGATAAATGAATAGAAAACAAATATGTATCTGATAGAAAAAATAAAGAATATTGGAGAAAAACCAATTATTCAATAAATTTCCCCAAAAAAGAAGACATATTTTCTCCTGAAAATAAAGATATTTTTTAACCATTAAAATGTTAACAATTAAATAGAGATTTTATAAATGGGTCAGTAGAATATACCCTTGCTCCAAACTTAATTTTTCTGAGCTGCAAACTTTCCTGTCAACTGGGTTATATGAGGGAAAATGCTGAAAACTTTAAAAGCTGGAAAAATGTTTCATTAAAGTATATACTTGTTAAGCAGTTGATGGCAGATTCCATTAGATCAGAGGATATAATTGTAAAGAAACATGACAAAGTTACCTGGAAAGTTCTGCAAATAAATCTAGTCAACAAATTTCAAAGACACAATTTTCTGAAATTATGTTACACAGCTGAGCTATGATTTTAGAATCTCAAAGAAAATTTCCTTATAAAAAATCATGTTTATTTTTTTTTTAGGACAGGCTTACTTAAATGCTAATATGACCAGGCTTATTCCAAACAAGCAGAAAGAAAGGGGAAAAAAAAAAAAAAAAGAGCAAGAATTTAAATAATTCAGGTTTAAAAAAAAATGACTGTCACTTTCATCTCAAGGTGTGTCTCATTTAGGTGAAAACAAAGGTGGTTTTAGCCAGAACTACCTGGAGAATTGTAGTGAGAATAATCCCATCTCCAAAAAGCTAACCATACCTGGATCAGGTACTGTTATTGTAAGGAAATTTGAGAAATCTAAAAACTGAAACCAACCTGTTGAAGGTGAACGAGGACTTGTTGAGAATATATGCTTATGCAGTATTTTGTGTCACAATCAAGTAAGACAGAAGAGTGCATAGGAGACTTTGCAGGTAGCATATGTATTTGGCCATACTCAATAGCCAAATGAGGACAACGCTCAGGCAGAATGAGGTGAACAGTTACACCGGCTGAGAATCCCATTCCTTCAGTTAAGAAGGGGAAATGTGGGTGAGATGTGAGAGAAAAAATTACTGAGTTAATGGAAATTCCTTGTCAGATGGAGTCGCTTAGTTCTCTGTGTTCTCCTTACTTCCCTCCATTTGCTTTCCAGGCCTCAGCTCCTTGCCCAGGTAAGTGTAAGTTTAATGATCAAATGAAACCCAGGAAGGAGACTGTGCTCAGCTCCTCTAAGCTGTCACTTAGTAAGGGAAGTCTCTGACGGGAGCACACACAGGTTAGGAATTACCCCACGGCTAGAGCCAAGAAAGACCGTTCACAGGCCTTGGAAAGGAACCACTCCAGTGTTTTGGAACAGTGGCCGTTTCCTTCATGCACACACACCCAGCAGAGTAATTATTTTTTCCCAAAGGGCTAGCCAGGGAAAGGGAGAAGGAGGTCCTAGGGTTGCGTCTCATGCCGTTTTAGTCCCCAGGTGACACAGCCACACTGTGGAGAGCACGGGATGGTGACAGAGGGATTGCAGGTGAGGCTGAAGAAGACAGAGACCAGAGACCAGAGACCAGCCCCTACGACTCTTTGGGTCTGGGATGGTTCAAGCTGATCACCTCACCCACCACACAGCAGCTCACCTTAGGACCTCTCTAGCAGGTGCTTATGCTCCCATTAACCATAAAACGGTGACCACTGTTTATGACCACAATCTAAGGCCCACTCGCAGGTGGCACAGGTGGCACCGGTGGCCGCCTCTGCCCAGCCCTCCTACATCATTTCCCTCCCAATGCCTCTTCTCGGGGCTTATAGGTCACACAACCTGAAAGGTTTGTATGAGGATGATCCCCTGTCCTGCCACCTGCCAGAGTTTCTTGAAAACAGGAGCTTGGGGGCAGAGAATGGAATTTCTTTCTTCATTCACTAGCTCATCTGCAAACAAACAGGCTCCCCCCACCCCTTCTCTGCTCTCATCTCCTTACACACACACACACACACACACACACACACACACACACACACACACACAGCCTATTCTCTAGTTTCCCATGGACTATTATCTTTACTCACATTGAGTAACTCGGGGTCCTCCTACCTAGAGCCCCTGCTTGCTTCTGGATAAAGCCTCAGAGTGTCTGGAGGTGACGCACTAGGGGCAAACCGCGAAGGACAGGGACGGAAAAGAATGGGCAGCCGGCAGCCAACTAGAAGGCTCAGGCCAGCAGTGTAGAGAGCTCAGGGCAAGTTCGTTTTACTTCGCTAAGCCCAGGAAGCTCCCAAATTCTAAGTTGCCATCAGAGATCCAAGAAAGTCCTAACAGAAGCGCCTAGGGCGCGGGCTCCTCTCCCACGCAGTCCTGGAGCCTGGCGCGGAGCCCACCTTCCCACCCAGGTTCTGTGCCAAACGCGACTGCCGGGCGCTGGAAAGCGCGCGCTGGGCCTTCTGGTCTTTGCTTCGCTCCTGAGCGATGCGCGTGTCTAGCCAGAGCAGCGGGGACAGGGTACTTGAGTGTGGCTGAGGGTTGGGAGCTGGGGAAGCTGAGAAACGCAAATTACTCAATCCCTGGGCGAAGCGCGTCCGCTGGCCGCCAGGGAACAGAGGACGGCGTTATTCCTGAGCTATCTGCATCGCTCTCAAAACCTCGTGTTTTTCAAATGGGGACAAGGAGGAAAACTGCACCTAGAGGACATTCTTTTTTCCCCCCATACTTTTTATTTATCACGTTTTTTTCTCTCTCATGTCTCTTAATTTCCATCTTCCTTACTTAGATCTCATTAACGCCTTCCTTCTTTTCTTCCTCTTAGGATTTACAGAAAAACGAGATGCTCAGACAAAGCCCGTGACAGGAGAGCTGAGTGGCACTTACTGTCGGGAACGGGGTGCGGGAGAGACACCAAGACGCCGCACCCCCCAGTCCCCAGATTCCGACGTTCACGTGGCACCGCCAATAGCTTCTGGGTATAGAGTGTACTAAGTTGGACATCTACCCATAATCCCCAAAGCAGCTCAGGGATAGCACCAAAAAATTGCTTCCACTTTGAACTTGACCGTTGAGATGTTGAAAGCTGTTTGGGGTGGGCCGGGGTGAGAATCAGGGCAGCGCTGGGCCACGGAGGAGCGGCCCGCGTCCTGTCTGAACCAGACTGTCCCTGCGGGGTGAGCTCGGGAGAGAAGCAGGGACACGGGCTGGGAACAGACTCCTCCCCGTTTCTGTGGCGGGGAGCTCTGGGAGCGCGCACCCAGAAAAGGAAGGTCGCCCTCTGTGGCACCTCCACGGCCTGGTGCAGGGGCTTCACTGCCTGCCAGTCCATCCGCAATGGCAGACTGAAGGCTTTGGGCATGCGGCCATAGGGGAGTTCCAACTGTGCCATCCGCTGTGCGAGGGGAAAGTGGCGGCGGCTGAGAAGTTATTCTGGGCCACGGTTCTCCCCTCGCCGGCTCCTAACTCCCCCGCCAGGGCACTGGGGTGCTGATCCTCGCCCACACGCCTCCAAGCGCCGGGTTATTTTCAATCACAACCTTCTCCACCCTGCCCCACTCCCAAATGTCGTGTCTGCTCTGGGGGAAAAGGGTAGTTTGACCCGCGGTGCGCAAGTCTCACGTCGGCCGCTGCGCGCCTGCGAGAAAGCCGGCCTGACCGCACGCAGCCCGGTACGCACGGCCCGGCCCGCGCCAGAGACGCTCGGGGAGCGTCTCCGGCTCGCCCTGCTCCCCTCTCCCTCGACGTCTCAGTTCTAAAACAGGGAAGCACCGTCTAAACCTCTTCCATTTTAAGGAGACAAGGTCAAGGCCCAGGGACCGCCGCGCGCCGCTGGCGCCTTTGCCATCTCCGCAAGCGAGTTGTTTGCAGCCGTTCGTAGAAAAGGCGTCACAGCGCTCAGATCTACATGGAATTGAGAGACCCAATTCTCGCCTTATTCCCCGGCTGGCCGGCCTGTGCCCTTGTTCTTCCTCCTTTTCCTCCCCCGAAGGTTCTGAGTTTCTGATTAAAACCTCAGTCCTAGAGGGATGGTCTCAAACGGCGAGGCTCGGCGAGCCCTGCATTCCCAGCCGGTGCTTGGCGACAGGGCGGAAGGAAAGGTGGCTATCCCAACGCGCCTGTCCCCTCCCCCAGCACGCGGGCCTTGCTCCAAGCCGGCTCGGTCCTGCGCCTGCTCCACCCCCAGCCCCCCACAGTTTTCTCCTTAAGAAACACACGCGCCCAGCCCACCCCGCCTCCCACGTACAGGACAGTCTGATCTCTTTCTGAGCCCAGATGCAAACTCAGCTGGAAGTTGAGAGCAGGGGCGACTGGGAGATACGCGGAAAGGGACAGTGCCAAGGGGAGGGAGGAGAAGAGGGAGCTGGAGGTCCAAGGGGCAGAGGAGGAGGCCAAGGCCAACCCGGCCAGGCAGCGGCGCTTCCCACGCGCCCGCCCGGCGCGCGCGCGCGCGCAGCTGGGTCAAGCGCGGACTCACATGGGCTGACGGCAAAGCCGCTCTCAACTCCGGCGGGTGGGCGCTTTCGGGGCCGCCCAGCCTGCGGTCTTCTCCCTGCCGCCTGCGGTGTGAGGGCAGAAACAAAAACAAAACCCATCACGGGACCCGGTCCAGACCGGCCGCGGGAGGCCGCGGAAACCTCTCCCACGTCGCTCTGGGGAGCGGGCGCGGGGATCCGGCAGCCGTGTGCAGCCTACAGACAGTGAACTTTGACAAGGAATCAGCTAAACACATGGAAGTGGCGGGCGCAAATTTGCGCAGGATCCGCTTTTCCGGGGTCCGCCCGACCACCCCTCTGGCCGGCCACTGTCTAGGCGGGGTTTGGGAGGGGACAGATTTGGAGAGGAGGGTGGAATTTAATTGCATCAGAATTTACAGTAGTTTGTTCTTTTTGCGGGGGAAGGGGGTGAAACCACTGCGCCCTGGATCCTCCCTACCCGCCCACCCCCACCCAGACACTGCGGGCAGCAGCTTGCAAAGGCCGAGGCCCAAGAGATCGGGCTCCCGGGGCTCAGATGTAGAAGTTGGGGTGTGTGGGGGGGTGGAGGAGGGGTGGAGACACGGAGGCGGGATTCCGGGAGAGACAGAGGGAAAGAGGAAAATCGCCAGGATGTGAGGTTTTCTTTACAAAGCAGGATGGGAACTTAGGTAACCCCAAGTTTGGAAGGGAAGGGCGACAGGATGAGCCGGAAGGGACAACAGGGACACTCCAGGGCCGCCGACGCCCCCCTCCCGCCACCCCCCGGCGTAACCCGGCGGGAGGAGAAGGCGCACCCGGCTTAAGTCCCCACTTGTCAGGGGGCCGCGAGCTCTCAGGGACGCGCGTGCTGCCAGGTGGCACTCCGGGTCCTCGTCACGGGACCCCGGGCCGAGGCCCGCTCACACCTGCCCGCTGACCGGCAGGACCGGGGCTGCTTGACCCGGATCCTGAACACCACACAGGTGCGCCCACCCCCTTGCCTTGAGCCAGGGCCAGAGTGCGAGTGGGGACGGGGTCGGATCGGTTTTCATCCTCATTCCAGGTGCTTTCTCAGAAATACCTGCCTCTCCTCCGCGACAACAGACACTCACTGTCCCCTCCCGACTCCCACTCCGGGAGGTTGCTTCACTGAACTTATCCTGGCTGTCTCACGCCTGTCAGACTCAGGAAGACAGGCGATCGATCGGGGTGTGGGGGTGGAGAGACCGGGACACCGCAGGGGACGGCCCGCAGGTGAAAGATTGCAGCGCATCGGAAGGCTCCCCGCTCCGTGCCAGGCCCGCGGCGCGGGCGACCCCGCGCTGCGAGCGCGGTGGGGGCCCGGGAGGCTGGTGCTTGCTCTTTTCATCGCCTACCCCGGCCCAGCGCCGCCACCACCGTACCCTCCATAAACGTATCTGTCGAACGTTGAACCTACCCCCACCCGCGGGAGAAAATCCAAGAGGGTCCCACGCAGCCGATGGGTGTGTGTGTGGGGGGGGAGGCGTTGCTTCCCATTGGCGCTTCTTTGATCACCACTTCATACCAGTTACCTCCCCGTACACCGGACGCAGAAAAGTTACTTTGTTATCCCCAGAATCTAGCCGAATTTGGAAGAAGAAAAGGCAGAGGTGCTAAGCCGGTACCAGGGGCGGCGCAGGCTGCAGGGTGTGCCCACCGCCCCTGACTCCACGCGGGCGGGTGCGGGCGTCGTTTGCAGCCACCTGGGAGCCGGTGCTCCAGGCGCAGCTGCGGACCATGGCGCTTCCCTCGCGTCTCCAGGGGTCTGGAGCCCACTAGGCGCCCCCTCGGCCCGGCCCGACGCGAGCTGTAGGGTGCTCCCAGCTGGAGCTGGACCGAGTATGGGAGTCCCCGGGCTCTGCTGCCTGGCTGGAGCTCCCCTTGCTACGTACCTGTCCCGGCCTTCCCGCGCCAGCTGCTGCCCGGCCGCGGAGCCCGGCCCCGAGCCAGCCGCCTGCCGCGCAGCCCTCCCCCGCCCTCTCCCAGCAGCCTGGCCAGATGTGGGGCGGTCTCTCGCGGGCCATTGGCTTGGGTCACTGTGTCCAGCTGACTTCGAGGATTTTCCCCTGCCTTTGTCGGCCCCTGTGTGGGCTGGGAAGAGAGCGTCCAGGCCAGGCCTCACCTCTGCCGGAACCCACACCTCTCCCTAATCCCTCGGGTATCCCCTCTTCCCACCCTTGGAGTTCAGGCTTTGGAACTGTAGTAACCCCACAAACAAAGCAGGTGTGAACCTTCTTACGGGCAGAGGGTGGAGGTCAGACGGGTGATCTCAGCGTTTCTCAAAGGTTCTGGATGTTTGTAGGAGGGGAACAGGCCCTATGCGGATAGAAGTGACAGATGGACGCACCCCGTCCTTGTGGCTGTCTGCAGCGCGAAGTTCACGTCTATTGTTTGCTGCCTAGGGGAAAGCTGCCCAGTGTGACAGATCTTTTAGATCCCATCACTGGAAGAAAAATCCTGGTGATAACGATTATCTCTCGCTCCTGCTATCTTGCCATCGCCCTAATTCATCTCCCTCGTGCTCCAGCCTCTAGGGGAGACAAGGAGGGTAAGGGGCTGGCGGGAAGACGGGTCAAGCCACTGCCCTTGGATGGAGCGGAGAGGCACGCGGCCGCCTCCTCCGTCCCATGCCGCTGTGCGATGGGGAGAGAGGACACGGTGGGTTCCTTCCTCTGCCAAGCCTCACGCTTCTTTCAAATGATTTTAGTCTGGTGCTGCCGTCTATCCATATACATTTCCAATCTCATGGCTCATAAAATATTAGCAAAATGGTTTCATTATTCACCTTCTGTATCCTACAAAAGGGAGAGAAGACGCCAGCCGCAGAAAGGCAGAGTGGGGGCGGGGGACAGTCGTTGGACACTAGTTAGCAAACGGCGCTGCCGTGTTTAAATCATGGCTCAGACTGCCTTCTTCAAGCTGACACTCAACAAATCTGATCTGTTTCCGAGGATCTCTAACCCACCCCCTCTCTACCCAACCCCGCCTTTCCCTCTGTCTTTCTCTCCATCCATCACTATCCATCTCTCCCTAACACCCAGGTTCCTAGAAGGACCAGATGAATAGCTGAGATACTGCACATCCATTATGTGCTTCATTAGGTGGCATCAATAAGGCACGCCCTTTAGATGCGACACATACAATTAATTGATTAAAATGGCTGCCTCACTGTCCCCTTTTGGGTGGTGTTGGTGATGGACTCACATGTCATCCCTGAACCAAACCATCCAAAGACACAAGTCTGGTCAAAAACTTGACTAGATGCTCAGTGTGGTGCCCAGGTACCCAGCTGGGCTCCAGGTCCTTATCTGGCTTCTGCAAGCCCAGGAAGTGAGGAAGTTACAGAGAGAGAGAGAGAGAGAGAGAGAGAGAGAGAGAGAGAGAGAGAGAGAGAGAGAGAGTGAGTTTGTGTGTGTGTGTGTGTGAGTTAGTTCACGTGCATCTGTGTGTGTAGTGAGAATGGGGAGCTAACAGCTCAGGGTCTTGGGCTCCCAGAGGTGGCAATTTTTTTAATGAATCAACCCGAATTAAAAGACAGACAGAAGCAAGCTGCATCGTGCAGGCCTAAGCAGGGGAACAGGCGGCTAAATCGGGTGGAAGGGGCAGGAGCGAGCTGGCAGAGCCGCCCAGGGCGAGTGGAATCCGACCCGCTTCTCCGCCGGGGGCGACGATGATTGCAGTGTCTCCGCCAACTCTTTTACTCCTCACAAATGGATTTTACCTAGAATGGTTCTAGCGCAACACACACACTCTCCCCCTGCACTTTTTGACGATATAAAGGACGCCAGGCGAGTGGGCGGGCTGTAATTATCCCTGGATGTAAAACCAATCTGGCTGCGCCAGGCCCGGGTGCACTCGCCCGCGGCGGCGGCGCGCGGACGGGGGACCCCGGGCGCTCGCTGGGTCACGGCGCCGCGCGGCCTCCGCTCGCCGCTGTTTAATATACATGGGGTGGGAACGCAGGGAAACGGCTCTCGTGCCTGCACAGACCGCAGGAAAAAAAAATCAATTTGCTATTTATTTTTGAAATCTATAGATTTCGGGAAAATTTTTTTTTTTTTCCATCCTGACCCCCTTCCAGAACGACGGCCACATTTAATTACGTCTTTTAATGACTTTTTCCTTATTTGCCATTACTATTTCATGTTAAGGGCGGGGGAGGGGGATGGAGTGGAGTTTCTTTGGGGGGTTTTCAATTCTGGTATCTTCAAAAAGATTTGCCTTATGTGTTAATTGCATGCTGTTAAGCACATCTGGGACTGCGTGCTGACCAACTAGGACCAACTTTTAATTAACACATTGACCCGGCGAAGAAGCAGCCGCCCAGCCTCCCCCTCGAAATATGCATATGAGGCACGCGGAAGCCGCTGGCCCGTGCGGGCGGGCGGATGCGGGCGAGGAACTGCCTGCGTCCAGGGGAGGAAGGGGCGCAAATTGCAACCGCTCGCTCTTTCTGCGAACGTTTCGCTCGCCTAGCCCCTAGGAAAACAACAAAGAAAAGGAATAAATGACCCGCTCTTGGAGCAGACTTCTTACATCCTTTCATGTGGCTTGACCCTGAGCTAGGGGAGTCGGGCGGAATGGGCGGGAAAAGCCCCCAAAGCCATTTCTCTGCAGCCTGACTTGGGCCTGAGTTGACGTCTGTAGCCTGAGCTCTTTGAATGGACCGACCGCGTTCTCTGTAAATGAATGGAACCAGTGGCCCAGAATCCTGTTGGAAAGAGAGGACTAGCCACAGGCTGCCTTTTCTCCTTCTGCCCTTTTACCTGCCAACCTCCTCACCTTTGCCCCAGCCTCTCCAAAGCTAAGCCACGAACTCCAAAGTCCCAGGTCTGAGAAGGAGGAATGGGTGTCTCTCCTGCTTGGAGGGCACAGCTGTCAGGCACAGGCTGCGGAAACCAGCGGCTCATTTTAGGCACAGGAGTCTAGGCTACACAGCGAACACCTCCTCACCAGGCCGGCCAGGTCCCAGCTGGGGGAAGGACGAAACCCTAGCACAGCACAGACAATACACAATCTCACCTAAGTAATTTCCTTCAGAATTGATGGCGTTTCACTGGAGTGGTGTCTTCAAAGTGAATGCCTAGCCTGCTTCCCTGTAGAGCGCACGCACGTGCAGGTTAATCCCCAGGTACATACTCATTTGCTCTTTCCGCATCTAATCTCAACTGCCTCACTCTTCGAAGTGCTTAGCTTTAGCATACGTCCCTATAAAAAAATGTCAAAGTGGTATTCCTTCTCCCAGCCATAAAAAAGTTGGAGCGAATCACTCCCAGGTTACCGGTTAACATCCCCTCCAGGTAACAGTTGAAGTTCCTTGTTTGACATTTTTCATTCCCCAACACAGAACTTTTCAATAAATACGCAGTACCAGCATGAGGAGAAGACAACATTGCCATAATTCACGGCTCTATGCTCTATGTCGATGCTTTGGGAAATTTAATGTGACAAGACTGTTCCCCAAATTCCTTCCACCTCTTTTCCTTTTTCTTGTTCTTATTCTCATTCATTCTCTCTCTCTCTCTCTCTCTCTCTCTCTCTCTCTCTCTCTCTCTCTCTTTTTATCTTTCCTTGAACCTACTTATCCATTCAACTTATCAGAGAATCTGCCAAATTTAAAACTAGAAAAGATAAAGACAAGAGAACAATGTTCTATCACTCACTATTCCTCTGAGTCCCTCCAGATCTTTTTATATTCTGATAAAGGTATAATCAACACACATCTTCAGTCAGGAAAAAGAAACTAATCAGTTGGTAAATTATACTATCCCTATGAGAAGATAAAGCCTTTGGAAAGTTAGTACAAACATTGCCCAAATGGCTTTATTTTGAGTTTCAGTGGACTACTGCCTCTTATTTCAGCTCACAAATTGATCTGCAAAATTGCAGCACACACCTGATAACCCAGGGAAAACAAGACTTGGTAACTCCAGCTGGTTCTTTTGATTTACTCTGCCTGGTAAGATGTATGTTGGGGTGTTTTGATAAGAAGGGAAAAAAAGGAGTCAGCAGTTTGATTTGGAACCTCTTTTATTGCTGAATATGGTTGCAGGTTTAAACTGAAGAATGTGTTTCTGCTGGGGATATTTGCATGACACATCCATATGCATTAGCAGCTGCACGGTGTTATATCATCAGCTCCTGCGAGCATTTATCTTTTCTTCCCCCTTCTGTCTTCCTCAAAGGAAGTAGGTAAGTGGCTTATGGGAGAACCATATAGACTTTAAAGACACATGAATCTTCCCGTGTCCTTCAGGCCCTCAGCACCTACCTGTTTCTTTTGAGGATTTTGGAAAATTTGAGGTAGCTAGCCTCCCTGGTTACATTTTTAAAAATTATAATAATGGATTCACAGTGTGTAAAATACAATAAAAAGATTATTCAGAGAAAGGAGCTTTGGTGATATAACATCGTATTTAGGAAAAAGGTACTGTCATCGACTTCTGCTAATTTCCTTAATGACTTAAAAGAGAAGCTTTTTCATAGAAAAATGCTCCTGTATGTCTTCGGTAACCTATACCTGATACTTGATAGAGGTAATGCTTTTGAATCGAGACGGCTCAGACTTTGCTACACTGGCCTGTAGTGATGGTGCCAGAGACCACGAGAGCATGTCTAGGAGATGTTTGCTCCCTCAGACACCGCATGAGCTGTGCAAAGGCCACTGTCTAATATCCACGGCGATTCTCTGCATCCAGTCTGCCCTAAACTCTGTTTCGTGTGTCTGATTCTTTCTGAATTCCAGGGATCTATACACTGCAGGGACCACGATGTTAAAGTGAAATCAAAAGGAACCTGAGTTCTTATGTGATCTGGTTCCATTCAATCGCTTGGGCTATTTTTTTTTTTTTTTAAATCTGTTCATTTAAATTGTGGTCATCAAGCCAGAGTGACTAGAAAGCATATGAAACCCAAACCAAGAGACTTAACATAAGCACACTTTTAAAAAAAATCATGTTTTATTTCTCTTCACACTCAGTGTTTCATGGAAGTATCTGAAAATAACTATGGTCAAATTTTTAAAGTAAGAGTGGATTTCAGGTGTATTATAAAGTGAAACAAAAATCTTACACACACACACACACACACACACACACACACAGAGACAGAGAGAGACAGAGAGAGAGAGAGAGAGAGAGAGAGACAGAGAGAGAGAGAGAGAGAGAGAGAGAGAGAGAGAGAGAGAGAGAGAATGAATAGTACTTATCAGGAATCATGATGTCCAAAAAAGATAGCTGCTAGAGATATTATGGTTTTCACTATTTTTGTAGCTTTTTTGTCACCAGAGCAGATATTTACAGGGAAAAAAAAAATGAAATGACAATAAGATGATGCCATGCATTTTTTTCCTAAAATACTTGAAACTAATATTATTGTTGTACAAATGTGCATGCACAATGACCATAAATATGCATGAGCCTAAACAATAATCTATTTTATGTCTTGTTTCCAGATGTTTGCAAATATCACCAGTGCGTTGGTTTGACCGAACCAAAAGGTAGCTGAGACCTCTGACATTCAACTGAATTTCCGATGTTTCAGGTACCACAGAACACATTTCCCTTACTCTCCATTGCACAAAAGTTGTTTTTTTTTTTTAATTCTTTAACTTTAAAACGGTAATTCAATATAATGTGGATAAAAGTCAAAAAAGTTGTTTTATATTATATAATATAAAAATTAATGAGCTGTATTACTTCACTCAATTATTTCAGGGACAATTAGAAAAGCTAATTGTTCGGGCTGGTTAGGTTAGTTGTTTAGAACATGGCCCAGAATTGGTCTTGTGGTTATTGGCCTCCATGCTCAAAAGCTACATACTTACCCAAATCCGACTTGCCCTGGACAATTATGTGCCAGCAGTAATAAGAGAAACAAATGAGAATGTGGATGAATTTGCACAAACTATAGAAAAAAAGATTTACTTTTAAAAGAGCCCATCCTAACTTGCAGCATTAAGAACAGAAGAGATTGTGAATATGTTTACAACTCAAATTAAATCTCACAAAGTAAATCACAGAGCAGGGACCAGGAGCAAAAGTACCTAACTGAGGTGACAAGGAGAGCTTAGGAATGATGAAGAAAACTACTGTACCAGCCTGCATATTGGTGTATCATTTAAAATTTTACAAATCATATCCTACCGCATAATGTGTACCTTTAAGATAAAGAGTTTGCTTGCTTTCAGATTTGATTTCAATATTAAATATTTCTGGATGTATTAATGGTACCAGTAGATGTCAAGAAATCTGACGAAATTACATATTTGCTTGTTCATCCATTTCTTGGTTGTTTACAGAACAATTTTATTTTTCCCTCAAAGACAGGTCACAACGCCATAGCCTCTTTGTAATGCAACAGGTAACGAAGATAAAACAAATCATTACAATAGGTTCAGCAGATCCCAATCAAAAAGCAGACAGAAGTTTTATTAAGTAGGTACTTAACTCTATGACCATTCATTATATCCGTATCCAAGAAGTATAAGCTAGTTAATATGGACTTTCAAAAGCCAATACTTGCAGTCTAGCATTTAAAGAGCTCTGAAGTCACCACTCTATCCTACCACACATAAAATTGAAAAATCAGCTCTGGTTAGATTTATCAGAGAAGTAAAGTCACCAGGAAAATGACTTCCCCCCAAATTGAAGAAACAAACAAATGAATACATGTAGTTACAACTTAAGAGAATAGAAACCCAAGAGCTGAATCCATCTCAGGACCCAGTACTGGGGTAGGGAATCCTGAAGTGCAGTGGACAGCTGCTAGAAACTCAATGTGAACAAACCTGAGCCAACCGTAGGTAGGGCCCCATCTTTTTGTGGGTGTCATTTCCAGGAGCTCTACCAGGTCCTCCAAGTGTATATCAGAGGAAAAACTCCTCACACTTCCATGGGAGGCAGGGAGGAGGAACCCCTTGTAAGTGTGCCATAGCATTCTTTTTTTCTCACTAAGCCCTGCTCATGGGAGAAGCCAGAGCCTAACCTATTGGGGTGCATCAGAGCCTAACCAACTGGGAAAAGGAACACCCAACTCCAGACCCCTCTAGCCATCCTCTCCCCACAAAGGAGGGAAAAGCTGAGATGCACTGGGGAAATTCATGGTCCATGGGAACAGACTCATCAAGAGACTGAGACCTAATCATAGGACCATAGGACACTTTCTGGGATCCCTCCTACACTTCACCACCACATTCCTGAAGGCTTATTTACTGCAATTCCCTTTATCCAGCATATCACGTCTTCCTTCAACAAAAAATTATAAGTCAAGCTAAAAGCAAAAACAAACAAACAAACAAATAAACAACAACAACAACAAAAACAGTGTGAAGAGACTGAACAAGCATTAGAAACAACCAGATGTGACATGGATGTTAGAATTATTAGATCAGGATTTAAAAGTGTGTGTGTGTGTGTGTGTGTGTGTGTGTGTGTGTGTGTGTGAGTGATTATTATGCTAGGGACTTTAATGGAAAGAGTAGACAACATATAAGACTAGATGGATAATGTAAGAAGAGAAATGGAAGTTCTAAAAAAGAACCAAAAGGAATACTAGAGATCATAAATACTGTAATAAAAATGAATAATGTTTTTGATGGGCTCATTAGTATACTAGACACACTGAGGAAAGACTCTCTGAGCTTGAGGGTATAACAGCAGAAACCTCCAAAACTAAAAAGCAAGAGAAAAACATAGCATATCCAAGGACTAGAGAATGACTGCAAAAGACATGACCATGCACAATGGCAGTACGAGAATAGGAAAGAAAGAAAAGAAGCAATATTTGAATAAATAATGACTATGAATTTCTCCAAATTTATGTCAGACACCAAACCAAATGTACAGGAATCTCAGATAGCATCAAGTAGGATAAATGTCATAACAAAACAAATAATCAAAACAAAACAAAACAATAATTACACCTAGTTGTATTGTAGTTAAGCTTTAAAACGCCAAAGATAAAGAAAAAAGAATTTGAAAAAGTCAAAAGAAAAAAATCTTACCTATATATTAGTAAGCAAAGATAAGAATTTTTACTGAGAAAATTATATTTATTGAGGAAAATAAGCAATTACATCTGATTTCTCCTTAGAAACTATGCAAGCAAGAAGTGGAGTGAATATTTAAAGTGGTGAGAGAAAAAACTACCAACCAAGAATTCTATAACCTGTAAAATTATTCTTCAAAAGTGAAAGAGAAATAAAAATTTTCTCAGAAAAATAAATATTGAAGGAATTTGTTGCCAGTACACCTTGTTACAAGAAATGTTAAAAGAATTTCTTCAGAGAAAAGAAAGTAAAATAGTGTAGATCGGAAGCTTGGCTCTAAATAAAGAAAGGAAGAACTTTGGAGAAGAAATCGTGAAGACAAAAACCATTTATTTTTTTAAAATTCTTTATTGCTCTAACAGAAAACAGTTTGTTCAAAATAATAAAAGCAATGATATAGTCAATGATTATAGCTTACGTGTAAGTGAATGTGAATGACAGAAATGATACAAGGAACAGGAGGGAGAAATTAGGATTATTTTGTTATTGTAATGTACTTGCGCTAATCATGAAATTGTATAATATTATTTGAAGGTGAACTTGAATTAGTTGTTAATGTATATTGCAAAATGTAAGGCGGCCACTAAAGACAGAAAAACAATAAGTATTATTGATATACTAAGAAAGGAAAGTAAATAGTCATGGAAAATGTTCAATTAAAACTATAAAAAGCAGAAAAAAATGTGGAAGACAAAAATAGGAACAGAGAACAAGGGCAATAAATAGAATTAATCCTACTATATCAATAATTGTCTAAAACATCAATGGTCCAAATATACCAATTAGAGACAAATTTGTTAGAGTGTATCAAAAAGCAAGATTCAACTACGTGTTAAATATAAGGACAGATAGATTAAAAGTAAAGGGATGGAGGAAAATAACACCATGCTAATACTAATCAAAAGGAAGCACAACTAGCTATATTAATTTCACACAAAGCAGATTTCAGAGCAAGGAAATTATCAGCAGTAAAGAAGGGAATTACATAATGATAAAGAGATCAATACTCTAAGAATACATAGCAATTCTTAATGTACATACACTTAACAATAGGTCATCAAAATATGTGAAGCAAAAACCAATAGAACTACAAGGAGAAAAGATGAATTTGCTATTATAGTTGGAGACTTTAATACTTCTCTATTAGAAATAGACAGATCCAGCTGGCAGAAAATCAGTAAGAACATGATTTAACTCAAAAGCGCCATCAATCAAAAAGTTATAATTGACATCGATAGACTGCTTCATCTAACAACAGCAGATCATATATTTTTCTCATGCTCACATGGAATGTTCACCAGGATAGGCCACATCTGTGCCATAAAACACACCTTAAGACATTTAAAGGAATAGAAATCATACAATATCTGCTCTTAGACTAGAGTGGAATTAAACTAGAAATCAATCACAGAATGATAGCTAGAAATATTAAAACACTTGGAGATTAAACAGTACAGTTCTAAATAACACATGAGTCAATGAGGAAATCTTAAGAGAAATGAAAAGATATTTCAAAATAAATAAAAATGGAAATACGGCTTAGCAAAATTTGTGAGATGCAGCAAAAGCATTGCTTAGAGGGAAATTTATAGCATTGAATGCATATATTAGAAGAAGGATCTGAAATTAACAATCTAAGCTTCCACCTTAGGAAACTAGTAAAAAAAAAAAAAAGAATTAAATCCGAAGTAAGCAGAAGAAAATAAATAATAGAAATTAGAGAAGAAATTAATAAAATTGAAAACAGAAAATCAATAGAGAAAATCAACAAAATTGAAAGTCTTTTTGAAAATATTAGTAAAATTGATAAGACTTTAGCCAAAGTCACAAAAAATAAATAAAAAAGAGAGGACACAAGTTACTAATATCAGAAATGAAAGCCACATATTTTGTGGACATTAAAATGATAATAAAGGAATATTATCAGAAACTCTATGCCTATAAATTTGATAACTAGATGAAATGGAAAACAAATCCTTAAAATGTGCCATCTGCTAAAACTCACAAAAGAATAAAACAATCTGAATAAGCTTATATCTATTAAATAAATTGAACAAATAATTAATAACTTTCCTAAAGAGAAAGCATCTGACTTAGATGAATTCATTGCTGAATTATGTTAGTTATTTAAGGAAGAAATTATATCTATTATGTATAATCTATTCCAAAAGACAGAAGCAGAGGAAATACTTCCTAATCTATTCTATGAGGCCAGCATTATCCTAATATTACAACCAAAGACATTACAAAAAAAAGAAAACTACATTAATCTCTCATTAATACAAATGCCAAAATCTTCAACAAAATATTAGCAAATCTAATCCATCAATGTATAAAAAAATGTATACACCAAGACCAAAATGTATTTACCCCAGCTAGGCAAGGCTAGTTTAACACCTAAAAAAAAATTGATTAATCCAATTTATCACATCAACGAACTAAAGAAGAAAAAACACATGCTCATATCAATTGATGCAGAAGAAGCATTTGACAAAATCCAGTGCCAATTCATATTAAAAAATTCTCAACAAACTAGGAATAGAGGCGAACTTCCTCAAATAATAAAGAATGCCTACAAAAAAACCTATGGCTAATGTACTTAACAGTGGGAAATTAAAAGCTATTCCATTAAGATAAGAAATGAAGCAAGGATGTCTCCTCTCACCACTGCTTTTAAACATGGTGCTGGAAGCCCTTGCTAATGCAATAAGACAAGAACAGAAAATAAAAGATATATTGATTGGGAAGGAAGAAATATAACTGTCTTCGTTCACAGATGACATGATTATTTATGTAGGAAATATAAAAGAATCAACAACAACAACTTCTAGAACTTAAAAACAATTATAGCAAGACCATAGAATATGAAGTAAATATATGATAGTCAATGGTTCCTCTATAAACCAGTAATGAACAAAAGGAATTTAAACTTAAAACACATTAATATTTATATTAGCACCACCCAAAAAGAAAAATACTCAGGTTTGACTCTAATAAAATGCATACAAGATCTATATGAGAAAAACTACAAAACTCTGATAAATAGAAATCAAAGAAAAACTAAATAAATGGAGAGACATTTCATCAATCTTACATAGTTGGATAGAAAGACTTGATATTGTGAAGACATCAGTTCTTCCCAACTTTATCTATAGGTTCAGTGCATTCTTAATCAAAATATCAGTAAGTTGATTTATGGATAGCGACGAACTGATCCAAAAGTTTAAATCAAGAGGGCTATGACCTTAAATAGTCAACTCAGTACTGAAGGAGAAGAATGAAGTTGGAGGATTAACACCATCTGACTTCAGGTCTCACTATAGTAATCAAGGCAGTGTGTGATAGGTACAAGAACAGACAAATAGATCAATGAAACAGAATAGAGAGCCCAGATAAACTCAAATAAATATAGTCAACTGATCTTTGACAAAAGAGTAAAAGCAATACAATGGAGCAAAAATAGTATTTCCAACCAACTGTTCTGGAACAACTGGAAACACACATGCAAAAAATGAATCTAAATAGAAAACTTACGCCCTTCACAAAAATGAACTTGGATTGGATCATAGGCCTAAATGTAACGGGCAAAACTAAAATCTCTCTCCTTTAAGAGAACATAGCAGAAAACCTAATGACCTTGGGTATGGTGATAACTTTTTACGTACAACGCTGAAGCCATGATTCAGAAATAAACAACTGATAAGCTGGACATCATTAAAATTTTAAATTTCTACTCTGTGAAAGACAATGTCAAGAGAATGAGGTGACAAACCACACGTCTGATAAAGGGCTATTATCCAAATTACACAAAGAACACTTAAAACTCAATAAGAAAACTAACAATCAGGTTAAAAAATTGATAAAAAACAAATAAACAAACAAACCTGAACAGACACTTCATCAAAGGAGATATCCCCATGACAAGTAAGCTCATGATATGATGTTCAGTATCATTTGTCTTTATGAAATTGCAAATTAGAACAATAATGAGATAACACTACGCACCTATTAGAATGGGTGCAATCCAAAAGACTGACAACGATAAATGCCAGTGAGGATATGGAGCAATAAGTTCATTCATTGCTGGTGTGAATGCAGAACAGCCATTTTGGAAGACAGTCTAGCAATGACGTATAAAACTAAGCACATTCTGACATACAATCCAGCAATGGCACTCCTTGATATTTGCTCAAATGAACTAAAAACTTATAGGCACACAAATACCTGCACATGGATGTTTATAGCAGCTTTATTTGTAATTTTCAAAAATTTGGAAGCTACGAATTGGTCATTCAGTAAACTGATAGTAAAATAAACTGTGGTACATTTAGACAATGGAATATTACTCAAGGCTGAAGAGAAATGAGCTATCGAGCTACAAAAAGGCATGGATGAACCCTAAATGCATATTACTAAGTGAAAATAAAACCACACAGAAAAGGCTATATGATTCCAACTATATAACATTCTGGAAAAGGCAAAACCATGGAGACAGTAAAAAGAACCAGTGGCTGCCAGGAGTTGGAGGTAGGGAGGGATGAAGAGGTAGGGCTCAGAGAATTTTTAGGGTGGGGAAACTATTCTGCATGATGCTGTAATTGTGGACATACATCACTATAACTTTATCAGAACCCCTTGCATGAACAACACCAAGAATAGACTCCTGGTGACAGTGATGTGTCAATATGGGTTCACCAGTGGTAACAAATGTACCCCTTCTAGGGTGGGATGTTGATAGCAGGGGAGGCAGTGAGTGCATGGGTGCAGAGGGTAAGTGGGAACTTTCTTTACTTCCTGCTTTTAAGTTTTGCTGTGAACCTAGAGCTGCTCTGTAAAATAAAGTTTATTAGTTAATAATAAAAATATTTATTTGCCATATGTTAATAAGTTATCAGTAGCATGTCCCAGCTCTTAGGCACTAGGTCTTGCTGCTTTGCAAAATCTTTCCATAATTTTTGTTTCTATCCATTAACAAGGAAAGAATGTATATGCAACACCATATGTTAAAATAACCTTGTGAGTAGCATGTATTAGTAGAAGAAAATCAAGCCCAGGAAATATTCTGAAGACGAACAACCAACATATTTTGGCGTATTTTAGTATTATATTAGGTGGAACAACAATACGCTATACAACTGGGAAACATAAATTATCTTAATGGGGAAGAGGGATAACACGTTTCGTTTTCCTCCAACGTTGTGGCCTCCACCACTGCCATTATCCGTGTCACTTACTGAGTGCTCGCTCTGCGCCGGACCCTGAGCTAGTGCTTTGGATGTCCTCTCGCAGTTAATTCTCACATGGCCTGTGAGGGAGGCTCTGTGTGCCCCCTTTCACGATGAGAACCCTGATATACGGAAAGCACTCTCCTGCTGAACACCTGCCAGTCTCCGCTAGGAATCTGTGGGTACAATTTGGTTTGATATTTTTGAACAGATTTTTGTGTACATGCGTGCACAGGGAGATGGTACCTATTGTTTTTGGAAATTTATCTGAAGCACACTAGTCTAGAGAAAGCCTTTACATGGGGATCATCTGGGCTATTTTTTCTGGTCTGTCCACTTTATTAGCCACAAAAATAAGTGTCACTATCTAAGTGAGATATCTGTCTGCAAGCCCAAACTAGAAAGAGTCTTTAGCTAGGGACTTACTCGCAAGGCTTGAGGGTAGGAGTGAGATTCTCCTAACAATTTACAAATAAAGGGAATGAGGCTGCTGCTGAGAGACTAAAATGTGACAAGCACAATGATTAAGCACTGAGTGTCTACGAAGGATCTGCCTGTAAAAATTCATGGACATCAAGACTCCAAATAAGAGAGGACCAATGGTCTGGAAATTGGACATCTGTACCCAAGATCTGGATCCTAGAACAGCCCTATCATTATTGATTGTAAATCCATGATTCTGTAGCCACCATTTATTAAGTGCTTACTGTATGACAGACAGTTTACATACATTGACAAATAATCTTAAAAAAAAAAAAAACCTTTAAAGTAAGTTATTATCTCTACTTTACAGGTGAAAAAAAAAAAAAGCCTTGTGTAGATCATACAGCTAAGTACATGCCACAATTCAAACACTAGTCTGTTTCATTCTAAGCCCTCACTCTTACATGCAATTCTGGTTTTGTACATCAGTCTTTTGTTAGCTCTGGTAATATGAGTCTAACCCTCAGAAGTGAACACGATTTTGACATAGTGCCACAATCAGGTTTTTGAGTATAAGGACCATATTCTGGACCTGGTGAGTTCTCCATGGGCTATAAACAGTACCCTGACAGATCTTTTGGCAGGCATCTGGCAGACTCTGTCTAGTGATGCCTGTATCTTTCTGTGTCCTTTTATTTGAAATTAAGCAGTCATAATGACTACAAAAGGATTATTTCAGAATAAGTGAATTATACCATGGGCATAATGGTTTAGTATTAGCAAAAAGGTAAAGGAAAGCCATTTCAAATGGCATTACATGGGGATATTAACTTCCATGCTCTTTTTTCCCCCCCTAATTTTAAAATAAACTTTGAAACTCTTATCCATAATTGGCTTTAGGAAATGCCTTTATACTTGTCTTCCCTCATCCCCCTTTTTTTTCTGTCTACTCAATTGTTATGTCAGGATGGGATTGAAATCATTTCCTTGTACAGGGTTGTTTAATGATAATTGCAAGGAATGCCTAAGCTCTCAAACCTTAGCTTTAGTTCTCTAAGGGGCACACTTCACGGAAGGTCTTTATCAACCATCTCGCTAAATGACAGCTACTTGCTACTTCCCAGATCTGTTCAAAGCCAGCCTTTAAGAGGATTGCTTTCCTTCAATGGGCTCTGCGAAGTGACTGCCACCAGCTCTTTATTACTAGGAAGTGGTTCTGGTCTGTGAAGCATCGCAGCTCGGCCAGTCATTTCTCTACCTCTGTTTCTCCTTCCTGTGTCCTATGTTTAATAGGGGCAGAGGCCGGCCAATGGAAAAGCACAGTTTATAATCTGCTGGGAAGAATGGTTTCCAGATTAGAATTTTTCCTTTTTAAAAATGGCTTCTTATTCCTCCTCCCATCTTTGAGGAAACACAGAATCCTCCTGATGTCTGATATAAATCAGCCTTTTGGGCTCTCCGCTAAACTATTTCAGACTAGCCAGAATGTAAGTTATGCATACATGCGTATGCCTTTATTTATATTTCTAAAAGCATAACTATATTTTCTATGAAACTTTAATCGTCTGGGTAGCTTAGCTGGTTAATAGGGCCAAAAGTACAACTGTAGTGCCCATATGAAAAGCTCTTCTCACTGGGTTCCCTGGTCATAGGGTGAACCCCCAGTTCCCCTGGCCTCTAGACAGTGTGTTTGTCAGAGGAGAAAGCAGGGACAAGTAAAAACCATCACCACCTTTGCTAAAACAACTCAGGGCTTATGCTTACAGACCATAAAACATTGATACACATAGTTTTATATATTTTTTTTCAGTTTGAAGATGTACATACTATCTAGTCAGGGTAGTCCCTTGTGGGCACATATTTTTTCTGTATCATCAGAGCCTACGGAGGGTCCTGAGACGGGGTGGTTGCTAAAAAAATGTTTCTTCAGTGAATTAGAGTTACACAAGTTAACCCAGATATAAAAGATAACAAGTTCTATTTCTGGACTTGCAATTAAAAAGGAGAGAGAGAGAAGAAGAAAAGAAAAGGATGCACTGTGACTTTTAAACAGACTATTGACTTTCGCTGGGCGCACAGCGCACACAGTGATTAGAAGTACGAACTATAATTGTTCTTGTCACCCACACACTCGGCTACAGTCGATATCTTTTCATCATATACATTTTTAATCATGTATTAATAAACAAGAAGTTTGTATCTTATTGATGATTGGATTATACTATTGATCAAGTCCACAATTCTACACATGGCTTCTGAAAACATAAACAAGGTCAAGATGTAAAGATCACGAAAGTGCATCAAAGATATAAATTAGAATTTTCTCCAACTCTTTGTGTAACTCCGGTGGAGAATGAGACTAAGCAGAGCGTAGACATTCTGAAATTATTTGTCAATTGAATAAATGATAGGGTCTAAAGAAAATAATGGAAATAAAAATACTGCTCAAATTATTTTATTGTACTAGAATAGTGAAAGTGGTTTTTGCTTTTCATACATTTTGGTTGTGACTGATTTGTTGCAATAAAGTTTGATCTGGGCTGCTTTAACTGTTCTCATTGACGCTATAAGGAAATACGGCCCTTGGCTATTGGCAAACAGAAAATGTTCCTGCCAAGAGTATTGGGTTTTTCTCCTGTCAAGGCTGGGCCCTTTGCAATGATTCATTCTCTCCCTCTCCCCAAACACCTCCCTAGTCTCCACCCCTGGTGTTTGTTCCTGATGCAGGCTGGCTGTACCAACCACGTGAAAGTCAACCAAGTTGTGAGTAAAAAAAGTCAGCATGTGTCCGTGCAATTTGACAAACTTGGGTCTTCAGATTCCCTGCTGTAGTCTGGTTAATTCTTCCAGCATCAGTCCCTTAGTTTTGATAACGTGCTATGGTCATTTAAGATGTCATCGCTGGCAAAGATCTGGGTGCGTAAGACATCTCTGCATTGTTCTGCAATTTCTTTTGAGTCTATAATTATTTCTAAATATTTTTAAAATCAGATTTTAAAAATCAGGCCAAAATATTAGCGCTTCATGTTTACATGTTAATATAAATATTTCTGAACTCTCAGGCCATAATTCCATAATTCACAATTATGGCTTTGTGGGGAGGGACTTTGAGGGGGAGAGATTATCTTCTTCATTACAGGAGTTATCTTTTATTTGGGAGCTTTACCAGCCTTTGGAGAGGAGCTTTTGGGTGCAGGGTGGTAGAGCATGAGGGGACAAGAGATAAAACAGACTTTAAGCCAAAGAATAAGAAAATGAATGCTTCGCAGCTGGTCTGGAAGGAGACAATCGAAAGCACAAATATCTTGAATCATCCTATAAAATGACATCTTGTCTTTGCACAATGGAATGTATTCAAATGGAATTAATACTCCTTCGGAGCTCTTCATTTGCATCAGTTAAATATGATAATGACACCTCATGTATATAGTGATTTACACTTCTCAAAATTCACATTTATTATCTTTTTGATCTTCATAAAAATTCTGTTACACAGGCAAAGCAGTGACTCCTCACATTTAAATACGACTGCAGACGAGAAAAGCTGAGTGTACTTTCTTAAGAGAAGGTAAGAATCAAACCCATGTGCCCCAAATCCTTGTCAGCTGTTCTTCCTAATTCACTATACATTATTAGAATATCTAGTTTGGATTTTTTCTTTTCTGGCTGTGGAACAAACCCCACAAAAGTGGTTTACTTTGCTTTAATCTTCTAAGAAGGCCAGAATAGTATAGTTTTTTTTTTTTTTTTTCCAATTTTGTTACTGATGAGATACCTACTATGTCACAGAATACAGTTGGAATGGTTAAATTAGTTGAGTCACCTTGCAAGCAGAGTATGGGGAAACCACCTGCAGGAGTGACAGGTGTTAAGCAGAGAGAAAAGTATGTGTGTCAGTCCAATAGTTAGGCAAGTAGGGGGGATTTCAGAGATCCGATTCTAGTCTCCAATCTGTCAAAGAGCCAAAAGCACCCATTCCTCAGGACTGAGGTGAAGGCGGTTACGGAGACAGAACTGCTGTGGTACAGTAAGTTGGAGCATCCATCCTGAGGACTGGCGGGTCAGTGATCAGAACGATTCTAGCGGCAATACGGATTCCAATGACCGTCCAACCCAGAAAAATCCAGTGTGTACCCTGGCACAGAAAATCGGTCCTGTTTTTCATACTTTGCACAACACCTGCCACATAGGTGCTTCACATATATATTTGCACATGTATGCATAGGTGCTCCCATATACAAATGGAAAAAATAAAGGCACTGGGTGAAGTTCTTGCTTGAAGTTAAGAGTGACTCCCAAATAGGGAAGTAGGACTGAGTGATGGGCTGGGGAGTGACCTCTGTCGTGGGGAGAGGGGGAGTAGATAGGCTGGGACTCTCACAGCCTTTGAGTGAGAGAAACGAGTGAACGATGCATGAAAAGTTTATCATCTTCCCTTTTTTTCCCCCTGATTATGCAAAAAGGTCATTTTCTTATTTTGAAATTGATTTTTAAATAAGAGATGTTTATATTTGAAATAAGTTTTATTGGTTTTAAATATGCAGATTACAGGAATTAGCTCCATGGATCACATAGAATAAAAACTTGAGGATGGAGTAGCTTCTGCATTGTTGCTCCCAGCATGGGATCTATTTCGCCATCAGCATTTCTGAAAATACCTTTCTCTTAAGGAAGAAACTGCTTCTTCACCCAGTTGGCATTTGGGAAACGTATAGGAAGCTAATCTGTAGCTGAAGATCAGGTATTTCATCTACCTGATTTCATTATGAGCTGCAGCCAGAACATCATTTTAGACAGGTTCTTGGACAAGAGCTCTGAGCTCATGAAAAACAACTAATTTCTCTCCCATATCGCTTCACCTTTGGCCATGACTCAGTCTTAATTATGTTCTCATTTCAGGCATACCTGTGGGCCTGCCAGGACATAAAGGAATGTGATAAAATGGCCTGGACAGGTAAACCATCCTCATGGTCCCACAGTTCTCCTCAGGTTTCCCTTCACCATATCACTCATGTAGTGGTGTGATATAGAATCACCTGATCATTTACCAAAGATTAGCTCTCTCTCTGTTTCCAAAATACCTACTGGATGATTAAACATTTTCCCTCCTCAATAAAAAGTATATGTAGAAATGCGTAAGTCATGTCAAAATCTCTTTCTGAATTCCAGTCCCTCATATAACTGGTTTTATGGTTAAAGTCTCCTAAAGGTCACCCACACGGTTATTTGCATTCATGGCGCCATCAACAAATATAAATTAAGCCACCTGCAAGAAAAGGAACTTTAAATTTAGGCAATGGGCATAGACTGGGCCCAGAGGATCCATTTCTGCTAAATGAGGCTATAAAAACTAAACATGACCTAAGCATTCTTCTGCCCTCCAAAACAAGGCTCAAGATGACAGTAAAGCCAAGGAAACATACTACTTAGTAGAAAGCGGAGGGCGGGACAAACACTCATCCCATCATTTCTTGGTACGACAAAGCACAGATAAAATACAGGTTTGCAAAGAACCACTGGCCTGATGCACCAGCTTTTCTTATACACGTCCGATGATATTATCAGAGATTTACATACACGCGCTCGCGCGCACACACACCAATTTTATGGGAAAATGTCATCTCTAAGATGTATTGGCAGTAAGCACAACCCCAAAAGACACAAAATAACAGCATCCGAAGGTCATTACTTAGATATACTACAGCACACATCTCTCTCCAGTGCAGAAACCTGGCGTGTGAATGTGCACCGCTGAACCTCCTCACCACTCGACTCCACTAAATTCTTATGAAATAGCCCGTGGTGATCCCGCTGGGTCAGCTGGTGCCGCACAGGGTTCAAATCAGCTGAAAAACCAGCTTGATGGCAGTGGGGAAAAAATAAGGCAGTACCAGTTATCTGGGATTGTGTCATTTAGTGCCTTGATCCTTTGAGGAATACGTGTGGGGTCTTTGTCAGAACTGCTTCCTCTTGAAATTTTTTAAAAGCTTGGTGGTTTCTCTGATATTAACCCTGGATATTCTCCTATCACCCAAAAGTGAAATCAGTTCGCTTAGCCTAAGACCAATCTAAAATTCTGCACAGCAACATTTCACAAAGGAAATTTACAAAAAAGAAAAACAAAAGCAAAAACAAAAGTGAATGCTTACCTATGCTTAGGAGATGCTGTTTTGAACACGATTAAATGGGTGGCTTTGCTCCCGGACTTTGCAGTGGCTGTAATAGGTCAAGGTAGGTTAAGAATATTCTAGAAGGAGACATAGCAGTCAGCATCTCCAACCTTGCTCGACCATAGGCTCCTTTTCTTGTGGAGCATCTCACTGGACCAGTGTTTTCCAGAGCACACTTAAATAAAACACTGCTTTGATGGTTTCGACAGAAACACCATTAAAGCCAGGAGAGATTGTTGCTTCCTCCTGCTAGCTGGTCCCAGGTCATTGGTGGCAGGGGCCACACTGCATGTCACTTGGCTCTGTGTGTTTTCTATATAGTGAAGGGACCTGGTATATCAGTTGCTCTGTTTGGTTTGATTCTACAGAGAGTGTCAAATCACTCTGATCAAATCTATACGCCTACCAGAGAACACAGTTCTGGAGATTCAAAATAGGCAGTCGGCTGTTCCTTGATTGATTATTAAAAAAAAAAAAAGCTGCAGTGGTAATACTAAGTTTTTACATTAGAAAGCCTTAAAAACTTGCACTATACTATGTCTTCTTATTATTTTTGCTCACTATGAGAGGATTCACATATGAGGTTTTGCTTCGTGTGTGTATGTCTCTATGAGTAAACCCTTGGTAATAATGCTATCTGAAATATACTGATTATAGAAGATATTCTGTACTGAGGAAATTCTGCTATTTCACTGGACCAATATAAAATCTCATTATATACAGAATGAATGTGAATAGTAAATATCTCTATATTTCTTCATACAGAAATTTTAAAAAATTCTATGTATTTTGAAAGTATTTTGAGATAAAAATAATACTTTTCTTCTCTATAAATAATCGGATGGTTATTTCAAGACAGTCATACAATCAAGCCTGCAAATTCAGATCAACGCATTGTTCAAGTTTTTTTTTTTTTAAGTTAATTCAGTTTTTGGCATTCTGTGGATAATTTTATAGACCTAACATTTCACTCCTCAACCAGTTGGCTTTCTATGTCACAGACATGGCCTGTGTCAGTATTCTCTGAGAGCACCTTGTAAATACAGCCTGTAATACAGTGATGTGCAGTGTTACAGGAGAACCCAAATAAAGAGCAGGAGTAGAAGTTATTCTGTCAAGTAAACAGTCAAGTCTGTTAAGTAAAAAGTTTGACTAATTTTCTTCTATTCAGTTGATGAGTTGTTTGGTATCTTCAAACTTCAATCTTAGTCTCTGCGTTTTCAAGAAGTACACACAAAAAGGACAAATCTCAGTGATGCCACATAATACCGGTGTGAAGGGAGACTTTTCTGGAGGAGGCATGGTTGCCACCCTTCTCCTTATCTCCCTCCCTCTTTCTTTCTGTCACACAAAGTACCTTGGATTATACTTGAGAAAAGTGAAGACAAGGCTTAGTGGAGAGTTGGGGCAAGGTATGTGTTGGTCGTCCGAAGCTTCTCAAGGGAAAAACAAATGAGGGCCAATGACAAGCCAGTAAGTCTGGCTAGAGTAAGCCCCAGAGAACGATTATTGTTTGAAAGTATGAGGATGGGAAGCCTGAAAGTACATATTGATACTTTCACATTTCGTTCGTAGGATGATGAGAGAAATAACTTGAAGTTTCAGCATATAAGAACATACTATGTAGCTATTTATATTTATCTATTGTTTTATAGATTGATATATATTATAAATATAAAGATATATTGCATATATGTATATATAGATGTATATAGGTATATTACATATATCAGTATATATACATATATATTGCGTATATCTAGATATAGATATGTGTATATGTATATATTAATAGATATATAGCATTTCTCTATATAGCTATATA
>CM053516.1:3443986-3463813 GCA_028627145.1 Eidolon dupreanum | reverse complement strand
GCCTTTCCTGCCCAGCCCCACCCACCCATCCTGCATACGCCTGTGCTCCTGCCACACCTAGCAGGAAACCCAAGAATTTAAATCAATTTAACTGAAAATAATGTCGTGAGAAATCATTTTCAGAAAAGTGGACAACTAGGGGAACCAACAAAGTCCGGTGAGGCACCCAGGGACCAGCCAACGCTACCCCAAGACGGAAGAAGCAAGAAGAGGAAATGGGGATAGGGCTGGAACGGCAACGAGGGTCAAGGGACAGGTACAGTGGCACTGTCACAGTCACAGAGGGAATACACACCCCGCCCCTCCCTCCCTGCCCTGCATCTCCTACGGTGTCCTCCGTCACCCGCACCTCTGGAAGATGGAGGGCAAGGGCGTCCAAGGGATGCAGTCCACATGGTCAGCCTCCCAGACACCGAGGAGGAAAGTATGGACGAGAGACCTCAGGGACAGAGGGAGGCAAGAGCCTCCTGCCTTTGCCAACACTGCTACCCCCCAGAAGGCCCTCCGTGGCCTGGCTAAGGCCTCTCCATTTTTTTAAGACTAGGTTCAAGGGTCACCAGCCCTGGGAAGCCACGTGTTAACCACAGACTGAGTGAGGGGACCCTCCTGTGCTTTCACACTCTCTCTGCTGCTTTTCCTATTGCCCCGATTGTGTTGCTGGTGACCCCTGGTCAGTTAGAGGATGAGGAAGACCACTACCCTAATTCGCCCTGATGCACGCAAGGGGGCCGGCCACATCCAGCACTCAGCGACAAGCACATATTTCCTAAAAATTTAATCTCGATTTAATTTTAAATGTAGAAAAATGTTACCAGATCATACAAGGAACTCCCATATTTCCCTCCCCTACCTCAGATTCACTAATTAACATTTTGACACATTTGTACTATCATTCTTTCTTTTTCTCTCCTATATATACACATATATGTACAGTTTTCCCTTTGTTATTTGAAAGTTGGAACAATTGTATTCCTTTGCCCCTAACTACTTCAGTGTGTATACCCTAGAAACAAGGACATTCTCTTAGATGCTTAGATACGATAATTGAAATCAGAAAATTTAACATCGATACAATACTATCATCTAGTCCACAATCCATTTTCGAAGTTTGTCAATTGCGCCAATAATATCCTTAAGAACTAGCTCCTCTCCCCTCCCCCCGTCCAGAGCCAATACAGGATCCAATACAGGACCTTGCACTACAATTAGTCCTCACGTGTGTGAAGTCCCCTTTACTCTGAAACCATCCTCTGCCTTTCTGTCTCTTGACCTTGACATTTGTGGAGAGTGTGGAACACTAATTTTGCAGAACGTCCTGCAGTACGGTTTGATCGGACGTTTTCCATATGGTCCGATTTAGCTGCTCCCTTTCTGGCAGCAATTCCACAGAAGCGACGCCTCGTTGGGAGGTGTCTGTCTGTCCCAGCACCGGTGACGCTAATTCTGATCAGTGGCTCAGGTGTGCCTGCTAGGTGTCTCTATTATTAAAAGTTACTGTTTTAAATTTACAAATAATTTGGGACTATGTAAAGAACCAGTTTCTCATCAAATGTCAACCGTTTTTAAAAAAACGAAAGTGAGACTAACCTCCAGCCACCCCTCCGGCGCCGAGGCAGGGTGTCCTCATTCGAGTCACAGTCCTCTCTGCTGGGTCTCTGCTCTATTAGGAGAAAATGGGAGGGGTTCATTGTGGCTTCAGTAAAAGGACAAACAGCTCCCATAGCACCTCCTTGGGATCTGTGCTCAGCCCTTTTATAACTCTTCCGTCTCGACCTCCCATCAGAAGCGGGGACCCTTCCTGCCCGTCTCAACTTAACTGAGTGGACATCAAACCAGGGCAGGCTCTCCATGGGTTTATTTACTTCTAAGTTCTGAGCAGCAGAAGGGTAGCCTAATTATTATTGACCCAAGTCATTTTTCTTGCTTAGAAAATGATTTAATGGTATTAAGAGCTGAAGTCTGGCAGAATTGGAAACCAAAATAATCTTGTCCTCAGACCTTGAAGACGAATACAAGGTTAATGTCTTGGCCTTCTTAAAAATTTGTGTTTATAGAGTTTTAAACCGGTACTTGCTTTCCTTTCCACATCCCCCATCACAAGATAATTACAAGGACTCTAAATCACCTGTGAAAGACGGCATGGTAGCCCATCCACACTAGAACGGGGTCTCCCTGAGGCCAGCACTGTGGACCATTTATTTTCATGGGCATCTGCTTTGTCTGCTGTACTACACAGAACAGCATGGGTACTCCAGTTAAGTTGAATAAATAAAATAAGTGATTTCCAGTATTATAAGTTATTTTTCACTGTAGTCTGTTTCTTTTATTAAAATTTTTCAGTCTAGGAGCAAATCTAAAGAAAAACCTGAGGAAAAAATCTTACAAATCTTTTAAAAATATAAAAAAAAAAGCTAGAAGCACTACAGGTCGTTTCTTAATTAAATAATTTAAATTGAGGAATAAAAGGAATTTAATTAGAATCTATTATTTTGGGGGGGCTGTAGAAAATTATAAAATTTTATTGAGAAACATTTAAAGAAATCTTAATGTAAAGACAGCACTTTTACAGAAAGCATGTATTTATATTTCAAATACTTTATCTTTTGAAAGAGTTTAAGACTCACAGGAAGTTACCAAAGTGGCACAGGGACTTCCTGTGTGCCCTTCGCACGTTCCCCCAACTGCTAACATCTGGTGTGAGAGAGTGAATTCGTCCCAACCTGGAAATCGACTTTGCAACAATACCAATAACTCAGCCATAGACCGGTCTTTATTTGGGATTTATCAATTTTTACAGGTACCTTTTTGTTTGTAGTTTGAAGAAATTTTATCTTATGTGTAGTTTTGTGTAATTATCATAACAAGCAGAGTACAGAACCGTTCATCACCATAAAGAATCTCCCTCATTTATCACTTTATAGTCACCACCTCATCCAACTAACCTCTATGATTTTGTCACTTTGAGAATATTACATAAATGGGATTACACAGCATGTTACGTATTGTGATTGGCTCTTTTTCATTCTTCATGATGCCCTTTAGATCCATCCAGGGCTCTCCCTTTATCTTCATCTCCATAGCTTCTCCATGAAAAATCAAGAGCTGACTACAACGGAATGACCCCGGTTCAGCTAAGGTTTTTATGAAATCTGTATAACTTAAGTTGATAAAGCAATAGACAACTATATTCTTTTAAATAGTTTTTAAACACTCAGGTCAAATTTATTACCTTTTAAAGGAATTTATGATGCCAATTTTCTTTTTTAAAGGATTTCCTTCACAGTGAAGTAAGATATAACAAATGGTACCCAGATCCTTGGGTTGGTATTTGGCCAGAGTTCATCCTGAACTTCTCTTTTCTGATTAATAACAAGTACTCAGACGTCCTATAATGAATAAAAAAGTACTTACACTTACTTCCTGTAATTCTGAATTGTTTGCCAAAAAGCCTCTCATGAATAAACTTTATTTCTCAACCGACTCTCTGTCAGAGACAATGTTTGTGCTCTACCTCAAGCCCTACCCCTTAGTGTGATGGTATTTTGGGGTGGGGGCCTTTGGAAGGCAATTAGGTTTTGATGAGGCCATGAGAGTAGAGTCCTGATTGAATTAGTGCCCTTAGATGAAGGGACACCTGAGTCTCCTCTTTCCAGCATGTAAGGACACAGAGGGAAGGTGGCCATCAGCGAACCACCTGGTATTGTTGCAAAGATGATTTCCAGGTTGGGACGAATGCACGCTTGCACCAGGTTCTTACCAGGACCCACCCATGCTGGCACCCTGATCTCAAATGTCCCGTCTCCAGATCTGTGAGGAATGTATTTCAGTCAGGGGCCAAATCTGTGGCATTTAGTTATGGTAGCTGGAGCTAACTAAAACATCTCCTTTTCTTTCTTTTTTTTCGTTGTTTTGTTCTCCTTCTCATTGAGTCCACCTCTTCCATTGAGTCCATGGTTTTAGTGGCTTTACTCTGCAGGGGGTATTTGTGGCTTGTTGCATGTGTGTATTCTGATTGATCCTTGCATGAGGCTCACTTGTATGCTCCGGCGCCGTTCACTTCTCTTAAAAGAAGTGACTGCTGTCTCCTCTCCTCTCCTCTCCTCCAGCATTCACCAGCTTCCTCTCAAATACCCCAGGGAACACCATTCTCTGGACAAAAGGCCGAGCACTTCCCAGGCACTGTGCTGGAGATCTTAAACCTGGTTCTCAGAGTCAGTTTGCAAACAAAGAGGGGTGTAAATCAAATGAGGGTAGGGGTGAGGTGGTGGTGGGACAATATTCCTGGGATTCCAGAATACTGACATTGGCCAGTGATCGGGGTCACGGTGCAGACAAGGCCACGTGTTTATTTGCTATTTATTCTGGGCTCAGGAAGCCCTCTTTTCCCAGCCTCCTTTGCATCTAAGTGGGGCCATATGACCAGTTCTGCTCAGTGATGTGTTGGTGGAAGTATATCACACCACTTTGGGGCCTGGGATCAAGGTGGGGGCAGGGATGGGTGGCGTGGGAGAGGGTAGGAAGGAGCTTGATACAATTGAGAAATGGAATTCTCTGAGGATTATCCATCAATGAAAGCAGTGAGAATAGGTGTCTAGCTGAAGGGTAAGTAAACTTTCCTTCCCATAAATGGGAGTAGAATTTAGTAAACATCCCTACGATGCACAGTAGTTCCTGGTCACAACACACACACGTGTTCACTTGGAATTCACACTATGTAGCAGAGGAAACTTATTAAAAACTAACAGAACCATATAAACAAAATAAGAAAGAGGGGAAAGTAGAGAAAAAGACTGAAGTACTCAGGAAACTACAAAATAAAAGGGGTGGGGGGAGAAGCAATGGCCAGCCAGGGGGAGGAGCGATTACTGTCATCGATGGTGTTTTCAGCTGTGGTCCCCAGTGGGCTCTCTAGAAACAGCCTCCGTTCTTCTGGCCGAAGGGAGAGAGACTGCCTGGGTGCCGGGGCTGGGAGGGTGCGTGGGGTGGTGGGCACCCCTTACACAGACTTCCAGCAATTCTCCTGTCGCTAACTCCGCCTCACGCCCAGCTTTCAGAGGCCCTGAGGTTTGGGATGGGGGCCAGCTTCGTCCCTGAGGTTTGGGATGTGGCAGGCAGTCCTGTTTCCTCGTTGTTCTCTGACTGAAGCAGCCACTTGGGGGGAACTTTGGGCTGTAAACCCTCAGTCCAGCTGACTTCGGAGCAGTGGTGGACAGTCCCACACACACCATCTGTGTCCCACATGAAGCAAGGCCTCGGCCCCCCTGGGCTTTGCTGGCCCGGGGCTGCCTGAAGTCCTTTTCTTCTCCTGCTGACCCCTACACAACTCACACCTTCAATATCACCTCCTCGGAGAAGTCTTCCTGGACCTTTCCAACAAAATGAGGCCCCTTGTTTTGCTTTTTCATAATGTCCTACATTTGTCTTTGTAGCACTTAACATAATTTGTAATGGCATCTTTATTTGTCGATTGGTTTATCACTCTCCCAAAAGACTAAGGCTCCGTGACGAAGCCTGCCTCTCTTCGGTAGACCTCTACATGTTCGAGTTTGGTGAATGAAGAACTTTTCCCCTGTCCAGCATGTTCTCAACAAATCCAAGCTCCCTGATCCTTCGAACAGGGGTTTGGTCACCACTCATGTCACCCACTTAGAGACCCTTTTTAGTCCTCCTCTTGGAGAGGCTCAGCTGTGAATTAAGTCAGCAAGAACGAGTCATCAGCCAGCAAAGTCCTAAAAACATAGACATGAGTGGGCAGCTGACTGGGGAACAGAGACAACAAAGGAAAAAGAGAGGCAGAGGCCACAGCACTAGACTGGATTTGCTTCCCTGCCCTCTGCTTTGGCTAATTCACTGCTCAACTCCCAGAAACTTACATTCTGAATCACTCTTCATGGCAGAGCTACACCCAGTGATCCTGGTTCCTGGCTTCAGATACTCTCGGATCCCTTGCCTGCAGAGGGGAGTCTCCCACGGCGCTGAGGTGCCCGACACCCACCCAGCCCAGGCTGCAGAACCCACCTCGAAGGCAGTAAGCACACAGACGCTCCGAGAACCGCCTGCACAAGACCCTCAACTGCACGGCAAAGCCAGTGTGAGGACAGTGCCTTGAAAGTCTCACGTAATGGATGTTTCTTGTTGGACAGATGAAAGTAAATGACTGCTTCAGATAAAAATTTGAGATATTTTACAGAGATAAACCAAAGATCGTTTGGTTTAAAGAACTATTAAAGCACGACAAAGGGATTGAGGAGATTTTCTCCTCACTTTCCTCAAAGTCCTTCACGTGACATCCATCTTCACACTGTGCCTGATTTTAAAACTAGCACTTGTATGACATATAATACAACATTTATAAATTAAGGAAGCCCACCTCTTTTAAGTAGTATTCTTTAAATCTCTATTTCTGACAGTCCTCCTATTTGCACAGTAACTGTAATAGGCGTATTTTTTGGAAAATAGTGAATAAAAGCTGACAAGCTATCTGGGGAATCTGAATGTATAATTGATAGAGGCATAAATTAATACGATTAAGCCTTTATTGGGTGCAGTGGCTGCCAAACCTACAAAAGGGGCCTGGAATGAATCACGGCCGTGGGCTCGGGGCTGATAGGCATCAATATGTAATGTGGATTATCTCAAGCTTTCTCATGTGGTCTGCTTATGACAGCACTGAGCCTAATTGAAATTTTTATCTTTTTGTTGCAAACAGACAGTTTTGGCTGGTCACTTCCTTTGGAAAGAGGAGCAAACCAGGTGATAAAAAAAAAAAAATCAAGGTTTTCAGTGAAGGTCTTAATAAAATCATTTTGTTAAGGCTTTAGAAATTAGTGCTTTGTAAAGCCACTTCGGAGAACCTGACTTCTGGAAATTCCTTTGCACTATGATTTTTCGAATATTAAGTAGGCATGTCCAAATCAAAATAATACAGAAAGAAGATTCAGCTACTTCTATGGAAACTGATGGGTTCTTCATAAAATTATGGTTAATAGTTTAGCCTTTTATGATACTGCAGAGTCATTTCTAAATGACTGTGATAAAATGCATCTTTGCAGAATAGCATCTTTATTTCCACAACTAACAAAATTAAAAGTTTTCCTTTCTATTCTAAACGACAAATTCACAGTAGAACAGCAACAGCATTGCTCACCAGTGTTTTTCCTTATATACAACTTCCCACTGTATATTTTGGTTGTAATTCAATAATAAAAAGTAGGAGATTGGGGTTGTGATATTTACAGAATGACGGGTTATGTTTCAGAGACTGAAGCACTTATAACTGTAATTTTCCAGAACTTCATCATTTTATGGCATATAAAATATTTGCCACATTTTACATCTGCTCTTGGCAGTAATGAGTTTAAGTTGTGAAACAAGCTCAAGATGATTTTGGGGGAACATTTGTGTACTGCCGCCAGAAAGGTCGTATGTTTTATGCACTTTGTGATCAATGTAAGTGTTGATATCAAGGGACTGGACAATGAAAACTAATGGGGCACTGGAACTTTCCTGGTGACCTCAGGAAGCCATTTACGATCCTTTTATCACCCCTAATATGATGTCATAAAAACGATCTTTTAATTAAATGTAACCGAAGAAACCATGCGCCCTCATCGGGGTGTGGCTGGCTGCGTGAGCTCCCGTTTGTAGCGGCGTGCGGCCATCAGCCAGCAGTGCTGAGTCTGTGAAATGCCGTTCCTCGCCAGCACTTCCACAGGTATGACCTCTGTAGCTGTGTCGACCCAAGAGATCGAGAGCGAAAACAAAGCCATCAGGAGACCTCCTCCGGCAGAAAGGCAGCAGAGCACCCTGGAAAGGCAGCTGCTCTAAGAGGAGAGATGGATTAGCCCTCGCGAAGTGCCTACTACATGCCAGGCATTCTGCCAACGCCTCTGCTGTAACGCTTATTTGATTTAGTTGAGCCCTCGTTCTCCGGAGAACTGGGCTCCATTTCTGACTCTGCCACTATTTTGGTGTATGATCTTGGGCACATAACTCTGACCTCAGTTTTCTCTTCTGTAAGTGGAAAAGAATTGGACCACATGGTCTCTAATTCCAGCTTTAAATGTCTATAGAAGAAATAAAAGAACAAGAATAGAAGAGGGAGGGAGGAGCAGACCAAGGAATGTTACTGGAAATTACGTGTTCCATCCATTGTCCTGGATTTTGGAGACACAGATAATCGAAACAGACTCCCTGCCACCAAAGAACTTGCTATTTTGTGACAGACTGCCACTTTGTTAGAAGAAAGAAGAATATGGCAGTGGCAAGTACAAATGGCTACGATGACAGAGGAGGAAGCTCGATTCAAATGAAATGTTTAGGGAAGGCTTCCAGCAGGAGATGGCGGCTGTCAGAGCCTTAAATAGTGAGGACCGTGACCTAGTGAGGAAAGGTAAGAATGTCGTTTCAGGTCGAGGCAACTCTGAGAGGGGTGAGCAGCCCTTTGGATGCAAGGAATTGCAAAAGGTTCGCTATTACCTGACCAAAGTGGGTACAAGGAGCAAAAGCCGGAAATCTAACGGAGAGCCAGTTCATGAAAACTCTTGCAAGGTGGATTAAAGAACACGGACTTATCCCACCGGAAGCAAGGAAGCCACAGCTTGGGTTTTAGAGAAATGGCCTTGGCTGCAATGAGGTAGGGAGCCTAAACAGGACACAAATGGAGGCAGGGAGGTCTGCTAAAAAGCTACCATGACGTCTGTTGAAATGGCATGTCCCTGAACCAGGGAAATGTCTTAGGTGTTGAGAGGAATCGTGAGGAATGTTTGAAAGTAAAATCATCGGGTGTGATCTCAGCTGGATGTGGCATCAGTCTAAGAAAAGGCAACAGTCTGGACCAAAGTGGCGGCCAACTCCGTCGGTTCAATGAAGCTAAAGTTCAGCTAATTTGGTGGGGGGAAAAAAAAATCAATGAGACACTTTCAGTGTTGCTGTGGTCTCAAAACCCAAAAGTGTTAATTAACTAAAATCTTCCTGTTTTTTCACCAAGTGGTTGGCATGGGTCTCGCTGTAAGTTATCTTTCCCAGAAACCAGTAAGGGATAGAGAAAGTCATTTTTACCTTCACTTTGTGGCTGGAGAAATGGAAGCCATGGTGGTGGGTGCAGAGGAAGAAGCCAGCTCTCCCGGGCCACGTGGTCACACCTCGCACAGCACACCTCCCCTGCGACAGAGGGGCTTAAAGCAATTTTATAGAAATTAGTATTGATTATTATTAGTGTGCAGAATTTTAAAAATATTTACTTCCTTCCCCAGATGACATAAATATTTATAATCAATAGTTGTCCTTAGAGGAAAAATTATCTTTAATATTTAAAATTAATTCAAGTTTCTAAAAATTTACCTGAAGAGTGACAAGCAGTAGCCATAATACTATTTAAGAATGGACGCATATAAAATGTAAGCACCCTTCGACTTGAAAAGGTAGCCCAAAGTAATCCAGTATGGCATAGTTACAGGAGAGGTGTTCCATTCACAGGATGAGTCTCGACAGTGTGACTGACTCCTGACTTTCCATGGCTATTGGATAATGGGGAAAAACAATCCTGAATCTCGCTTTAGCTAATGTTTCCAATCTCCTCTTGTGCCAACCCTTTTTTCAGGGCTGTGGTCAAGCAGCAAAATCAACCTTCTTGGGCTTTATCTTTTTCCCACATCAAGACCGATTGAAAACTTCACCCGGGACACTGAGAAATATAAAACACGAAGGCTTTGCATATTAGCAAATAAAATGATATTTAGCAATATCAACCCCCCGTAATTTACAGTGACTCAACTGGATAATCCCAGCTGGGGGAAGCAAGGCGCCCATGTGGAAGGGCACTCAGCAGGTAGACGAGATGTGTCCACCACATGTGTCAGTATCCATTCGATCCCCATTTTACCAAATGCGGTAAATCCTCACACTTAGTTGAGACTTCTTATTCTTGTGTGGGGAAGATGCCCTAATTAAAGCTTTAGAAGGCACTCATATGGCCATTGCAGGTTTAGGACGGTCTGTGGACTCGTTTGGGTGAGACAAGGGCAGGAAAACCACACGAGCTAGCGGGCAGCTGGGACGACCGGTTCTCAGATGGGCATCTGCACTCAGTGGCGTAGGCGTCACCACGCAGCTTACAGAACCGCACGCAGCGGCCTGATTGTCACTCTCTGGTGTCCTGAGAGGTTAAATAGTCTGAGGACTAAAATTACCATCTATACGTACAACATAATTCACTCATTTTGAGTGACAGTCTATGAGATTTGACAAATATGGATAATCATGTAACAGCTACCCTACTCAAGATAAAGAATATTTCTATCGTCCCCTAAAGTTTCCTCATTCTCTCTTTCAATGGCCCCCTCCTCCTACCTCTGGCTTTCAGTTACTTCTGATCTGTTTTCTATAACTATAGTTTTACCTATTTGAGAATTTTCTGTAAGTGCAAACAAACGACTTCTTATAAATGGTCTTTTTTACTTAGTACAATTCTTTTGAGATTCAAAAATAATGTTGCACGTTTTCATAGTTTGTTCCTTTTTATTGCTGAGTAGAATTGTATTGTATGGATATACCACCACCGATGTATTCACCAGTTGATAGTCATTTGGATTATTTCTAGCCTTTGGCTATTATCAATAAAGCTGTTGTAAATATTCATGTACAACCCTTTGTGCAAGACATTTGTTTTCATTCCTCTCGGGTAAATAATTAGGTGTGGAATTCGCGAGGTAAATTGCAAAGTTGAATTTCAAGGTAAATATATATTTAACTTTATAAGAAACTGCCAGACTCTTTTTCAAAGTGTTTGTGCCATTTTGTATCCTCACTGGAAATGAATGAGAGCTTGACTTGCTCCACATCTTTGTCAACACCTAGTATTTTCAGGCTTTTTAGTTTTAACCATTCTAATAGGTGAGTATTAGTATTTCGTTGTGTTTTTAATTTTCATTTCCTTAGTTTTAAGGAAATTAGACCTCATGATATCATGTGAGCATATTTTAGTGACTTATTGGCTATATATCTTCTTTGGTGAAGTGACTGTTCAAATCTTTTGTCCCTTTTTAAATCAGGTTATTTACCTTTCTATTATTGAGTTGAAATAGTTCTTTATATATTCCTACATCATTCTATTGATCGGTAGGGGAGGGGCTTACTTCTGCCATCTAAAATCAAAGGACCTGTGTATATTTAAGGTAAAGAAAACTGTTTACAAGGCTGAGACACAGATAAGTAAGAAGGGTTATTTTTAAAACTATCTTCATGGAAAGGTCACTCAAGTGGCTGACATCAAAAATCAGATAAGGGATCAGGGACCAAGAGTGTAGAAACATCATGGAAGTCAAGTAAAATCTAATAGCTAAAACACTCATTTGCCCAAGTTTAACTGATCATTCTTCTCCCACTCTGGTAAAAGACATTATTGATTGTACCTTTGCTGGGGGACATAAGTGAAGACAGATGCCATGGTGTGAGGGGTGGTCTGGGATCAGACACCATTTTTACCAGAGACAGTATCTGGGAATAATTTAATTTATGCAATATACTTTCAACAAATATTTGAGTGCCCATTAAGTTCCAGGCATTGTGTTGTGTTGGATGTAAAATGGAGAGGAAAATTTTAAGAACACACAACAGTGACAACAAAAGGTAAGACTGGTGCTGTTAAGGGACCTAGCCCTTAATCGATTTAATTTTTTAATTAATTTCAGATATTATTATGTTAATTATAATAATTAATTATCATAGGTAATTAAATAATAGCTAAGTGAATAATTATATCAATTAAGCCCCTTATGATCTGCATGTCCACTTATTTAGCAAACATTTTTTGGACAAAAGGTATATTTTGGTCATTGTCTGTGGTGCTGAGGCCAATGTTTGAGTATCTCTCATTGTGAGCTAAAGCTCTAGTCTTTTAGACTCATTCAGAAGATAAGCACAATGTTATGTTATTTGGTGAAAATGTTCATTTTCAAGAGCTCTTTATTCCAAAAAAAGCTCCGGACAATTATACATTCATCGCTTTCCTTAAGTGCTATCAGTTACATAGTCTCCACACAGCATTTCAACAGGAGGTTAATTGCAGCTAAAGAAAAGTTTATGATTAGTCCAGACAGGTATTTTTCTTCATTGTCTAATACCATAAATCCATTAAATTCCTATCCATCTTGTCATCCTCTCCTTGAAGACTTGGTTATATGACCTGCAATACTAGTTCAGTTTCGTGATTATAATAGTGATTGGCAGAGAGCTTTCAGAGTTGCAATAAATTTTGCCACAGGCAGAGAGGGATTTTATACCAACCCAGTTCCATTGTGAAATCCGAATTTTTTAACTATCTTATTACTGGTGAACAGTATCATTCGACAGAAAATGGTAACAGTCGTCTGACTTTACTAATTACAGTAACTTGCTTTGGAGGATAAAGTTTGAAGTAGCTTACAGATATGTGGCTTTTCCTTTTACTCATTGTGACTGGAGCATACCACTATCTTCATCTCCACATTCTGGAGTCATCCTGTATCAGACACAGGATATCAGTATCTGTTTTTCAGGTCGTTTTAATTCCAGGACATGGGAGAAGTGTAGGGCTCTTGTCAGTGGGAACAGACAACAGATTTCCTCTGCTCTATTTCCTTCTTTCTGAAAAAGCAGCAAATTTCAGGGACTCTCCAGTGTGTGTGTATATGTGTGTTCACACGTGTGTGTGTGTAAACAAGTAGCCCGTATGCCCAAGATACATGCATTCCTTCTTGAAATTTCAGTTGTTGACATGCTGGAAAAATTGGGTACGTAAATTATTTCTGCCCCCAGGCACTTTAACTTGAACGGCCAGCACTTACTCTGCTGGCCACCGTCGATCTCCACGTCCTTGGCAGCATTACAGGGGTAATATTTTTTAACATGGTTGAACAGCTCTTGAAAATTTCTCCAATGTATTAAGCATGAACGAGCCTTTCTTCAACATCAGCCTTGTATGTCTCCGCTCCACATTTATTTCTCCACAACAAACATATTTATTGGGGCCATTATGAGAAAAATCTTCCTCTTCATAAATGTTTGTGTCCCCCTTTGTCCTTTTTATAGGATCATGAAGAAATGATGGAGGGTCTCGTGGCATGGTTGTGTGTGTGTGTGTGTGTGTGTGTGTGTGTGTGTGTGTGCGTGTGCGCGTGCCTTTGAAGGCGGTCTAGCTTTTGTGGGAATATCCCCATGAAGTCTTCTTTAAAACGTCAGACACTAGGTCCGCTTTGGAGTGAGGAATGGGCTAAGTAACAAAACAGGTAATAGACAGGACTCAAGGATAGAAATAGAAAAATGGGGTATTCTCTGTACCAGCATGTGCAAATAATTTCTTCATTTACCATATGCGTGGGTGTCACTAAAATGTATCTAGGGTCTAGTGTTTCACTGATAACCTCTGGCCAAAAGGACATCTAAGAGCAATTTAAATTATGAAGAAATTATTAAAGAAATGGTCAGATATTAGTTTTTCAAAAATGTTATGACCGTAGACACGGTTGATAGGGAAGTAAAATTTGTGACCCTCATTAAGAGCTGTTACCTCCGTGGTACCGGACAGTATTGCCAAGACGGCCTGACATGTCTACGGTCACAGCTTCTTGGTTCATAATTAGAATAAAATCCAGGGTCCGTTGGCATCTTGTTTGTGCAAATGGCTATCATTTAAGGTTTTCTGGAATCTAGGGTGACAGCTGGATATGGCTGACCTTATAGAGGGAATGGAGAAAGCTACAGCTTACCGCGATCCCAGCCAGTCCCTGCTCCCATTTTGGCAGGTCCGGCATCCGTCCTCATCTAAAGTGCTCATTTACTACTTCCTGATAGCCGGGGGTGGGCGGAGTGGGGGAGGGAAGGCAGGCCACAGGGACTTCCAACGAAGTTCTATGCCGAGACTTCCCACAGTTCCCAGCTAGTCTGCCGGGGAGCTGGGCAAGTGGGGCTAGAGATCAAAAATCCATCTTTCTGGTTCTGGGTTCTCAGGTGAATCTGAGGCACACCACTCCCTCAAACACTCATGTCTACAGTCACATCCCGCAGGTTTGGCCAGAAGCACACGATCCGAGCGTGCGTCCTGGGGGATGTTTCTTGGACAGTCAGGGGCCGTGGCAGCTTCTCGGGAAGCTATGGAGACAAAACGACCCACTGTGGTCTTCACAAGGCTGAGGGAAGAAAGGAGCAGAGACCGGAGCTGCTCCCCTCGGGTTCTAACTCTTGACACCATGACAGAAGAGGGACACAGGCAGAAATCCAGGACAACCACAGGGCTCACCTTGTGTGCCTTCACGCTCTCCAGAGTCAGAGGCCTGCTCGGCTTGTGGCTTGTCGCTCAAGGCCTGGAAACAGTTCCGTGTCATGGCTGAAAGCAGAAGTCCAGTTCTGTTTTTACAATAAATGTAATGCAATGAGCTAGTTTTCCTGGGTATTATGGAAGACCTGTAGATAAGTTCTTAGGGAAAAGCATTTTTTCCCCTAGCATTGAACCCTCTACAGGGGGTTTTGAAAAGCTTAGTCTGTTTGTCAGAGAACAGTAGCCCAAGGGTCCGCTGCTAGATTCTGTGACCTCACTCAAAATAAAAAAGTACTTGTATAAATAGATATAAATCAATAACTGATTCCTGAGTTTTAAACATAGCCTTTGCTATATTGTGTTCCCTCCAAATTTGTCTGTGTGGAGGTCCTAACCCCTAACACCTTAGAATAAGATGACAGGTGGAGCTGAGAGTTTTAATAGGTAATGAAGGTTAAATGGGGTCATATGGGTGGTTCCTAATCCATGAGGACTGCTGTCCTTATAAGCAGAGGGAGCAACACCAGTGAGGCAGCCGCACAGAGAAAAGGCCACGGGAGGACACGGCGAGGAGGTGGCCATCTGTAGCCAAGAAAAGAGGACTCAGGAGAAAGCAAACCTGCCAACACCTTGATCTTGGACTTCTAGCTTCTAGAACTGTGAACAGATAAATTCCTGGTGTTCAAGTGTCTCAGTCTGCGGTACTTTTTTATGGCAGAATTGGTTATAGAAAATCTGTTTTTTCTATACAATGGGATATTCTACATCCATCGACTATGAAATATGCCTATATACATGGAAAATATTTATCATATGGTAGATGAAAAACTTTGAAGTAAGTGTTATAAGAAAAAAATTATAATGTACTTTTGGCTCAAAGCTTGTAGCCGAAATCAGGTCATATTTCTTTTTAGAGTTAAATAGTTAATTAAATAGTTAAATGACTACAATAATGTGTGTGTGTGTGTGTGTGTGTGTGTGTGTGTGTGTGTGTGAGCGAGAGAGAGAGAGAGAGACAGACAGACAGACAGACACTGATGAGGAAGGTGTATAAAACAGCCTCTGGGATATTGGAAATGTTTCATATCTCACTTTGAACGATGATCTCCTGCCACAGCCCACCACTTCCTGTTCAGCCTGCTCCAGTCATGTGGCCCTCATTGCTGCATCTCGAACATTTCAATTCTGTTCTAATATCAGGGAATTTGTACTTAATTGATCTCCAACTTAGAGCATTCCCCCCCAGACTGAGACTGAGCTAAAGAAACATCCTTCACACCCACATAATTCTCTTTCTATTATTACCCTATTTTATCTTCTTCAAAATGCAGGTGGACACAGGAAACTATTTTTAAAGTTATCTATATGTATTATTTGGGGGGGGGGGGAGACGGGAGAGAGTCTCCCTGTCTATAAACTCAAGAGTGGAGGCTCTGTCTTGCTCAATGCTGTATCACCAGTTTTGAATATTTAGAGCCTATGTTAGTTACTCTTACTTATGACTTTTAATTCAAACACATATCCATAGTGCCTGATCTGCCAGATTAAAAAATTTTACCAGTCACAGTAACATACCATGTCCATAACTGACCCTTCCCCAAGACAAGTCAGGTTTTAGGATTAAACATTTTGTTCCTTTTTGCTAGCTACTCCGGTCCTCTATTCTGCCCAGTGGTCTTACATAACACGCCCGTTTCAATGACCCAGCTTGCGGGGTTTCCTTTTTTGTTTTTGTTTTTTTTTTGCAGTGTGTCACAGACATGCTCTCTTTAAATAAAGATGGCTTGTCATTGTAGAATTATTACTGATTTAGTACAATGTAAATGGTAATGATTTTTTTTTCATGAGATTAGGCGGAAAACAAAGAATTGGGGGCAGAGGAAGTAAGGAAAAATTCAGATTATCATCTTCTACCCAGCTATAATATAAAAGGTTTCCTTCATCCTCCCGATGTGAGGACAAAGGGTCAAATTAATGAAGCTCTGAATAAAACGGCAGCATTTTTCAGGCAGGTCTTCACGTTCCGCTAGTGAAGTGAGGAGATCCAAAAGTGAATCGTGTCGCTTTTCAAAGTGTGGCTGACATTCCCTTCATGTTCGAAAGTTAGACAACAAAACCAAAACTATTGTTTCCAGGTGGGCCAGCCAGGACGAACTGGTGACTGGTTGGAATGCCACCGTTTCTGTGGCTTTCTCTTCAGTTTCCATCCTTTATGGTCCATTTTCATGGCTCAATTATCAGACCAATTATAGTTTTCTCTTTTTATTTGTTCTCTTTTATTGCCACTCGGGACAGGAAAAAAAAAAAAAAAAAAGAACAGTGACAGCCATCTCGTTTATGAAAAGCTTTCAACATTGCTGATTAGAATGCTCTTTGGCGAGTCAACTTGCCAATGACACACTGTAAAAACAGCTTTTCAGATCAGAATCTTCATGGCCATGGAGATATTTGTCACTAATGGAAATATACAAACGTGAGCTGACTCCCCGAGTGAGGCACAAGAGGTCTCCTTCGGAAAGGAGTCTTAGACCCAGTGTTTCTTTTCTAAAATTTTCATCATCGACTTGGAGGACGGCGCATGCTCCTAGATGTTATGGAAAAGCAGTTGAAATTCGAAATTACGCAGGTCCTTAACCCATATTAAAAATAAGAGTTTGAAAATACGGTTTTTAACACTGTTTTGATGTCCGAATTAGATTGCAGAATGTTTAACCATGTTGAACTTGTCCTGAAAGAGACCTGAAGTGTGTGTGTGTGTGTGTGTGTGTGTGTGTGTGTGTGGACACACACACACACACACACAGTCAATTCAGTCAGTGGTCACTGATCACAGGCAGGTACAACATGAGTGAACTCAGGTCAGAGGCATAAAGCTGAGAGGAGAGGAAAGCACCCACACGGGCTGGAAGGAGAGGGGTATCACGGTCAGAGGCAAGTGAGGTGAGCACTGAGGTCATGACTTTGTATGAGGTCACGACTTTAAAAACAGAATACACCCATGTTTGGAAATGCATTCCAAACGCTACATCTTCATCACTGTCTCGAGATATCGCATGTTGTCTGAGAAGCCATTTGTATTTAAAAGTGTGTCTAGTAGTTGCCTGGCTGTTTATACCTTTTTTTTTTTTTTTTTTTCTAAAAGTATAGTCCAATTGCCTCCTTCCTCTTAAATGTAGTCCTGTCTCACGCTTTTGGGATAATTCTCATGTCTCAAGGTCTCATCCCTAAAAGTGAGATGGGTCAGATAGGGTTCCAGGTGTTGGGCTGGGGCTGGGGGTTGGCCCATGATGGGTTGGCCATAGCAAGAATATCCGAGGTGGTAAAGGAAAAAAAGAGAGCCAGTGGAGGAGGCCTAACCTTGGGTAGGGGACTGGGATGCAGAGGGAGAGGAGTAAGACCATACGTAGGTATGCCTACAAGAGGCAGGCACTGGGTGGTACTGAAGGGGTGAACATCAAGAAGAGTTGAGGAGGCCTTTGACTGTCACCTCATCACTTCTATGGGTACATGGTAGATGGCCATGTCTGAATGACCTATGGCTTAAAGGTCAAAAAAGACAGCAACTGAGATTCTCCATCCACAATCTGGCTGCCAAGCCTGCCTCTGACCCCTGAGACTCCCAATCAGGTGACCAGGGATCTGGTTCTTCCTGCCCTCAGTTTCAGTTTGGTACCTGGGAATTTGCTCCTTGAGACTTCCCTGTGACCATCTTCCTTTCTCCCTTCCTACGTTCGGCTGGTTTTCCACATATGTCTGATCTTCCAAGGTCAGATGGCTTACTGGACTAGGGCTTCTCACGTGTAATTGCACCCTTCAGACATAGCAGCCTTCTTACCAAAGAGGACACATTCTCAGAAACATACATTTGGGGCAGAATAGGTGTCCACTCATTGCTATGAATTCTGGGTATCAGGAAGGTGCCAGGGTCTCCCTGAAATATTTCTTACTGAATTGACGATTGATGCCTAGAATTTCAGGAGCCAGACATTTATTTATCCATTACAACATAATTTCTATTGGAGCCTTAATTATTATCAAGCCTTTTACCCTCAGTGGGGTTAGGGGTTGGAGGGAGAAATTCTCACAGAGAGAAGGAAAGGAAAGACAGGATACTAGCTACCTAATGTCAGTATTATGGCAGAAGCAAAAAAATGTCCTGAAGATGATTTCACTATTTTGCCTAAGGTTGGCTCTGAATGTTCTAGTTGATTTGACTTTAGCAGTTGGGTACAGAAAATGAAGGAACTACACAAAAACTTGAGCCCTACATTCTGTGTGCATAGTCTCATGGACAATACAATAATGCTCTGGACAATAAAATAAACTCCTTATTCTCCACCGGTTGATTATTCTGAAGTCATTATTCACAGTGTCCCCAGCCCACCATCCACCATTGGCATCCCTCCACACTGCTGTACCCCACAGAACCCCCGTTTTTGTTTTTACTTACCCATCGGGACTGTCAGCTACTGCTGTGTTGCAGCAAACCAAGCTAGGTACAGTATTTCATTATGGATTTTCATTTTTGCTTTTATCACAGCCCTCAAAGACCTAAAAGGCAAAGAGATTGAGAGAGATGGATTTTAAGATCAAGGGTTGAAACATCAAGACCAATTATAATAGGGGGAGTCAAAGAGTTTAGGTACATTTGCCAGATAACAAATACTTTGATCAGCAGCACATGGAGAATTTAGAGATGAATTTTATGGGCGCTGGGTATTTTTGAATTGATTTTAGAGTTGACTTCTAGGTTATACTAAATTACCTATTTCTAATGATTATAATGATTATAATCATTTTATCCAATAAGAATAAAATAGTTATGGTACTTCGAAAGCATCATATATTCTCTCTTCTCTACTCTTTTGTATGTGCTGTTTTCTATAGCTCCCCTTTCCCTAACACTTCAGCCTATTTCTTCTACCTTATTCAGCAACTGCCTTAATACTTAATATCAAAGTGTGGTAGTCATTGCTAACGAAGGGACTTCCTTGAACTCCTATGACTGGGTTAGGAATTGCTCATATGTCCCGTTACACCCTGCACCTAAGACACCATGTACACATTATAATGTTACTACCTTTTTGCTTGTCCAACTCTCCAGTCAGATCATAAGCATGTTTTGTGTGACTATTTCTTTGGTAGATCCCTTTTGTTTAGCACCATGATTGCAACATACCAGGGCCTCAGAAACACTTGAACTACTTCTCTCCTGTCAGACACCTAAAACCAAATTTCTGCCCTACATCATTTTCTTAGAGGTGAGGAAACAGTTTTTATAAAATTTTGTTCTACTGTCAGCAGAGATGTTTATCACAACTTTCATGGTCTTAGTTCCAAAGAAATCTAGGAACTTAAAAGCAGGTCAACAGAGAGAGGGCGTTCTCAGGCGAATGGGCTGGGGGATGGGCTGGGGATTCTAGCATGAGGAGGTAGCTAGCACGGCTGCTGTCACTTCCACAGGACTACAGCAAAGACAGGTCTTTCAGAGGATCATTTGCCTACAAGTCCAATCTGGTGGAAGGGTTAGCACC
>CM053516.1:3389478-3443486 GCA_028627145.1 Eidolon dupreanum | reverse complement strand
GAGGAAGTCCGAGAACTTGCCTACTGGCTGGCTCATTCTCATGCACAGTGTCATGACTAAGAAGGGTGTCAGGAGGTGAAATAAAGAGGAAATCTGTAACCTAGACTTCAAAGCAGTCTGTGAACATGAGGTGATACCCTGCAAATGAGTTGACTGTAGTTATATGTGGCAAGGAGGCTCAGCTTGGCTAGATGTCATGGGCCTTAAAAGCAAACGACTCCATTCAAGAGTTTCTGTGTAGAGCATCAGGCTCCACGGCACCTTGGAACTCTGCTAGGCGCCTCCCAGCCACAGTCCAGGGACGTTCCGCAAGCTCTCACAGACACCTGGGGGAAGGGCTGCGCCCTCGTCAGTCTCCCTGGACATTGGCTTTGTCTGCACAGACACTAGAAGCAGAAATGGGTGGTTTAAGCTTGCACAAGACACACGTGCTGGTTCCAGGGCCAGAATGAAGAGATTCTGCCTGCACTTTGTCACACTAGACTTCACCGTGTTTTTTAAAAATTAGATTTTCTGTCAGACAGTGTTTTCCAGTAACAAATTATTCCTTTTAGTACAAAAGCACCAGCAAAAACTCTTTTCTTAGGAGGATAACCATGCAACTCAGTGAAGCCTTGTAGATAAGCAGTAGAACCCTCCTGGTCAGCGTGTTGTCCTGGGCTTTGACACTGACCGCGTAACGCTGAGAGCCCAGGGCGCTCCACATTACTGCTGAGCTAGCCAGTTAATTCCGGATTTCTTTTTCGAGTGCAGCTTGATGTTTTTCCCCTTAATTTTGATAAAGGTTATTTTAATACAGCAGGTCCTTGAATGACATTTCATTATAATGTTGGCAATGTGCCACAGAAACTTAACTCTCTATCAATTTAGTCTACGGTAAAATGGGTTTCATTGCACCTCACTTCTCTGCCGTTCCAAGAACTTATCGATGACACGAAGGGAGGACTTCTGTCTCTATCGGATGGAAATTCTGCTCACTGTAGAACTGACCTCCATGACCAGGACAAATTCTCCTGGGCTGAAGACCTGGGTCAAAAGCGGTCAAAACATTCGATCTGCTGCGAGTTTCTAAATATGGGCTGCTTATTTTTGTGGGGTTAATGATCGAACACTCTGATATCCTGTGATTATACACCCTCTTTTTTCAGTCTCCCCAAGGGATGGTTTCGAGAACCATCTTGACTTAGGTCTCTCTGGGAGCGTTCCCAGAACTCCACTGCCTTGCTGGTGGTTGGAAGGCACGCAGCTAATTCCTTACAGGTTTTCTCTGCTTGATTATTGTTTTTACGGGAGGCACTGAATGGTTTTCTTCCTTCATCTACTATTCTTGGCTAGATGATGCCTGGATCAGCTCTAAGCAGTTGCTCTTCTATGTGGCTTTGCCTTATGTGACCTTCACATAATGTCAGTGTCACTTCTGCTAGTAAACTTTATAGTTCTACCTGCTTGTATTTTTGCAAAATCTTATTGCCAATATTTTTTTGTATTTCATCCTCAAAACATTCCTCTGAAGCAGAACCAGTGTTTGCAGGCCAGTTTGCAGATGAGGAAACTGTGACACACAGTGATGAAATAATCTTCCCTAGGACTATAGACAGCGCTGGCAGAGCTGAGGATAAAACCTGAGTCTTTGAGAAGTAGGACGGGCAAGGGACCACCTCTCCTGTTTTATACAACAAAGGTAAATTGACTTCACATAATTTTCTGATAAAAGATTTGGTTGATTTAAAAACTGAGTTTAGTCCATTATCTTGTTGAGTCTTTCAGAACCAATAAAAAATGAAAATGTAGATGTCTTTCAAAAATACAATCTTCAATCTGGGAGAGAAGGTATATCTTCCTAAGCTTGTATTTATGCTTAGTAAATGAAACATGTTTAATTTTATTTCTAAAAGAAAATGAAGTAACAAAAGAAGATTTTACAGTCTCTATGTATCAGGGTCTGGCGACATTTTTATGGATAGCAAAAATTTATCAGAGGGCCATGAAAATTTCAGTAACCCTCACATTTATTTTTAAAAACTAACTTTTAGATTTGGCTTCAGGATACATAAATATTCATGTGTATACTCTTTCTTGTAAACTGGTGTTTCCCCTTTTCAGAGATTCCTTGAGGGTATTCATGCAGAAAGGTGTGACCATTAACGAATGGAACACATCATGCCTGACTTCATGGGCCACTTCGCATACCCTCCCAATTGGTAATGCCAGGGGGCTACCACATTGACGGTTAAATTATCAAGGTTAAGGAAGAAGTGATTTTTAAAATAACTTTTTTTCTCTACCCCTAGCCATAGTCAAAAGAAGAATACTCAAACTCATTTCTGACATCCCCTATGTTGTATTCTTTTTTTAAACTTTCCCCTACATTGTCATTTCTTGCCAGCTGTGGCAAATTTGTTATTCCTTGTTAAGCATCAACTTTATTGAACTGGAAATCTCATCCTCTCACTATTTATTAATATAGTTTTAGAAGAATCCTCCCATTTGGCTGGGAGCTGCTCAGTTGGGTTTCAACGTGCTCTTGTTGGCCGCTTAGTCCCATGGGCACCGTGCAGATAGATCTGCCCAGCCTTCCTTTGAACACAGAAATGAAAATCAATAAACAATTTGAACTTCTTCGAGGAGAATTTCTCTTTTCTAATGAATATACAAGCTTGGTTACAGCTTAATTCAAGGACCGAATTTAGTAAGTGTGTTTGAATGCACCATAAGCATGACAAACACAAGCTCCGGTGACATGCCCCACAGGGAGACTTCATGTTAAAAAAAAAAATCATCATACTCTTTCATTTCAAGCCCACAGAAAAATGAGACAACTCAACTGTAATAATATTTACTTGAACCAAAGTCTTAAGAAATGGCCCAGTGAGTGCCTCATCATATCATTTGTGCTGTCTATACACAGAGACTTTTGAAAACCCACAAATATACAGGGGAAAAAATAGACCTCAATGAAATCAAACAAGTAAATGTTTATCAGTTAGGATTCGTGGGTTTTAAGTGACAAAAACTCATCTCTGGTCTTGGTAAGTCTTGATCCGGGGCTCATGTGGTGAGGCTCCTTTTGCTTTCCTCAGTCCTGCCTTCTGTGACATTCGCTTCATTCTTGCTCTCCACAGGGAAGCAAGGCCCTCCCGTACGACGCAACATGGCTTCCGAGGAAAGGAGCTAATATTTGTCACGTGATAGTTGAAAAAGAGCCCAAGTCCTATTCCTTGCTGACCTGAATAGGATCACATGCTCATTCCTGCCCTTGTGATCAGAGGACTAGGATGTACTGACTGACTTAAAAACATCAGAGTTCAGAACAGTATCAGTCCATGGTAAGCCTTGAGAAAACAGAGATGATTTCTCAGAAGAAACTTGGGGTAATGTTTTACCAAAAAAGTGGTGAGAGAGTACTAGAGGACCCAAACCACAGACAGAAACAGGTAATACAGATTTGAGGAATGGTTGAATAAATTACTTAATGGTAGTATTAGAACCATTTTTAAAAGTCTGGCAATAAGTTGCGCTATACCCATAATTGATCACCAGTAGCTTATTATATTAAGCACATGTTAATGGATGGTGACATTTTAAAAAGATGTAAGAATAAAAATACAACTATATAAATACCAAGCCAATGTCATAAATGAAACTGAGGTAACTACCAATAAAGTCTATTAAATATCTTTGAAAAATAAGATCTTCTATTTCATATTGTAAATGACTCCAAGGACTTAGTTTCCTTTTGATTTATAGCATTTTTTCCTTAAGCTTCTGATTTTTCTGCATTGTTTAACAATAAATACATGAAGCCATGAAAAGGGGAAAAAATGTTACATTTCACACCTTCTCCCATATTTTCCCCTGCTGAAAGGGAATTCAGAGAGGAGCCTGTAGGACTGACCAGGACTGACATTTTATCTTTTGTAAATCAAGAGATACATCCTTTTGTTGGTTTATGACAAGATCAGTTGAAAAATTCACAAGTAAGAGAATTAGTTTATTAATGATGCTGATGGTAAGGGAGGGGGCGGTTACAGATGCATATAAACCACCTGTCTTCTTGAGCCTGGTGAGAAGAACAGCAGTTCCTTATTCTAGTCCTAGATTCTTGGTTTGACTCACGTCTAATGCATCTGTGGTGGTTTTACGATATGTCCACAAATTCTTTAATGTTCTTCCATCTAAATGTTGGAGCCTAATTCCCACCCTCTTCCATATGGCTTGGACCTATTGACTCACTTTTAACTAATAGAACATATAAAAGTGACATAATATCTGTCTTAGGTTATAAAAGGCTTTATCCTTGAGCTTTCCTTCTCTGTTGAACCACTTATTAAGCAGGAGGTCAGTAGCCACATTGTGAGGACACTTCATAGCCCTGTGAAGAGTTCCCTGTGTTGAGACAAAGGCCCTTGGCTATAGCCAGCAAGAGGCTGAGGCTTCCATCCCATAGCCATGTGAGTGAGCCATCTTGGAAGGGGGTCCTCCAGCTCCCATCAGGCTTTCATTTGATTACAACCTCAGCCTATACTCTTGGTCCCAGGGAAGACCCTGGACCAGAATCAGTTGACTAAACTCTTCTTAGATTTATTATCTTCAGAAAATATGTGAGATAATAAACATTTGTTGTTTTAAGTCACTAAGTTTGGGAGTAATTGGTAATGAAGCAATAGATATGTAATTCAATACCCAATCTTATTTTCCATTGCTCAACAAGATGAAAACTCTCCTGACACATATCAGTCAATAAATTAGTCAGTCAAACAGTCTAACTAATTGAATATGTATTTTCTACTCACTTCTTCCATGTCCAATATAATCTCATATTTAACCTCAGCACCTTCTTGATCTCATTTTACTTTTTTTTATATTACTATTTATTTTTTAGTCAGTAGCATACAGTTAGCACATAATTTTGCATTAATTGATTTATATATGTTATATTTGGCCAAATTCCTGAAAGGCAGAGGTCTTCATATTTTAAAATATTTCTGAATGCATTTCTGGACTCAATAAGTCTTGATTAATTGAAGTGGAAAATTAGTTCCTTCCAATTGCTTGGTTCCCAGAAATTAAATAAATGGCTGTTTGTTTTAGAGCACGTGCTGTGTTACTGTTTAGGCAGATCTGTTTTGCCCATATCTACCACTTTCCACTTTACCCATCCGGACCAGGGGTCAGCACACTTTTACCATAAAGGGGCTCGAGAGGAAATATGTTTGGTCTTGCTTGGCATAGGCGAAACTCAACTTTGCTGTTACAGTGAGAATGCCCTGCTAGATGATAAATACATGAAAGGATGTGACTCTGTTCCAATAAAACTTTATTATCAAAACAGGTCCGTGGGCTGTAGTTTGCAGACCCACTCCCTAGAGTGATATTTCTATCATTGCCACATCTTAAAAATGACTGAAAGAGCTTGTTTTAAAATTCATCTTTAAATGTGTCTTAAATAAACGACTCTGGTGTTCCTTATAATCTGACAAATTATATTTCATCTAAGGACTGACCGTTATGTTTCTTATAAATATGCAGCTAAATTTCTCAGGGCAGGGAAGACAACAATGGGTTACAAGATCACTTCCTCATTTCATGAAGAAAAATTAATGTCCCCAAAAGACTTCTGGGCTTTCCACTTGGATCCGCTACTTTAAAGGATGCAGTCACCCTAAATCACTTCCCAGAAATATTTTCCTGCACTAGTTAAGAAAAAGAAGGGCTCATGCAAGCTGTAATTCAGGTATTTGACTCATCCTCACCTTTACTGTGCATGTGTGAACAGCAACAGTGATACTTAGCTCTCCTGGGAATTAATTCTTCAGTAACACCTGGGACATCATTTGTAGGAACCTTCAGTAATGATTTCCTAACACCCAGATGTTAGAAAAACCATTTGCACACACTGACCCAGGCTCACCACATTCTAACAAGTCTGCACCCAGAGAATGCCAGAGAGTATGAGTAAGAACGAGGCAGTGTACACCATATGGCGTTTTAAAAAATATATATCATAAGCCCAATTAAGAACTTATGTTTCAGCTGAATGAAACAGGAAAAGCCTAACCCCAAAATAAATAAACTAACTAAAAATTTTTCTCTTCAATTGAATTTTCTAAGATAGTATTTCATACTAATAGGATTTTAGAATATCATCTAAAATACTGGGGTGACTTATGTTCCCCCTAAATTGAGATTTTGGAGCCCTAACCCCCAGTATTTCAGGATGTAATCTCATATTTAGAGATAAGGTCTTTAAAGAGGTAATGAACTTATATGAGGTCTTTAGGGTGGGCCCTAATTCAATTGACTGGTGTCCTTATGAGAAGGGAGGTTCAGACACAGACGTAAGTACACACAGATGAAAAAGCACGTGAGGATACAGAGAGTAGGTGGCCCTCTGCAAGCCGAGGAAAGAGGCCTCAGAAGAAGACAAACACACTAATATCTTGGTCTTGAACTTTTAGCTTTTTGTTTTTTAAGCCACTCTGTTATCTTGTTTTGGCAGCCCCAGTAGATCAGTCTGGGGAGTGATTACATCTGTTCCCTAAAATAGGAACAAGGGTCACTTGTACAAAAGTGACCATTCCCTAAAACTGTCCCTCCCAACTACCCACCCAAGTAAAGACTGTAAATCAGAAGCAAATCACATTCCTGAAGCAATGACAGAGATTAGTAATGTCCAGAAGGATACAGGCACGGTGGTCTCTCATTTACCCACTTTATTCACCTGTTTGGCCTCAGCAAAACCTGGTGGATCTTAGCAGACAGAGGACAGGGACTTCTGTAAACTTACCTCGTTATGGACTCAGCTGCATCTATTGTCTGCATATGGTATCTTTACTGAAGAAGATGAACGCGGGCTCTTGCACTTGGTAGCTGGAATGAGTTCGACAAATTCTTTCTTCTCACAACCCTGGAGTAGGGAGGACCAAAGCAGTCTGAACTCACAAGGCAAGGACAGGAGTGGACCTTCATTACCTTGTTCCCTAGCTATGGTAATCCTTCTGCTTTTTGACATAATATAATCCATGGGGACCTCAATCATCATGATATTGCATAAAATATTATACCAGTCTACTTATTGATGATGTCAGGACAAAAGGCCTTAAGGAGCAGGGAATGGCAAGTATGCTGTAACTTTGGTAAGACATTTGCATGCTAGTGGGTGGGAGGAAACCATATGTACTCATAGACCTACCATATTGGTAAAGTTTGGGGAGTTTAGTGATCTCGGACATGCTGTGCTTTCCCCTCTGCCATAAACAACGGAGTGTTGTTCCTTGTTTCTCTATGATTGAAAAAGCGCTCCATATCTGCTGGCTCCCCTTGAACTCTGGATGCAGTGGGAATACGTGTATGACCCATTTACGAAGCAACCTAGGGAATGTCCAGTGCTGAGTGATGCTCAGAGCAAGAGGGAGTGCTGCAGGGCCCAGGCCGTGGTGGAAGCTCCCGGATCCGTGGGCCACGGCAGCAGGTCCCCGGGCCCTGCCCTTTCTGTAGCGGGTGAGATGGCTGGCAGCGTCTCTGGCAAGCCCCTACACCAGGGTCAAAGTTCAGAATCCGAGGGTGCTGGGACGAGACGATGCCGCATGTGGCAGAACATTTCCCGATTCACCACGCGGCCATTGCGCATGCTGAGCAGAGGCCCACAGGGCCCAGATGCCCCGACCTGAGCTACCACATGACTGCGGCATAACCGGGTTCACCCGGCTGTAAATGTGGGTGCTTTACAGACATGTGTAAATAAAAAAAAATTAAGTATTAATTAAATCATTTATCTTTAAATAATTAAATATCCTTTTAAAATTAGTAACATTCAAAGACCCTGTGTGTGCCTGGCTCTCTGACCATGAAGCGTAAGATGTAATTTCAACTTTGGAGCAGTTAACAGTTTCATATGCATACACAGCAGCTAAACACACACACAGCAGTTCAGTGACATTTGTCGAATCGATGACGAGCATCCCCCTCGACAAGTGCTGTAAGAGTTCAGAGGAGAGAGAACGCACGGCCCCGGAGCTGCTAGAGATTTTTGGAAAAGGGAGTTTAATCGCAGCCATGAGCATTGGTTTGCCGGGGGTAAAGGAAAGAAAGAGCATTGTCCTGTCCTTCTACCATGGCCTTACCAGTGCTGGACGGGTTGGTATCCAAGCGAGCAACCCAGGAAAACCCCCAGATTGCCATTTGCCCACTTACTTTGTCCACATGGCACATGCACATATAAAAGAAGTCATCTAGGAGATAGTATATGAGTTTAAGTTCATGCGTAAGTGGCTCTCAGTTATAATGTGAGCCCTGTTGCAATGAGATGAATATGTATTGATGGGTTCAGATTTGGAAAACTCAGTGCAAGTGCTGAGCTACGTCTGCATGCTGCCTCAGGAAGGGAAAAGCAGGATGGGTTTTGTCTGTCAGGGACTGACCAAGGTCCAGTCCCACATCCTCATCTGATGTCAGCCTCTCGCAGAAATGAAGCCAGTTGACTTATCTGAGGACTTTTTCACTGTGACTATTTGACAAAAACCCATTTAAATTGTCCTCATCAATTGTCTTCTTGTATCCTGGCTTCAGTTCTTATCTGTGTTTTCTTCTCAGTGCTCATATAAATTTTCCTTGCTTTAACTTCACTTTTTGAATCTAAGAAATTCATGCACTCTAAGACTATTTTTATATATTGGTTTTAAAAACTAGTAACAAAAGAAATCTAATCCTTCTCTCTCCAAAAGTTTAGCTTCCTGACCCTGAGGTTAAGCAGGACTCAGGTCGTAGATGACATCCACACACAACGCTTTTTGTCCCTTGAGTTGATTCACTAATTTATGGCCAGGAACTTCTCTCCTCCTTGTAGGATCAGTGCTATCAGATGCCTCTGAAGTAACATCGTTATTCTTAGTGACATTAGTGCAGAAGAAACTAGGAAGGCCCTTTATTTCTAAAACTATTTCCTTAGCCATAAACATCTGGCATATTAGTAACTCTGCACAGGACATTAGAGCAACATCAACTCAAAACTGAAGGGACTTGTGTTGGTTTTCTTCTCTTAGAGAAAAAGAAGAGGAATTCAGATCCTACTAATACTTACCAAGGTCACTACAGAGACATGCTGAGAGGAAAATGCAAATTTCTCTTTTTGGTTTAGGAGAATGTTTTAAAAGGATTCAATAAGGTGTTTCCAAAAGTTTGATCATGAGAAGACTAGTTCCAAGAGAAATAAAGAGCCACGTAAGACTAGGAAGGCAAATCATGGTCAATTTAAATTACTCATGGAAGAAAACCCAATCAGGTTATTGCTGTCAAAGAATTCAAGGAGCTTACACTAAGAACAAAACGAAGAATAGACACCTTGAAAAAGAGATATGAGCTGAATGTTGACTTTAAAAAAATCTGAATGAATGAATGAATCAGCAAATCTCAGAAAATTTTGTTACTCGTTCTGTGAAGTATAAAAATATAAAAGTATAAAAATCTGTGAAAACCTAGATTTATGGCTATGAGATGTATAAATCTATATCTAAGAATGATGTAATCCTACTGCTATATTCACTGAAAAAGTATTATTACTCATTGGATAAAGTCTAAAAAAATTCATAAAAACCGAGATTTATGGCAGCAAGATGTATAAATCTATATCCTTGAATGATGTCATCCCACTGCTACATTCACTGAGAAAGTACTTCTACTTGAGGCCATAAGGATTAATATTGCTTTCTTGGTAATACACCAAGAAACAGTCGACGTCTTTTAAAACAAAGCAATATAACACTCTACTGTACAAGCAGCATTGCTCCAGGAAACACATTTGTCTGTCATAGCCAAATAGTAATCCTAATTTAATGAACATCCCATCGGGGAATGGAAACAATCTTTTGGGAACGCCTGAAAATGAACTGTGCCAATTGATTAGGCAGCTTTTTATTTAGGGTGAAATTTGAGTGCCTGGACTACTTGACCAAGAGATTCAAGAGTTCTCCAAAAATCGAGTCTCTTATCCAAGATCATTCTTTAAACGTTGAGTTTAAGAGAAATAGTCATCTCTATATGATATAATTCCTGGCTCTAAGGCAAGTTACTTGTATCTTTGTACCTTCAGGTCACCTCAAGATATACTCACTACAAGGAACAAAACTCTGTGTACAATCGAAAAACAAGTAAGCAATATTAGATTCATTCATGCATTCATTCATTCATTTCTAAGGTATCAAAAATGCTTACTACATATCAGCATCCCTGTTTTCCCTTTCTGAAATCCTTTCGCTGCAGTCACTGTTATGTTATCAAGGAAGAGAATGAATGACTCTTTGAAACCATGAATCTGTACCTGCACAGAATAAGGAAACAAGTTTCGTATTCAGCCTGCTTTGGATGATTTGGTGCTCTGCTCAACTTGAGTCTACTTTTACTGTTCTCTAGGATTCGACATCGCATTTCGTATGGGACTATCTGGTGGCAGCTGGCATTTCCTTTTGTCTTAAAACTTCTGTAATAGGAGTAGTGGCTTTTCTTTTTCCCTTATTTGACACATCTGATTTCTGTATTTGTATACTGTCTCATCTGCTGAGGAGGCTGGACCCTGGGAGGGTCCATGGGTATCTATGCTTTGAGATGTGGACAGTGCTGAGCTCTATCTGACAACTCTTCTGGTGTTTAGGAGCTGGCACATTTTCACATGATGCCAAGGACCCCTAAGCAGCAGCCGAGAGTGGGGTCTCGATGCATAATCTGCCCTGAACTGGGAGCTAAGATCAGCATGGCGACTTTGTTTCTCCCATATCTGCTATAAATCATATGTAGCACGTTGTGGGATGTGGATTGCTATGGAGACTGGGGAGTATGGTAAATTGGGGAAAATTATTTAACGTTAACAGGACAGAAATGATATATCATTATGAAAATTTCTCCCTGAAAACTGGACTTGTGCTATTTTATTACCTGCTCCTAAGAGGCCGATCATGAGATCGATAAAAGTCCCTAAGATTCAAGGAGCCACACTAGTCTCTCTCTTCACTATATTATCCTGGATCCCACGCAGGCCCAGGTGCTGAGTCGGGGTCCCGGTAGCTCTAACTGCCATTTACTTAAAACAGCAAGTGATCTATGAACATCCTGATGCAGAGAGAAGAAATAAACCACAACATTAAAGAATAGGATTTGCTTCTTTAACACCTACTCTGTTAGTTTCCTGTGGCTGCTGTAACAAATTACCATAAACTTGGTCACTTAGAGCAACAGAAATTTATGTTCTTATTCTGGAGTCCTGAAGTCCAAAACCAAGGTGTCAGCAGGGCCACCCTACTCCTGGAAGTTCTAGGAGAGAATCTGCAATTTGACTCTTCTAGCTTCTGGTGTTTGCTGGTGTTCCTTGTGGGTGCATTTCTTTCATCTCGGCTTATTTGGTCACTTTGCCTCCTCCCCTGTACTCATGTCTTCTCTTCTTTTGTGTCTTAGAAGGATACTTGTCATCTAGGTAGTTCTCATCTCAAGGTCCTGAACTGAATTACAGAAGGACCCTTTGTCTACATGTTAATACAAGCTCTAGAGATGTGAACATGGAGCTACCCTTTGGGGCCACCACTAAGCTCACTCAATGTCCCATGTGTTGGGTCCCTTTCTAGGTATTTTACATATAGTACCTTAACTTTGAATTTCAGAAATCTGTATTCTCTGCATAGCTCTGCTACCAACCACCTCTATGACCTTGGGTAAGTCATAATCTTGGGTTGCAGTTTCCCACCTGTAAAATGAAGGGGTTGGACTAGATGCTGTCTACTTTAGTGATTTCAGACAAAGGGCAGACGCTCTGTCTAGAAGAGGAGAGAGAAGAGGCTCTGTTCAATAGTTCGCAGTGTTAATGGTGCCTCCTGGACATGGGCATGTGCCTCTATTCTCTGTGGTCTGTTCGCAAGAAACTCCCATAGTCACTCCTCTTCCCAAGTTCTACCTGTGCATATGTGACACCTGAGTCCCCACTCCAAACATCCTCAGCCATCCAAATATGACCTAGCACTTCTATTTTGATAGCATGTCTTTATTCTCTTGTGCTTCTGGCAACACAGAACCAGGGCAGTGCTCCCTATCTTAAAGCAGCCAAAGCATGTTTATAAAATTGTCTTTCTATAATGACCAGCACAACATCTGAGAAAATGATATCAAGATAATGATAATAATTGATATCTCACTTCCTATTAAAAGAATCAAAATAATGCAGTAGGAAGATACAGAGCTCTAATTTTATAAGATTTAAAAGAACTTTGTTCAATTCTACCTTATATACCAATCACCACAAGTTTCCAGGTGCTGTCCTAGGTGTTAGGACAGTCGATGACTATAAGCCCCTGCTCTTTCTCTTACGTGCTTGCCTTAAAGGAGACAAAAACATTATGCCTGTGCCCAAGCACTGGCACTCAAGCAGGTGAAGCTGCGGAAAAATTTTAAAAAATCAACAAATCAACAAATAGAACTGTGGAGAAGAAACGAAATTCAGAACCACAGCTTGTGGGCTTCATTGCTAAGTCATGAGAAAGTAGATACCAATAGCAGCACTGCTGAAACCCCAGAGGGCACGACTACTCGTGACCATCGCAGAATTAATGGTGCGTTTAAACTGTTCTCGCCAGAGGTTATATATGCACTGAGCCCCTGTGGAGGCCAGAGCTGTGTGGCCCCTAGTGGAAAACTCCAAAATGCCCCCGTGTTTTTTTCTGAAAGGAGCAATGATAACATCCAAAGATGTGGCAAATAGTTCAGGCATCTGAACCTTAAGAAGAGCTCAGGTCCCGTGGGACTGACCACCTGGGTTCTACAAATGTTCCCAGGGGCCCCTGTCTCCTGGGCAGATAGATGTAGGCTGTGAGCACACACTTTGATTCCGTGAACTCCACTTCGCAAGGATGGAATTAATCATCACACCAACTAAAGTGGGGGACTGGGGTACCGTGCTAAGTGCACAGAATGTCTCCACTAAATGTCAGGGTGAGCTGTGAACTTGCCAAGATCGTACTCAGTCACAGTTAACATTTTTCTCAAATCCCCCAGCAGACAGTTTGGACTGGTTGGCAGCTTGCTTGTAAGAGACCCAGAAACACATAATCAATTCAGCTAGGCGAGCCCTACAAAGAGATTCACAATAGAAATAAGACCCATGTTCAGCCTTCAGTCAGTTGATAACAGCTTCTTGTCTGGAAATGGATGGACCATCATCATGCAGAAGCAGTTTGTATGGGGTTGTGGGGGGGAAGCCAGTAAGGCTCAAGTTCATTTAAAAGAACACAATTCATCTGGTCGACCTAAGCATGAGAAGAAGTGCTCACAGCGGCTCAGACACATGGCAAATCACAGAGCTATAGTTATATGATAAGAGAAAGCTACAGTCACGCTGGCTGCCAACCTCAGAAGTGCCAGAGAATGTCAAGGCACTAAAAGGCTAATTATTTGGAATAATAGCTTTCATGTGACACACAGGAGATGCTCGGGGACAGGGCCTATCTAAAATTTCAGAGTTCCTTGCCCCTAATGCCATGTTTTTCTCCAATTAAATGCTAGGGGCTAGGAAATAGAAAATAATGATGATGATGATGATGATGATAGTGGTAATAACAACAACAGTAATAGTAGCTTTAGTCAACTTGGGCTATTATAATGAAATGCCATAGACTGAGTGGATTACACAACAGATATTTACTTCTCAGTTCTGGAGACAGAGTAGTCTAAGATTAAGGTGAAGGAAGATGCGGATCTTGGTGAGGGCTCTTTTTCTGGTTTGCAGACAGCCACCTTCTTTCTGTATCCTCACATGACAGAGAGAAAGTTCTGCTCTCTTTCTCTTCTTATGAGGATACTGATTCCATCATGGAGCTCCACCTTCAGAATCTCATCTGAACCTAATTATCTCCCAAAGGCCTCATCTTCATATACCATCACATTGGGGATTAGGGCTTTGACATACAAATTTGGGGGGACATAAACATCAGGTCCATAGCAATCCCAATCATCATCATCATCATCATCATCATCATCAGAATGAAGCTCTGTCTAATGAAGTTACAGATATTAAATTGTCATACACAAATATATGAAATTACAATTGTACTAAGTTTTAAAAAGAGATGCTTGAGGCTATAATAGGGGGATTTGACTGATGGAAGGCCAAAGACATCCATGTAAGATGGTGACAACTGAGCTGAAACTGAAGAACAAGTTGGTGCTAAACTGTGATATTAGACATAGAATACAAGTAATGCCAAGGGAAGTAGAGAACCTGACAAATAGCCAGAGGAAACTTTAGTGTCCAGGAGTGTGTGTAAAATGTACACATTTTTTAAAAAGTGTCCTTAAATTGAAGACAAGAAGTCTTACCAATTGAACTTTTAAAATATTTCCATTAGATAGTTCATCATATCTATTCATCCTTATAAAGGGTTTTCAACATGCTACACATCGAGTGAGTTAAAGATCAGTATCAAAAAGCATCAGAAAGAACCTGATCTAAGTAAGGGCTTACTGCCTAGGCAAAGAAGAAAAATAAGGATTCGTTTACTCATAAATACAGTTAAGCACCTATTATGAGTCAGTAATGATCTAAAAAGCATCATCCCTACATTTGCAGAGATTAGAGTCTAGCCAAAGCTACAGACTCAGAAAAAAGAGAAGAAAGAACATTCAACTATGACTTTCAGTCAACTTGAACATTTTGTTATTAGCAGAGAAACAGAAATAGTAGTATTCTAACTTTGTCACTATGTAGACAAATTATTGATTTAATCTATTTAAAATCAAATCCCTAACAATGTAGTGACGTCAGGCATTTAGACAAATATGTAACCAGGATATGATTTTTAGAACATCCAACAAAAAGGACTCTGCAGCTATATATTGAGGTTGAGGAAATCCGTGACACATATTACCAGGAATCTCCTCATTTGGTCTCTGGCTTATGATAACTATCTCTGAAGACACTGATGGATGGGCAAAATTGTTACAGACCGAACCGTGTCCCTCTACAATTCATATGTTAAAGTCCTAAACCCCAATGTGACTATGTTTGGACTTAGGACCTGTAAGGAGGTAATTGAGGTTCAATGAGGTTACATTGGGATAGGGCCCTAAACCGACAGAGCTAGCGTCCTTCCAAGAACAGAAGAGATATCAGTGTTTCTTTCTCCGTCTCTCTGTCTCTCTGTCTCTCTGTCTCTCTGTCTCTCTGTCTCTCTCTCTCTCTGTCTCTCTCTCTCTCTTTCTGTACACAGAGAGGAAAGGCCATATGAGGACACAGCAAGAGTCTGTCTTCAAGCCAGGAAGAGCCCTCTCACTAGGAACCAAATTTGTTCACACCTTGGCCTCAGGCGTCTGGCCCCTAGATCCGTGAGAAAATACATCTCTGTTGTGTCAGCCTGTAGATGGTGTCATGGCAGCCCAAGCAGACTAATACAAAAATAAACTAGTATTTGCTGAGTATGCGCCATGTGCCAGAATCTGTTCTTCATAACAACAGCTGATATTTACTGAACAGGCACAGATGAAAATATACCTTTCCTTGCCAGCTCAAGATGGCTCACCACATTCCAACTACGAGATGAGAAAAGGAGAGCAGACACCTCTACTCCTTCAGGCATCACCCAGCCTTTGCAAATTATACTGGCCTGCAGCCTAGGAAGACTTTAATCATGTGGCTACCCTGAACTGCAAAGGAAGCTGAGAAAGGTAGTCTTTATTTACTTTTTCATATGAACCAGAAGTTCTACCCCGATCAAAGAGAGGAAGAGTACATTCTGAGGGACAAGAGTCCATCTCTTCTGCACTCACACCCTCAAGTGGACTTAGACGTTACCAAACACAGTTTTTAATGTTTATAACTCTGCAGCTGAGCTTTGGCCTAGGTCCTCTGATTAAACCACTGGATAATGTGACCACTTAGTTGGGGCTAATATTTTCTATACATCTTACTGACTCCAACTGCAATGAGGCCAGCACATCCTTTTGTTGATTAAGCCCAATTGTTTATTGCCCTCATAATGGAAGAAACACAAATTTCTCTCATAGCCATGGAAGTAAAATTGTTTGCTTAAGGCTTCATATAGGTGGTAAATAGAATAATTGGGTTATGAATCAAGATTTTGATATTCTGGTGCAATTTTATTCCCAGTTAACTACCAGATGATTTAAACTCGCCTCCTAAAACACTAGGAGATTTATGAATGGATTAGTTTTTACTTAAGAGCTTATATTAGGTAGGCAGGTTGGATGGTGAATACCATCCTGAATAAATAGAAAAAATCTTGGTGTTTTGTTTCTTTCCTGTTTCTTAAATAATTTGACTTTGAGTCACTAATATTCCATGATAAGAATGTATCATGGCTTACTAAATCCCCTATTATTGTATATTTGGATTATTTCTTTTCATTCTATTTTACTGCTGTTATAAATCACACTGCATTAAACCTAACTGTACATAAATATTTATACGTTGTGGAGTAGCCAAAAGTTACAGACATTGTTAAAGTCTATTAATGTCTTTGGCAATATTGCCCAACGGCTGTCTGAGAAGATTTAGACATATGAATGCACAGTGCCAGGTGGGTACTGAACGAATCGGGGGGGTTAACTTAGTAAATTATATGTCTAACCACTATACTGTACACCTGAAACTAACATAAAATAATACTCAGTGTCGGTTTTAATTAGAAAATTAGACTAAAACAAAAATAAAAAACAACATATGCGACTAAAATTGAGGTCTTAGTTTTTCCAGAAGCAAAACCTGATGTGAATATCCTCACATAAGCGATTTACCTAGGAAGTGATTCCAGAGGCCACTGGCAAGGAAGTGAGAAACAGGGCAGGGGAAGGACGGAAGCCAGGCAAATGCTCTCAGGCAAAGTGCTACAGAGTGCGGGCCTCAGCCTGGTCCTTCAGGGGCACTCCAAAATAAAGCAAACCTCAGAATTAATCCGAGCAGAGGAAAGGGAGCTAGGCTTTCCCATTCTAGTGCCTGCTAAGTCATTGGCAGAGGCCAGCCTGGCAAAGAGGTCAAGCCCAGACAGGCACCTTTGGCTCTCAGGTGTGTGGTAAATCAGCTCCGATAGCCAAAGTGTAGCCTGTTCTTGCCAATGAGATGTTTTGCCAAGACCTTGCTGTGTTGGATTGGTCAACTCACGTAGCCTCTCTTTGCTTCATGGTCATCCATAATCTATATCTAGGAGTATTGTGAGGATGAAATGACATAAGTATCTTCAAAACCAAGCATTTAAATAATTTCATACGCAATAATATTAGTAGTAATACTAATGTGAGAGATTAAACAAGTTATTTTTCCTTTTGATTTACTTTTAGATTGTCACTATTGTTTAGCTATTTGATTTAACAAGGTGTCTATGGGTTTAGTTTATTCTATAAGAACAAGTCAACTCATCCTACAGATAGAAATGTACAGTTTCACTGCGCATGTGCTGTTCAGAAAATGCAGGAAATCAAGTGAAGACAGAAGATATGGTCAGCTTCTAGTCCTTGTCTTCTTCTGAGTAATGGAACTTACTTCCATAGGTCAGTGGCATTAATGGTAAATAAGGAAAAAGGAGGTGTTGAAAGTTATATTGTGAATTTAAATTTTGCACAGTCCAGTGAGGAAAACCAAGTTCTGTGAGCAAGCCTCAAGTAGCGAGTTGTACAGCAACCAATCCCTGTGTACATTTTCAGGTCTTTATAAATAATCTCTTGGTTTTCTTGTTCTGAAAACAACAAATGAGTGACATTGGGGCTCTGACATGGTAAGTCAAGTTACTTCAATCGCTGCAAGTTCAATTCAATTACCATTACTACAGAGTGATTGTGAATTGGCGAAACCTTTGGGTCATGCTGTGAATTTATATACCCCTGTGTTCAATGTACTAGTCAGGTCACAGAAATTTTTCATCAGGTCATGTCAGGCAAATGTTAGGGGATGAATCGATGTATTGGCAAATTGGGATCTAGCAGGGCACTACTGTATAAGCCCAACTGCTGAGCTACGAATGCCATTACTGAATAGAAAGGCAGCAGAATAGGAAATAAATGACTATGCATCCGTGTTTCTTAGACTGGCTACCTTACGATAAAGGGAATTCGGTAGAAGGATACGGAAGAGCTCACCAAGTTGGAGATAGAAGAAAGGGCTGGTTGATGAGCAGAATTCAAGGAAGCTTGGATGTCTAAAAAGCAGGACACAGAATAATCATCCCATTCGTAAGAATAAGCCGGTCAGGACACCGTCATCATGACTGCTTGACCAAAGACCTCCAAGGCCTCATTCTGGCCTTGTCTACCTTGTTTAACCTCAGATATTTCAGAGAAAATACCTAATTGGTCACAAGTACGTTATGGCCAGCCCCCTTGATGGTACCAGTGCCAGGGAGAGGTCAGATACAGTTCCCCTGACTTCTTAGAGGGGGCTGAACTAGGACTAGTCACAATAAAGAAAAGCTTGTTTCCAAAAGGAAGTCAGGTGCTACTCAGAAGAGGGATCAAATGCTAAGCAACCAATGAAAAACAAATATCCATTGCCAAGCACAGAGGACAAATTAAAAGGAGGAAAAAAAAGAGACAGGGAAATAAAAAATTGAGGAAGGAAAATATCAGGTTCAAACTTCACACAAACAGCTACATAGGAAATTATTTTGTTTTGCTCTGTTTTTATTACTTTTTAAATTAATTGAAAGAAAATCTCTTAAGGACTTGATAACAATACATCTGGTCCTAATAATCCTAGAAATCTCAATTTATAGACATTGAATGTGTTGTTGAAATTAAACATAAGACATGAACAAAAATTTCAAGATAGGTTTAAGGTTTGCTTTTTCCATAAAGTATACTACAAAGGGAATAAAGAAATTCTTTTCTTAAATTAATGGTGAATTCTTTTGTCATGAGAATAGGAGTTTATATTCATTTCAGTGAAAGCACATAAATTGTTCTAGACAAGAAAAACAAAACTAGCCCAAGGCAGTATTTTCATTATAGAAAAAGGCACATGTCCATGAATATCTAGTTTAATATTAACAAAAGTCATTCAATTAGCTATGCATGTGCCATTGTGATGAATATTTATTCATGTCTCAGCTAAGTAACACTGATATCTTTTATTCACTGGTTCAGAAATTCAGATGTTATGAACATTACCCTTCTTGCCCCAGTGTGGCATACAGGGATTTGAGTCCAAAAAAGATTTGATATTTTTCAGCACTGGAAATGCAAATTTCTTTAGAACTTTCAATTTTATGTTTAAAAAATTGCCTTTGTCGTTTGCTGATTTTATGTCTTCTCTGAAATCATTAAAAGAAAGAATACCAATGCACTTAATATTGCTTCCGTAATAATAACAGTTTTTAAAGATCTGAAAAATGATTTCCTTTTTCATGTCTTTAGGTGGCCAAAGAGAAACACATGTAAAATGCACGTGAATGAGACAACTGAGAGCAGAAATAGCAAAAATGTAATAGGCAAGCATTGCTATTTTGTTGATACGATAGGCTTTGCTCTTATCATAGGGTGCTCCTTCCAGCTAAGCCCAAATGTGGTTTCTGTATCCTACACTCAACTCTTAAGTGTATGCTTTTGACGTGGCATGTGAGATGAACTATACCAGAGCTACATAACTTATATCAATTCCATTCATTTAGGAAAAACACACATCTTTGCATGCTACCTTATCAGAAGATGTATAGCAGCACCTACTGACTCAATGATCTCAATTTTCACCATTTGGAAAGTCTCACACTGTCCGACCATCGGTGGCCTGGGATCTTATATTTTGCCGTCTCGCCTCAAACTTGACTTCTTCTACCACCACTGAGAATGGATTATCGAAACCTTTACATCCTTTCTCTTCCAGGTTTTTATTCTCTTTTATCCTCCCCCATGATAGGCAGTCATTTCTTATTTTACTACTAGAAATGGAACACACTCACAGACACACACACACACACACACACACACACACACACACACACACGTTTTTATATGCTCTAGATCAGTTCTGATTCAGAGTAGTAAAATGTTTTCTAAAGTAAATATACATGTTACATGTTACATGTACATTTCAATTGTCTGAGACTTATCTACTCTCTACTCCCTTAAATAAGTTCCATTCACTATTTACAATTAAATTTTTTAAATATATAAAGTTTAATTTCACAAATGCACCAGAAATAATCTATCGAAGATGTTTTCATGTTTCGGCAGCTGCACCATCCTCCTTGATTTGTCAATAAGAGATCTTATCAAATAAAATCTGTGTTGAAGAGCACTGAAGTCCATCCTAGCTATCCTCAAACATGGCCTCCTCCTTCCCTAGTTATTCCTACCCATTTTTATCCTTAGTTCAAGGGTCATTTCCTCAAAGAAGCTTTCTTTCCTTGATCTCCTAGGTTAGTTTTGAATCCTTTTCTTACTAATTACTAATGACTGGTGGAGAAGCTGATGTTCTTCTCTATTATTTATCTCAGTTTATGATCACGCATTTATTGTTGCATTTGTTCTGTTGATATCTACTAATTTCTAACACCAGACCGTAAACTCTGTGAGTTTAGGAGCTGTATCTGCTTTTAGTTCCTGTTATCTTCCTAAATACCTAGTAGAGTATGTGATCTATACCTTTAGCTCAATAAGTAATGGTTGAACAAATTATTAATTATTTAACTTCAAGGTATGGATGACCAATGGTAATTTAATGCCATATTTATTAAGTGCATTTTCAGCCTAGGGGAGAAAATATCTTCACTCAAAGGAATCTCTAGTAGAAAATCTTAACCATTTGCCAACAGGACAAACAAAACTGAGAAGGGGGTACAGCTCCGCTCATCACCACTCAATGGATGCCACATTGGGGCCCTCCAGTCCCCTCAATAAGGGCATCTAGGATTGCTGCTTGCGTTCCCAGAGTGCTTCAAATTCCAGCTCCATTTCTGTGGATGTAAACTCTCATCTTCCTGAAAATGGCCAATCAAGGGCCTCAGCAGGCGATAACCTAAGTAATGGGATAGCAATGTTCACCTGGCCTACGGCTCAGAGTGACCTGGATAACACAGGGTCCTTCGTACTGCCAGGCTTCCTTCCTTTTGGGTCAACACTCTTAAAGTGACTGAAATTGCTGTCCTCAGTTGGTATGGAATTAAGGAGAGACTTTGGTTCTTATAGCCATTAAAGTCTTAATTAAGTAAAAAACGAGAACTCGTTACCTCCTGTGCAGCTTGTGATTCAGCTTTCCAATCACGCACTGCCGTTCACCCGGGCCTGCAGTCTCCACTTCCAGCCAAAAGGTGCTCTGCCCTTCAGAGTGGCCGTCATACAGTCTCGCCTCTTCTCTGAAGGCCGTTGTCAACTCTTCCCTGAATGACACTTCTCTTCTGATTGTCTAGATGGACAGAAGGGACACAACGTTTGTTCTTCATGAAAACGCTGGGACTTAAAAAATCCTGAGGCATTGTGAAAGGCAAGTTAGAAATTCCTTGAAAAAAGGACTGTCTGAGCCACGTCTTGTGGCCTGCTCAGTGCCTAACCATGGTTGGTGCTAAGGAAAAACTCTTACTGATTAATGGATTGCTTTGTGGACAGACTGGGTAGGCGTCATTAGCCAGGGTCTCCCCACTTTGTCACAAGCAAGACTTGAGATTAGCGGCCCCTTGAGAAGCTTGTCCTGGGTACATCGGAATCACCAAGAGAGTGTTTAACGAGAGCAGGTGACCAAGCTGCACCACCCACGTGCTGTGGCTCACTGTGTCTGGGAGGGCCCTGAAAGCTATATTTCCTAAACCTCCTCTCCACATCATCGAATCTAAAGCAGCATCAGTTGTAGATGGGAGTGTCATTTTTGCCTTTTCCTAGATGGTAAGTTGCATCCCAATTTTAGAGTCGTGAAAATGCGTAAGCGTGAAAAGAGAGTGAGAGCATTTGGAGGGAACCTGAGGATATACTGATGTTGGGATGAACCATGAAAAAACAACATGAAGAACAGAGGAGAAGAAGCTTAGCAAACAGCTAAGTGTGTGCTGCTGTCTGCCCATTAATAAGGTTGCAAACTGCTAGTGTGCATCTATTTTTTTTCTTTACCCCCAAACTCAGAACGCCAGGTCAAACAAAACTTTGAGTTTAGTTTATAAATTCATTTTTGTTAAAAGCGTGATACAATATTTAACAGCATGTAGTTATTCATGTAGGTGTCTTTTTTTTTAAAGGGAAAAATGTACAAAATTGTGTCAGGCTCATAATTATAGCCTATGCCAGCAGGAAATGACATTTATACAAGTGGTCAGCTAGATGTAATGATTTGATTCTGACAGTCTGTGTTAAATCATGTAGTCCTTCGTTATCAGCTCTGTCCACTAGCAACATAATGTGAGCCACATAAAATTCAAAATTCTCTAGTAACCATAATCTCAACATGAAAAGAAACAGGTGAAATAAACTTTAATAATGTATTTTATTTACTGCAACATATCCAAATATTATCTCAATACCTAATCAATAAAATCATAATGAATGAGATATTTCACATTGTATTTTTCAGAATGTCTTCAAACACTGGTATATATTTTACCCTTAAATAATATATTAATTTTGACCAACCACACTTCGGGTTCTCAGTAGCCACATGTGACTACCACATGGGATGGTGCAGCTTTACATTTTTCTAGCAATCTATGTATCCATTAATTAGAAGAGTATTTGCCTCTGTAGTTATTTCACGGCAGTGTGGTGGGGAAGCCTACTGGAATGGCTGTTAATTCCCTTAGTGGAAAGACTTCTAGCTCATTTCCTATTATCATAGTTATTACAAACATAAATACAAAATAAATGTGATCATGTGCTAATAAACATGAAGCTTGAATATATGGCTTTATCTAATTTAAAACAAATTATCTTATTCGACAAAGCTTTATGTATCTTATACACATGTTTTATATCTAGGCATAGCAGATAAACTTCTGTATGTATGTCAGTCCCAAATTCAGATACAGATTTTGCTCATGTAAGGCTGAATTGGTAGCTGAAATACAAGGCTACAAAGAAATGTAAGACACCGTCCCTACTCTCAAGGAATTTTCATTATGTTTAGGGAGAAATGCATGAGGCCCAGTGGACTCTGAGATACTGAACCAATTACCTTTACACACTAGAGGTTTGTGATGTTAAATATAACACGAAATAAGCTGGGTATTAGCTGGGTTTTACGTATCTTTTTGGCAGGTAGGAATTTTCATTGCAATGAGTTTGTATAGTGAGATGACCTGTAATCTTATTGAGCATCAATTCTACGCTATAAAATTTTGAACCTTCAAAAAATTTCAAAGCAACTCACGTTCTCAGACTCTGCCAGGGGGCAGCCACATGGTTTTCGCCTGCGTGGCTCTTTCTTCTGTGACAGCCCTGCCTGGGTACTCTTAGATGTGTAGGTTCGTGGTCTGCTTCAGGTTCTGCAAAATTCCTTGAATAAGAAAAGAAAAAGAAAATCGCTGTTCACTTCCTTGTTTCCATTTAACACCAGGTTAAGAAATCCTGCTTGTGCTTGAAATCATGTTTTCTGAGCTAAACCTCCAAACAAATTGGAGCGTGAGAAGCCAAATGGAGAAACTCGGTGATAAAATATCAAAGATTAAAATCCCATTTTATTTTAGTTCCTTTGAAACCACTTTCGCTTATTAGTTGTTTATTGCATATCCTCCAAAATTGCCCGATGTCTAATGATTCTGAGGTGGAAATGAAAAAGGTTCTTGGCATCTTATCAATAGCCAAATTATTGAGTAGATTTATGTCCTACCATAATGTTGGCTTAGAGATATGTATGTCTCCCATCAAGCTCATATAACCTTCCCTCTGACTTAAACTACAGGTAATCAATTCCATAGCAATAAGGAGAGACTTACCTATTTCTTAGAAAGGAATAGAACAAACAAATGTTTGGACAACCGCCGCTGTATTAATATACATGAGAAAGCAACAGCTAGTGTTATTCTACAGAAATGAATGAATGAATAAATAAATAGACTCTGAGCACTTTATTCTTCTCACATAATTTCTTCTCAGTGACATTATTGAACAGGCTGTTGAAAACAAACATCGTTAAATGAGAAAAGAAGAGCAGCCTCCTTTCTTATTCCCCGCTGCAACATTTTCCAATGACGAATGCTCCCTAAATGGATTGAGCTTTTTGAAAAGAAGTCAGAGAGAAATTTGATGTGGCCCTCTGACCCCTGGTAAGCACATGTATCTTCACCTGTCACATAACACACTGGCACTTGCTTACTTTTCAGCAAAGACTATTGATTTTGCTTATTGGCTGCAGGCAAGTCCATAAAGAACAAATTACAAAGTCAGAGGTCCACAGTTAGCAATTGCTTGCATGATAACAGGGGCTTCACTCCACCCCCACCGTTCACGACTGAGATTCTCAGGACCCCAGCCAAAGGAGAAGGCAGGATGAGAAACCTGGTGTGTGTTTTCACCTGCTGTGAAGTCAGCTTATATACAAGGGTTGCTGTAAAGGATAAAAATGCAGGAAATGGGCTACAACGGTGGAGAGAGAGAGCCGAGAGAGAGAGAAAGGAGGGAGGGAGGGAGAGGGAGAGAGACAGAGAAAGAGACAGAGACAGAGCGAGAGAGAGACAGACAGTGAGTGCACGCGTGCGCACGCACACACACACACTGAATGGGAAGCAGAAGCCTTGAAGGGAAAAGACATCATTCTGGATGTAGAAAAGGAAACCAAATGAGCACTGGGTACAGCTGTGGGACCGTCCTTTCTTAAGGCTTAAAGTGAAAGCTCGTAGACTGATGTAGATATGTTTCTGCTTGAAGCCAGTTTATGGTCTGGACAGCTTCTCAAGGTAACTTCCAGGACAAAGAGTCCATGATATTCTTACAGAGATCGAAGAGCGGCCAAACATGTTTCCCTATAATTAAGCAAAGCCCGTGAGTCAAGCTTTTAAATAAGCAAAATTAGATGAAAAATAATGTGACTCAAATCAACTTGAAGCCACTAAGGTCATCAATTTATTTCTATTAGCACCTTAAATAATTTAATCAATTGAATCAAACATTAAGTGAGCTGAGTTCATTGTTAAATTCTGCAAAACTGGTTTTCCATGTCACAATTGTCATCAGGATTGTAGTCCAAGATTTGCTGGTCACTATGGTCAACAGCCTAAAACACTGGGGACATTAGTGAATGATACTTAGAATAATTAGATCATCTGACACATTTTGCAAATATTATAGTCTAATTCCAAACATCTAAACACCAAGACACTAATTACTAAAGAGATATAGGAATTTCTTAAAATATATGTTACAAAATTCATATATAATTCATGTAAATGAATCTCCTAGCATTTCTAATTCTTCAGAGGGCAGATATTAGAAAGGCAAGTCATATGCTGAAGGTATACAATTATTGTTGAACATGGAGGTGGAAAGTGGTTCCACATGGTGTTTTCATAGAGCTTGATCAGAAAAATAAATATTTGAGAAATATATCTGAAAGTTATCACCAGGTCATCTTGGCCACATAAATAACCAATCATAAAGACTACTCTAGAGTCCTCAAGTTCAAGTGTGTGCTTCATTGCCATCTCGTGGCAAAAAATAAATAAATAAATGAATGAATAAATAAAAATTTAGTTTGGCTTTGGCACTTATTTGCTCACAGTCATTTACTATATTTGAGGGGACACCAGGCTGACGAGACTGATCCACCTGTCTTAAACAGCTGCACAGAAAGAAAACCTCTTAGATATACCTTCCCACACAGCAGAGGCTCTTAGAAATATTATTGTGTGTTAACATCACTTTGACAAAACTGCTGAGCTAGACTGCAGTTTTAAATGTAAACTAAAGTCTCGGTCACTTGATTTCAGATGACACCATAGAGATTCCCAGGTAAGCTCATCCCAGAGAGTGTTTTCCAGAAATATTTGACTATGCAGATTACCTGCAAAAATGGGTTTGGATGCAAAAGCTTGTGGGAAGATGATGAGAGTTTGAAAGAAAAAAGCCAAGCCCAGCTTGGGGCTCAGGGTATGAAGCATGGTCGAGGGTTATTGGCTGCCCTCTTAGGCCCTATAAAACACACAGAATGACAAGCCAGGACAAGTCTCAGACTTCAAAGCCAAACTTTCTGCACTCTCATGATGCTCCCCCTGACCTCCCTGCTCTGCCCCTCGGAACAAGACAGCCCTCGAGCACATGGCCTTTTTGCACTGTCAGGTGGATGGAATAAGTTTGTCATCATCTTCAGCGAGTAGTAGCAGTGAACTGGTTTGGGGATTGAGACAGGAGATGTGACATTTACGATCTTCCACGGTGATTGCTGTTGCTAATTCTGCTGTGAAATATGTAGAGCATCTGGAGAGGGAATTCAATAAAGTGTGGCCAAAATAGCACTCGCTTTATGCCCTAGCTTCTGGCACCGTTTAAGACAGCACTGAGACAGATCATATGACCCCAGCCCTTGTAAGACCTCATCACTTTTCATGGGAGAACTGAAAAGTGCTGATCCTGGAGTGTTTATGCTGATGGAACACAGATAAAAATCTGCAGGTGTAACTTTTTAAAAAATTTAGTACATGAAGCATAAAAAATATATCAGTACCACTATACATCATCCAGACCCAACTTCAACACCGTGTTGTAGATATAAAAACACCCATCAGACACTTTAGTTGTGCAAGAATTCATATACAGAGCTATCCAATTACGAATAAAAGCTCAGAATTCTCCTTCTGTGATTTTTTTGAAGGATATCAAGTAAGGTATTTATGTATTATAACCCCGAGAGAACATGCCTTTTCAATGTAAAGATGTAAAATATTATTGGCAATGTTATAATCCTCTAACAATTCTCTAATTTTTCATTGAATGAGAGTTTGTTCTATAGAATGCTTGCAGAAGTATTGAGGGAGAGGAAAAGGGCACAGAAGATGGATAATTCTGTAAGGACTAGAGGTGGAAGTAGCTAAGCTGTAGATGAACGCAGAAAGAAGAAAATATGAATTCCTCGCTAGAGGGTGAGTATCTGGAAGGGCACTGAGCTTAGGTACCAATTTCCTCCCCTAGAAAGTGAACTGAACTAGACTTTGAGTCCAATTCAAAGCTCATCCTTAAGAATTCAATCACAAAAATGAAGTCTGGGCATGCAACGATAATTTGTACACTTGGAAGGTACACTTATATATTTTTCCTATTTAGGAGGGCTTCCTAAATTGTTTTAGGAAAATTATGGGCATAGTTACATTGTGCCTGTGGCCTGAAGAAATTCAAAGCAGTTTATCAAACATATGCCACCCTGTACTTGCTGAAATCATTAAGGTAATTTCTTATCTAGAAAAAGAGATGGAAATAGTATTGACTCAGAATAAGAAAGGGTATATAGGCAAAAAAAATCTCACTCAGGTGTTTGGCATCAGCTACCACCAAATTTAGATTCTCAAATCTAAATCCTTAGCTCCTTCCAACTGCCTCTTCAAACTCAAGATGTCCAAAATCCATGCTGTCTTCAACCCCGCCACACCGTGCCAACTTATTTTAACGTCCTTCGTTCCATTGCTCTATGAATGGATGACTAGCACTTCAATAGAAACATCGGGGTTATTCCGTGAATCTCTTTTTCTTTCTCTCTGCTACTTCCTCAGTCAGGGGGTCCCACAAACGTAATGCCTAAATCATCTGTTCTACTATCTTCCTCCTCCAGTTCCACTGCCTTAATTTAGGCCCTCTTCATGCCTTCCCTGAATAACTGCACTTCCTAACTGCCTAACACTGTAACTCAAATCACACCCACCTCTCTTACCAAATTATCCTCGCTGCTGCCAGAGAAACCCTGATAAAAGAAAACCTGCTATGTTACACTCCAGCAGGGAATCCTTCCCTGGATCCCATTACCCTGTAGAATCAAATTCAAATTTCCTAGGATGGCACGGAGGGCACATCACCATCTGACCTTTGCCTCCCTATGTAGCATCATCTTCTTCTAAAGCCCCATGTTCACCCACATTTATAGTCCACCGCTTCTGGTTAAAGGAAACCACAGACCATTCCTCTGCCTTTCTCCCCTGCCTCCCCTGGCCCACTCACTGAACTTGGCTTCAACCATGAGTACAGGAAAAAATAGACCCATAGACCAAAGATTCCCAGCACTGGTCCTGAGACACCCAGGCAAACCATGTTTTTAGATTCTCCTCAAACATGTCTCTCTCGTAAGCTTGACCCTGGCAAACCAAAAGCCCTTTGAGCTTTCAGGACATTATCTGTTATGGGCTTTGAAAAACTCCTTTTGAGACTCGAGCTGAGTTTCTTTGTGAGAGTCTGGCTCTGGCCTTCTCTTTGAAGCTATGAATGATATTAATTCTGTGAGCATAAAGCTATGTATGGGCAAACTAAGAAACGCTAGGAGTTAACGGAAATTAAAAAGTGTTTTAGGATTATTTTTTTCTGCTATAGGATTTTATCAGGAAAACAACAGGCTCTGGTCTAGGGTGTCTGACTCCTTAGGAAAACACTGAATCATTTTATCACGTTGAAAAATAATTCCTAAAAATTCCAGTGACTGAATTTCTGTGAAGAAACCCCTCTAGTGAACACAAGCTTGTACTTCATGAAGACATGATAGTTACGACAGATTTAGAATTATAAGAAGTAACATCCCCACCTCACATGGCACTAAGAGCACACATCCATGTATCTGTTTACACTTCAAGGACTAAGAATGTGTTTCTTCACGTGACGCCTAGCAGAGACTGGTGTGCAGGTAGGGGGGCCCTGCGGGAAGCAATGCCAAGTACACAGAGGAGAGTATTTTACTCCTCTCTGCAAGGGCAGTGGAGAGAATGTCTTTGCTTTATTAGGTCTCGAGGAGCCAGAAAGGGAGAATCAGAAGGATGGTCTTGAAATGGTCAAAGCCAAATGAGACAAAGCAGCGAAGTGTCTGCGGATGCCTCTGCTGATCTCCAGTAGACGCCCAGTTCAAAAAGACAGTTTTACAAGCAACAAAATTAGCACCTAAGGGAACCATGCAATTTGTGTTTTTTAAAAAATCACTTCAAGAAACAACTCTCTTATCTTCAAATCTGGTTTGAGTCGATTCAAATTTAGTTATTTCATCACTCTTTACCATGTATGTATACTCAGCTGAGATTTTGTTTTTCTGCCATTTGACCCTTGATTCAAACTATGAGTAGTGGTTTTATTTCTATTATTAGCAAATTTCATGAAATGTCTTAAGTAGTTTAAGAAACAAACATCCTACACATATGTTTTCTTAACTCTCAAGACAGATGTAAACCAACATTTTTATTCTACAGCTTGACAATTTCCTGAAGGATTATTAATTTTATCTGAATTTCCAGAATCAAATCCTATGTGCTAAATTAACTGTTCAGAAAGCTTAAATAAGAAAAATAAAGTACTTCCATTACATGGACCTCTGCCATAATCAGTCACACTGCTTTAATGTGAAAGAATATTCATTTCTCTATTAGGGTTGATTCCTTGGTTGAATCACAGAAGCAGACAATGAACCTCTCCCCTTATTTGTTAGGTAATTCTCTTATGTGGTTTGGCTCAGCTCTGTTCTCCAAATTTAAGGAAGTCGATCAGGAGCCAGGACTGCTCCTCCCTACCCTACAATTCATGTAGTAAATCCTCGGAGCTTCCCATGTCTTACTGATTTCTCCAACAGTCCCAAGTTCCACAGTCTGTCCTTACTCCATCCCCTTCTAGTCTATGAGTTCTCAGAAAGAAATGTCAGACCTTATACTTATTAAGAGTATTCTTAACTCTAGAGTAAACACAGGATCCTCTCAAGAGATATACTGCTCTATATTCTTAGTTTAATATCTACCAAAAAAAAAAAAAAACTAATAGGGGTAAAGATTTACAAATATCTTACTTAAATTCCTGGATATGAGATCTCTTGGGGACTTTGATTTCTAGAAAGTTTCCGAGTATTTCTTGGTAGTAGGTTATCATTACTACTAATAATAGCTTACACTTATTGAATACTGATTATATACAAAGCCATATCTTATTTAATCCTACGAAGTAGATACTCTTACTGTTCCTTATTTTATAGATAAAAGTAGGCTTCTGGTGTGCTGCTGAGACTCAAACTACCCATTAGCAAGTCGTCACGTCTCCAGGATGCTGAAACTGTAATAGAACCTCCAGCATTTCAATGTCTACCACCCACACGGCTTTTAAATAGTACAGCGTTTTCCCTCACGGCTCCCAACCCTGTGTAGATCTAACGTTTCAGTAAACGTGATCCCTATGAAAGATAAGGTCTTCCTCCACTGGATATCAATATTCACTTTCTCTGTGAAATGTTTTGCCTTAAAGAATAAACATGGTGTTTGGTGAACATGTCAGCCATAAAATATGCCCAATATTGAATACTGTTGATGCTCATCAAATAGCTATGATCGTTGTTGATTATAACGATAAAAGAATAGAGCCTAAGACTAGCTATTGTTATCCTAACAATAGTTAGTCTTAATTTTAAGGGCTTCATGTCATTTACATCAAGCTTGTGTTATAAATATCAATTAATCATCATTATAGATAACTTCAGTTTTCATACTAGAGAATGCATCTTTCTTTTCGTCATGTGCATAAGATTCTCCATACTGACAAGAAGTCATAGTCAGATCTGGAATGACATTCTTTCGTTGACCACTCACTTATACCCTCACTGTGTTCCCCAGCCTGTGTGCCATCTGATAAAACTTCTTTCCAGGAATCTTTCATCGAATAGGCTTGTTTCACAAACTGAACAGTAATCAGCTCCTCTCAGTATTTAAAGGAGTAACCAGGGACCCAACCTTTCTTTGATCTAGTTTTTCCTCTCTTGAAAGTTCAGATCATAAAATTATAGCAATTCAGAGCTGGAAGCAACCTTTGGGATGACCTCCAATTCCCATACATTATAGAGAAAAGGAATTCCAAAGAGATCAAATGGACTTAAAAGATTAGTAGTTCTGACTCATAATTTTGGTCCTGTGCCACTTTTTTCACACAATTTCATGATTGATATTCTAAAAAGAGAAATGAAATGTTGACTGAATTAAACACACACACACACACACACACACACACACACACACACACAGAGGCATCCTGTTTATATATTTACAAGGCAGGGTAACAAGAAACCAGTATAAAAGTCCCTCTTACTTGCTGACTCCACAGACACTGTGTTAGGCATTTTCCATCTGTTATCTCCTTCAAAACGCAACAACTCTGCAAAGTTTTACATATAAGGAGCCAGAAACTTAGCTAACTTGGCTGAAGTCAGAACTGGTAAGTGGCCTGTCTGGATTTCGAACCCAAATTTTCTGACTCCGAGCTTGGTTCTTTTCACTATACCGTGTTGTTTGGTGTTTGAGAAAATGGAAGGGATTTATTGTTTGAAAACAGAGGCATATGTTGGAAAGGAGTGTTAGAAATGGGAAATCCGGCCCTTCTTTGCAGCCCGTGTGGAGACCGCAGAGGGAAAAGTACACTGGATGAAGGTGGTTTGCTGACTTACACTGTGAATGTTCTGTACCCTTCTTTGTAGCTGTTTGATATTTTAAGCCTATCGATCAGGTGATTTTTTTCACGAGGTACTTTATTTTATGCTTTGTTTCAGTGTCCGGTTGTAACTCATCTCAGCAAAATGACATGTCTCTTCCCTGCCAAAGAATATGTAAGATAACATGACTCATCAGAAAAGCAACATGACGCATCAAAAATAAATGCTCACGACTAGTGATTTAGGCAGCTAATAAAGGCAAGAACCTTGTATTATTCATGTCTCGATAATAATCATGGATAATTCAGTACGCTCAACCCTCTGGAGAGGAGGCTCATAAGGCAAATACGCTGTTTCTGTGGACTTTGCTAAATCAAATCAGATGTGCTGCAAGGTACGTTTTTATCCGAAGCTGTACTTTATAAATAGGCCCACCAGCCATACTCGTTTCCAGGTCCTGCAGCCGGGCTGAGTGCATCCTGCCCGCTCTCTCAGGGATGGGAGCAGCCATCTGTTTTAGAGAACTGAAGTGTCTCAGCAGATATCTCACTCCGAGCTAACATTTTTAAAACCCTCACCTGCACTGCACTCCTCAAACCACCTGTGAGGGGACAAGCAACGAGGAACCCCTGGGCCAACTCCTGCTTTATTGGGATGGAAAATAACGTGTAGTTCAATAAAACAACAATCAGTTACCAAAGGGATGGGTATTCATGGAGACCCCTTACTTATATTTGTTTACAGTCACCTATGATTTAAATAGTTTCCAACTTACTCAATTACCAAAAGAACCCGTGTGTGGCTGTCACCCTTTCATCTGGATGTTTCCACACTTGGGTGCAGCCCTACTTCACAAAACAGAAGCCCGATGGAAATTAAAGTGCAATTACAGAAATCTACATTCTGAGTCAGGCTAGTTTTGGTTTAACATATAGTACGAATTAACTTTTTTTTTCGTTTACTAAAACGTTTAATCCCCAAATTGCTCATCTGTGGATGTTCCTTGTCGTCAGCCCTCTTGGAACCCTTATGAACTGCTCTCGACCCAGCGCATTATTAGAATTACATTCAAGAAACAAGAAACATGACATTAGCTGTAGTTTGCAAGGCATAGAAAAGACAATCCCTAAACAGATAAAAAATATATATATATTTCTGGAGTGCCAACAAATAGAACTGATGTGAAAGGACCCATTTACTTGATTGACAGCAAAGGGAACGTGCACCTGCTTCTGGCCTAGCACTGTGTGCCATCGCGATGAAGGTCTGTCGAACTGAACTGTCGAACTGAGTAAACGGAGCCAGGGGGAATCGGTTTTAGCGCTGGCAGTACGATGCCCATTTAGTCATCCTACCCTGCAAAATACAGTCAATCATACAACAGTCCCAATCAGGACTTGATATTTAAAAACCAACTAGTTGAATCAATGTCTTGCATAAAATACCTATTGCAACTCATTTTTGATAATTAACAAACAAAGGAAGTTTTTCTGCCATAGTCAACAAAAACACCACACTGTGTTTGACCAATTCAAGGAAGGAAGTAGGGAGCAAAACCAACCTAAAGGTGATAGCAACTTCTACACCTAGAAATAGATTCACAATATCAATTTCAAGACATCACATTGGCACTCTGAATAAATTCAAAAGTTTTAGCCATGGGAAAAAATAGCTTTCTATCATTGCCAGGGAGATCTTTGGTGTCACAAAGTGGCACGGGCTATCCTGAGCAGGTAACTAAATGTTCTCATGATCCAGTTAGCTGTAGATGCTTTCTTACATTTATTCATATAAAATGCAAGTTTTTGCTCTTCTTTTTGCTAAACCCTGTCTTAAGAGATCAATTTGGCAAACTATCTCAAAGTATGATAACAGAAATGATAAATGAATATTCTCTCTAAACATTCTCTCTGGCAATCACTACACCTGGAGATATAGCAAAAAAACCTCTTGCTGCAAGGTGAATTTGGAAGACCAACTTAAACTGCGTTCTAGAGAGATGAAATGCATCAAATGTGACACAGTAAAGCAGCGATGTGGATACTGTTGGAGAAATGCATAGAAAATGAGCTGAATTAAGAAGTGTCCGTTTTTCTGCACAAAGTGTCACCTGTGGGAACGTGGCTCTGTTGATGCTGTGACACGGGAGCATATTTCTTAAAGTACTCTACAAATGGCATTTTGGTTTGGGATCCCACAAACAGAGAAAGACCACAGACAAAACAGGACAAAAAAGAATGGCTAAGTGACTCAGCTTCTGATGAAAAAGAAAAGATACTAGCTTTTCTATTGTTCCCCAAGTTGAACCAGTTAAGGCGTAAGACAAGAGTCAGCAGATCAGAGCGAACTGTCATTTTTATTATTAATAAAGGATAAGTTGGGGCAATATCACATATACAATATATTCAGCCAAAGAGGCCTGCTACCTGAACAAGAGAATCAGTCAGGCAGACTCACGCACCCTGTGCCAGGTAAGGCCGGGTGATGACAGCACTTGTGACATGGTGACGAGAGAAGAACCTGCCCTGCTACCTAGAGCTGAAGAGAATGCCTGCTCCCGGTGGGCAGCCAGCTCCCAAGACGGAGAAGGAGGGGCTAAGCTTTTCTTTCCAGTTTCGCCAGTAGTTACCCCACCTCCCTAAAAGTGAGTCAAGGTTGAAGAAGGGCCAGGAGTTGTATGATTGTGTCACTGACAGTAGACACAACATTAGGAGTGAGGAGCATTCCCTTCTTAACAGTATTAGTTGGTACAAAATTATAGATAATTTCTTGCCAGCCCAGCTCAGCTAAGATTTGCAATGGCTAACCTTTGTTTTTATTCCCTAGATGAGGATTTCCTCCTGTCTAGTCCCAAAATGCATGCACTACTAACCTATAGGTGACATAAATTCCTTACTCTGGAGTGGATTAATATTTTTATTCTGCTCTCGGTAATCCTTTCATATACTTTATATACTCTGGCTTATACTATGCACTTTGGTCTCCAAGAGCACTCGGTGTAATTACCTGGTACCATAGTGGTCCTCACAGTGCTGTGTGCAATTAGATGATGAACACATGCTCTTACTGAACTCAGTTCCTCCTGTATTCACCTCTTTCCCCAGCAGCTATAATTTCTCCTTCTATTTGTACATTAACAATCACACCTAGTTTGAGGCTATGGGCAGTAAAGAGGGTTGAAGCCAGAGCAAAGCTATGCCAGAACATGAAGTGTTAATAAGCATGGCCACGGAATAGTTTATGCTGTGGGATTATGCTCATATCTACAACATACTCACTGTCATTCTGCTTAATTGAGAGTTATTCACCCTAATACAAGTGTAAAAAATGTGAAAATCTTGAAAGGTTTGGAAGAAGTAAACAATTATGATAGAAATGGAAGAGAAACTAAGAGTTTCCAAGATACTATGCCCTAATCAATTGAAAGTGTCACATCAGATTTGCTAACAAATGGGATCAGGAAAAACCTTTCAAAATCTAGACTATTTGTAAGTCAAGGTGCTTCTGCATCATATCAAGTAAGTTTCATGATATAATTTAGGCTGAGTTAAATTATTTGTTACTGTATTTCAAAATAAGTCACATCAGGCTGAACTGGATCTTATTTGCATTTCAAGAGGTAACAACTAGAATTTTTATTCTTATTTTTATATTCAATGCATATAATTTTCCTGCTAAAACCCAAACAAGGATTTTTCACATTGAGAAGTTGGCAACAACAGATAATCGGGGGGGATCTTCCTGCTGCAAAACATACTTGTGGTTGTTCTGTGGGGCTGAGAAGAAGAAAATCCCCAAGCCTCTTCCCCCAACTTCACGTCAAAAGAGGGGGAACACACCACAGAGACTCACGGCTTGGCAGAGTGAGCCAGTCAGAGGGGCAGCGCTATCCTAACAGCAATTCCAGTGGCAGCTCTACAGCCTACGCATAAGATGCAACACTTTGGGTCAGTGGTAGAGAGCAGGGGTGGAACTGGACCCCCCCTCATTAAGACAGAACCCTGGAAGGGGGCTAAAGAGCTTGTAGATTGATGGCACTATCTGCTCATAGCAGAGGCAAACATATGCTGTATCTGAAGGAAAGCAGCTCTAATTTAGTCCTGCAGAATCTTCACGGATAAAGATCGCACAATTTGGAGTTCTTGAAGATCATTAAGCCCAGAAGAGAGCAGGCCTCCAGTGAGGAGAGTAAACAGATGTAGACACCCATGGCCTTCATAGGTTTGAATCATCATAAAGAGGATGTTGAGTGGTCATATATGAAATACGTAAAGAACTGAAGAATGGGATCACAAAAACTAGGCAAGCTACAGGAGATCTCCGGGAATGATTACTCAGATCTGAAAAAGTGGAGGTCTGGAAGTAAACATATAATTGTTGAACAAAACCCTCAATGGATGGATGAAATAGCAGATTACATACAATTAAAGAGATAGTTTCCTAAAAGGTATACCTGAAAAACTGTAAGAATGAACACAAACTAATATGATATAAAACATAAAATAGAAATTAAGAGAGAGAGAAGGCAATATGAGGTCTGATATATAAGTAGTTGAGAGTCCCAAAAAGAGATCACAGGTAACTTAAAGTTATAATTACTTAGAATTTTCCATAACTGATGAAAAGGAAGTTTAACATTTCCCAAGCAAGATAAATGAAAATAAATTCATACCTAGACACAAGGCAGTCACATTGCTGAACACCAAAGACAAGAACTGCTTTTTACAAGTAGCTGGAGAAAAAATGAAGATCTATGAAAGAATGACAATCAAACTGACAACAGACTTCTCAGCAGCAGCAAAAGAAGCTAAAAGACAGGGGAGTAATAATTTCAAAGTACTGATAGAAAATGACTATCGACTTAAAACTGGGTATCCAAAAAAACTGTCTTTCAAGAATGAGGATAAAATAAAGACATTTGATTTAACAATTAAAGCAGTTTATTTTATAATTTTATACATCAATAAGCCGGTGCCAATGGAACTTTTAAGGAATACATTTCAGGAAGAAGGAAAATCATTTACTGAAGAAATATGTGACATACAAAAAGCAATAATGACTATATAAAGTAGTAACTGAAAGGTGTAAATGTCAACAACGTCTGCATAAAATAATGACAAGGTTTAATTTGTGCAGATGAATTAAGAGCAAAACTAAAATACTGCAATCACAGTAATTCAAAGGAAGAGGTTAGAGATCAGTGTTCTAATGTTCTTACATAGGGCAAGAAATTATGTATGTATGTTTTGTAGGATAAACATTAAAGAAAAAGACAACGTGTAAAATTGCCAAACTAATATAATAATGGGTAATAAAAAATAATAATAAATCAATAAATGAAAAAAAACTTCAAGAGGAATATTAATGGCTCTCAAAGCAGAATCAAATTCTACATGCTCATGCCATAATTTATACAAGTTTTCACTGGAAAGAAACAAAAGATGATCTGATCCTTTTTTATATGTCTTCAAATAGATGTGTGTGTGTGTGTGTGTGTGTGTGTGTGTGTGTGTGTGTGTGTGTGTTTAGGGGGTGGGACATCTTCCTGTTGAGAATTTTTTGAGAAAGAAATATGAAATAATAAAATGATTGTTTTCTGCTTACGATCTATGGCACTTGGTTGTATACAGTTTGATTTGTTATACAACTTGCTTTACCTGGATGTACATTTATGTATATTTCCTCCCCTCACCACATTGTTAGCTCCCAGAGGGCAAGAGCTTCTTTCTTTTTCCTGTTTAAATTGATCAATTTAAGTAATAAATAAATATATCTGGTTTGAAAAAGAAATATTAGCAATAAAGATGTTATGTTAAAAATAATAGTCAAGAATAGATAAATTTTTAATAAAAATATGAAAATTAAATAATGCAAATACTGGAAAGTTAACATGACTAAAATTTGGGAAAAGTGACTCTATCGTATTTCGCTCTCCTCCTTTTGGAATTCCCACTGCAAAGGTTGGGCGATTTGATCCACCTTTCTCCCTCCTTCTGCTCTTCCTTCCCTGTACCCCCCTCCTTTCTCAATAACTCTATTGAAGAATAATTTATATACCATGAAATTCACCCATTGTGAGTGAATCATGCAATAATTCTGGGTAAACATACAAGATTTTGTACATCTCTGTTGATTCCTCTCGAACTCCAGACCCAACGGTGGGCATTCTGGGTAGCCAATAAACCCTTAGAGAGAATGAATAAATTCACCATATATGTTTAAGTACCTTACTAGATCTTCCTACTTGAGTTGATTCACTTGAACTATTATTCAAAAACCAAATCCAACGTGACCTCAGACTTTTCCTGGTGGCCTGAGTGTTAGTGTCTCATGCAGAAGGGTAGGATATGTTGTAATTCTCGCATGAAGAATTCTGATACTACATATTTCTTCCAAAAAGGGCTGGAGAGCCAGCAGCTTCAGTGTGTCTGACTGGCTTGAACCCAGACAATCTAAACTCTGTTCTTTCAATAACCAAACACTCAATGTCCCAGGCAAGAATTAGACTTGTTTAACAAGCACTTCACACACATAGGAATGGATGCCTACCTGTGCATCACACACAGGATTTAACGATGTATGTTAACGTCCTTTACATACCCCAAAGCAGTGTAAAAATGACAGGAATTGAACATTGTGACTTATATTCACTTATTTTTTCTGGGCAGATATGTTCAATCAGTTATTGAGAGGACAATGATAATTCGTTGGCACCAATAGCAAGAGACAACTTTTGAATATATTTTACTGGTTAAGAATATGATAACTGAGAATTTTCTTTTAAACAGTAATTTTGTTTTTCAAGAAATGGTATTAAAATGGTATCCCTAAACACTAGGTATTTTAGTTTTTGTTAAATATTTTATGTGCATTATGACATTTATTTATAGGTCACCTGAAATTCAACAGAAATTCAAAGAATTGGATAAAAGAATAACTTCACAGTTTATGAGCACTGCACCTCATTTTATATATATTAAGTATGCTTAAGTATAACTTTTGCCATGTGGCTACATAGTTTTTTTATTATGCTTTAAGTGCATTGACTTAATTTGATATGCAAGAATATAATAAATTTTTTGTTATTGGGCTATCATTTTACTATTATGAGTTAAGGTGTTTTTACCATGTTAGGGTTATTTCAGTACAATAGGAATGAAATTAATGGGTTAAATATGACCATATCTCTCTCCACCCACCACCACCACCACCACCACCACCACCACCACCACCACCACACACACACACACACACACACACACGCACACCTTAATAGTTCTCAGTAAACCCCGCCTTGCTGTCTGTGAGCCTTAGCATGATGTACAAGGCTTTCCCATCCAGCCTCTTCTACCTATAGAGACAATCCTCTAGTCACCAAGTTCATGTTATGTCACCACATTATCAAATGTTTCATAGGTCTCTGGACAATTCCTGTTATTCGTCTCTCCTCTAATTCTCTTTCCCAGAATTGCTGCTTCTTTTCTCCCTAAGATTTGTCTGCCTAGAAAATCCCCATTCATCCTTTAAAAATCTATTTAGATACCTCTTCTAGGTAGCTTTCCCTGCTTTGCACACAAATGGAATCAAAACATTCCCCTTTTGTTGTTGAGTTTTATTTTTTGGTACTATTTCTGAACTAAGAGCAGAGTTCTATTATTTAACATTTCTCTCTGCGTCATAATTATTTATTTACATGTCTGTCTCCCCTTTGTCAGGAACCATTTATTAACCTCTGCCGACCCCCTGCCTGGCACCAAGCCTGGCCCATACTCAGTAAATGTTTGTAAATCTTTTAAATCTGGAAAGCATAACAGTTAACTTTATATTAAAAATATATATCCCGAAATCACTTTAACAGGGATTTATATTCATTTACGTTGCTACCAGAACATCACCGTCTGCTTGTCGACAGCGGGCATTATGTTCTGCTCATGGTTACTCATGACCCTCAGTGGTCTGGCAAGGTGAGGGCCAGGGGGTGTATGGGGCACGAACATGCCGGAAATAGAACCAGATGCTAGAAACATGAAAATTATTACCTCATGTTTTTTGAGGTCGTAGTTTATGGACAGAGAGTTGGGGTCAATGAGTTTTGGGCCTCGAGAGCTTCTGTCCGGGTGACTTTATAAAAGGGAAAAGCCATGTCATAGAGTGTTCCTCCCAAGACATAGTCGCAAAGTGAACAGTTATCTGTGCTAATGCTTGTTTGGGCCAAGGGAGAGTATTTCTCCTCTTCCTTATTCACAGCTAGTTATATGACTGCGGATTTCAAAAATCATGCCCCTTTTTTTCACTTTCACACATATAATTGAAGTGAATTTTATGTTTAAGTTCGCTTCTTGTTTGGGAGCAAGGCACATAAAACAGGTGGCATGTGTCATTTTTATGTTCAGACTCTTGGAAAGCTGAATAATTCTCTCCTTTCTCCAGAGCATGTCTATTTTCTAAAGATATTCCCTGTTTCACCAATAAGAGTAATCACAGAGGACTCTTCCCCCCTAAGGTGTTATTTTGATTTCAGGAATTAAGCTCTAATTGAGCAGCTGAGAAAGATCCTGCTAGAAATGGTAATGATGGAGCCAGCTTTACTAATGAACTCCAGCTGATGAGGGGGCAGGAGGCAGGAAAAAGGAACAGCGAGAATTATTAGGGGAAGGGCTCTGTTGAACAGTTGAAAAGTGACTCCCCAAATTCATGTCCATCTGGAACCTCAAGGATGACATTATTTGAAAATAGGATCTTTTTAGATATAATTGATTAAGGATCTCTAGATGAGATCACCCTGGAATTAGTGCGGGCCCTTGCCTTGCCAGAAGACGTGCGCTACTGAAGGTCATGTGTAAATGAAGAAAGGATACTGAGAGCCAAGTGAAGGTGGAGGCAGAGATGGGAGTTATGCTGCCACAAACCAAAGAATGTCTGGAGTCACCGGAAACCGGAAGAGGGAAGGGAGGGCTCTTCCCTGGAGACTTCAGAGAGCACGTTCCTGCCGTCACCTTGATTTTGGACTTCTAGCCTCCAGAACTGTGCGAGAATAAGTTTCTACTGTGCTAAGACACCAAGTTTCTGGTGATTATATATGGTAGCCGCAAGAAACGAATGCAGACTGCATATCTGTGCGCCCAATCTTTGTGCACTGAGTGCCTACTATTTGCCAGGTACTGTACTAGGTACTGGGTATAAAGTAATGAATAAGAGAGATGTTAAATAAATGCAATATTTATACTACTGTGAGAGTGTAAAATAAGTGTGTTCTTTGATGGTTTGGGGACAGGGTATGTGTTGGAGGAAGAAGGGGCAATCAGAAAATGCGGGGGACAAAGCCTGCATCTCATACACAACTCATTTTAGATACTTCTTTCATTTAATATCTTCTTTGATTATTGAAATAACTCTGTGAGGTAACAAGCATTTATTATTCCTATTTTTGATATGAACAAACCAAATCTTCAAGAGATTAAGTAATACAACTAGAAAAGAGGTGTGTTGAGACTTGAATTTAGGTCTTTCTGATTTTTTTTTAAGCTAATAATTCCTAAAACAATGTATTGTTTCCCTGAACTAATTATTTACATTATTCGATGTCTACATGTCGGTTGGCATATAATAGCTTTCTATCCCTGACTAGAATAATTTTAAAAGAAAAAGAAAAACATGGTCAATACGATAAAATCTAATTTAAATGGTGCCATATGGAATTTTCAAGTCAAGTACACATTCCTTAAATGAAAATGATTATAGTACTTACCTAACATGATTATAAAGTTTTAAAGAGATCATGCATATATGATGCTTAATAGAATACCTGGAACATAGTATATACTCATTAAGTATTGGTTATATCATTTTGACTATTACCATTATTATCTGCCATGTGATAGATATTTTAAAGCTTATGTATTAAATGATAGATTTTTTGGCAGTATTATAGATTTCAACCCTCCTATGAATATATAAATATACATTTTCAAACTATTGTAAACCTCTCTTGAGGTAACTTACAGTACAAGAAAAAACCAGGAAGGCATTTCTCTTAAACAGTTTCAGTATTTAAGATGATGAACTCTTAACAGAATTTCTTTATATCAGTGTATGCTCAATCACATATATTACAGGTATTCACCAAAATCACTCTAGTAAAATTATTTTTGAAGACATGCCACGTAATGCACCATTATATGTTAAAGAAATATTATAGTCATGCATTAATTTTGTTATTTATTGATAGTAGTTAGGGGCACCCTCCTATCCGCATGCCTCACGTTTCCAAGTAGAGGGATTTTAATGTGGTGGGACATCCATTTGAGTCCCTCTGGCCTCTGTCACCTCACTCACACCTCAGAGTATCAGACTGGTGCATCTGGGAGGAGAATGTGGACCCGATGGCCTCTCATTCCACTGCCTGCTCCTTTCATCTCTGCCCCTTGTGCCACTGTTCTACCTCAGCCGTTCTTTGGTTTCCCAGCGGCTGTGTGGGGGTGTAGGAAGCGCATTGCTGCTGTACAAATGAGCCACTTTCCCCCAGAGCTTCTGATCACTCCCCGTCTCTCAATCAGTCCTGACTCAGCTGGGGGTTAGGAGAGCTATTTGGGAGTCCCCTAAATTTCCAACAAATATGCCCTTTGTATTTAATGCCTCTGGGGAGAAAGAGCACACAAAAATAGCTACTGATTGTGTCATGTCAATATTTGGACCTATATAGAAAAATTAGCAAATCAAAAGGCTCTTTATCCTTGAGAAGTTTATATAGTTAGCTAGTTCTGAATATTTCGATAGTTTATATATTTTGACAGTTTTGTGAACCCCTAATCAAATATTAGTACTTCATGAAATGACACAGATATAGAAACACTGTGTATTTTGATCAAATGCAGACAAACCCTCAGACGTATTATATAACTTAATTTACAATATGAAAGTAGCCTCTTTCTTTAAAGCCATCCAAGTGTCTGACTACATAAAATTCTTGTGTTAGTAATTCAATTATGGTGTGTGCATGAAAGTGTTTTATAGATTTCAAAACATTACATGCAGATAAATTGTAAACTATTATTTTTATTATTATTATTCCAAACTTAGAATCCTTTCTCTGTTCCCGTCTAAGGTTTTATCACATCAGGCATAAGCTGGTTATATGAGGGAATAAGGGAATAGCCACCTCCTTTTCCTACTCTAGAACAATTTTTGTCAAGTAGACTTTGTCAAGTAGAAGTTAACATATTATTCTTGCATTCCAACTTAGCAGTCTTTAACTGACAGGAAAATCAATGTCATTTCCTCAACAGCAAATTATATTCCACTTTTCTTGGAGTTGATAAATAAGGGAAAAATACCGATGGCCATTTAAGTTAGTAGGATTTACTTAAATGAACTGCCAGAAAGAATTTAACTCTTAAAATAATTGATTTTTCTCTACATCGGATGAGAAAAGTACAATAGAGTAAATGAAAGTCTTTTAAATAAAAGTAATTTGCTGTTCATTAAAGGAAACATACAACACACTATAAAATTGAATTATCCCAATCTTTGAAAAAAATTATTTGCAGATTACTAACCAATTTTTTTAAATAAGAAGCTTTAAATGGCACTCAGAGCATTCTGCAACCTGGCACGCATTGAGATGAAATTTTAAAACAAATAAATATCACGACTCCACTGCTTTTCTACATACGGATGCAGTAAAACAGCTCAAGTGTAGTAAGTGATTTGAAATTGACAAGTCTCATGACAGGCAATGGCAGCAGAGAGGCCTCGGGAAAAATCCATACTGACCTCACCGCTGTTCAACTCCTATCGACAGTTGTCACTCAAAAGGTGATACCACATAAAAGCTTTCTGATCTGTAGCTTAAGTTTTCCATAGTAGGGTGAAATCCTATTACCTTCTAACCCACCTCTCAGATATCTATGCTCTTATCTTCATGTCTGCAAAACCACTGACAGTTTCTCCTAGGCAAAATGTTTCCTACTCAAGTTGGTTCTTGTTATCATCCCAGCCCCGAATACTCTTCTAAAAGAATAATCGATTGTACAGAATGATATGCAGGTTAATTGTTTTTGTTTTGTTTTTAAGTTAAATTATATAGCACCTACTGCCATTGAATTGCCATCTCTTACCTTTGTGGGTTCAACTAAATTTTTCTAGAGCTGAAAACTTACTGGTATTTAAATTATGAGGTTCTTTTTTTTTTTTTTTTTACATTTATTTTAATATATTTTCAAGCATTTAGCTTGAAACCCAGACATAGGAAAAACTAATTGTATATTCTATAAACATTACTCATAACTTACAAAATGTATAGAATTTATAGACATAAGCCTAAAGTCCTCTATTCTGAAGAAGTTAATTGAAAAATTAAAAAAGAAAATATTATACCCAATTTTGCCTATTTTTGTTTAAGGTGAGATGATTAGCTTTACATAATTTTTCACCAGACTTTATATCTGTATTTGTAGACATAGTCTAGGATAAAAGAAATAACAGTATCCACTCTAAGAGCTCATCAGAAATCAGTCCAGAGGGAAAGAGAAATTTATAGGTGTTTCAAATCAGAAGAAACTAATGAGATCATACTTTTGTCATTGTGCAATCTGCCAAGGGACAGTGGTTTCCAGCTCAGTTTAGTCATATTGTTTTGGCATGTCCCCAGTTATCTTGGGACACAGAGAGGGGGCTCTCATGACATATGCAAACCATGTAATGCTCCAGAATCATAAATTTACTCAAAAGTAATTATGTAATACCTACTATTAATGCTTGCATCATTTCCTTTACCTAGATGTCCTTTATTGACTCCTACTCATACTCACATATTTAGGGCAGACATTAATGCCTTCTTGAAGTCTTTCCCTGCTCTTTTTCAAACCTACCTTCCTGGCAGAATGAATCACATTGTCCTAGGTATAGCCTTTTTTTTTTTCTTAATAAAACTTTCATTGAGATATAGTTTACCTGTCATAAATTTCATTCTTTTAAAGAATAAAATTCAATAGTATTTCATATATTCACAAGGCTGTACATCAATCACCACTACCTAATCCCAGGCTATTTTTCTCTCTTCTAAAACAAACCCCACACCATTGTCACTCACTCCCCACTCCCATCCCTCCTCCCCCTGCCCAGCTCCTAGAAACCAAGAATTTACTGGCACAATATGTGGCCTTTTGTGCTTGACTTTTTCCACTTAGCACAATATTTTTAAGGGTCATCCACATTAGAGCATGCCATTCCTTTTTGTCTGCCAAATAATGTTCTGTTGTATGGATATACCACATTTTGTTTATCAAATGTGTTGACAGTATGTTGGGTTGCCTCAGGTTTGGAGCTATTATGAATAATGTTGCCATGAGCACTCATGTACACATGTTGTCTGGACATATGGTTTCACTGTTCTTAGGTCTGTGCCTGGACATGGAATACCTGGATCATGTGGTCACCCCATGTTTAACATTTTGAGAAACTGCCTAACTGTTGTCCAACGTGGTTGCCCCCTTTTATAATCCCACCACGAAAGTTCTGCTTTCTCCACAACCTCAGCAACGCTTGTTACTGTCTGTCTTTTTTTATGATGGTTATTTTAGTATGAAATCATTCAAAAATATTTATTTAATATCTACTATTAATGCTTGTATCTTTTCCTTTACCTAGATCTCCTTTTTTTTTTGACTCCCACCCATACATGGAAACCAATAATTTGGTTTGGAGTATGAGTATTACCCCACTGTGGTTTTGATTTGATTTCCCTTATGGTGAGTCCCTCTACATGACTAATGATGTGGAGCATTTTTTAACCTATATTAGGAGATTCTTACATATGGGTTCAAATATTATTGATTTTACTATCTCCCATACCAAAAATCAAGCTGGCATGTAGTAGGAACTCATTAATGTTTATAAAAGAAATAAATACATATATAATTTTAATAGTAATGTGCTTTTTGAGTTACTCATAAGAAAGATCAAAATACCTAATGTCTATTATAAATATTTTTCTAAAATAATCCAAACACACTGATGGAGAAACGTATACATGAATGTAAAACATGGATTCTTTAAATCCATTTTTAAAAACCAGCAAAAATATGTGTTTTTAAAATGATGCCTTATTTTACTTACATTTTTTTCTCCTTAGAAATCAATTTTAGACAAACAGCATGTGAAGACTCTTTATGGGAACAGTTTCTCTCAGACTGGGTTGCAGCGGTGTTTCAGCCAACTTGATTATGGAGCCAGAAAACTAAGACTTGGTGTTTGTGGAAGGCAGAGGCAGATATAGATCTTGCACAAGAGCCTGTCCCCTGAAATTAGAGATAGATGAGAGATATGGATTTATTTTTCAGGATATGTTCCTTCCTGCATGTCAGATGCCATTTGTCACATCACCGACTTTGCTGTCTATCAGGATCTAGGTAAAAAGGTATTTCAGAGCTTAAAGAGTTTCTCTCCACATGGCATTTAGCCAAAGAAATGGTCTCAATTCCTCTGAGAAGTTTAGAAAGTTGGAGAAAACCACAACGATGCACCGTTGTATTTGGCAGCTTAGATCTGCAGCTCAGCTACTGATTAACTTTGAATCTACATTAATTCAATTTTTTTTCAGCATGATTTTAATAAATTCTACATCCATGGTCTAAGCACAACCCAAATGGCTGTAAAAAAAAAATGTTTGCAAAGGTGGCAAATCTACTACCAGTGAGTAACTAAGAAACTAAGAGAATCAGTTTATTAACAGTCACAGGTGAGAGCAGAGACTGACAAAATGTTGTTTCAAAAGACTAAAAAACGGACATACCTAATGATGCAGGCAGTTTACTTTTAAACATCCTTATAGGCTAACGATAGCGGTTGGACTCAAATTATGGTATACACAAATCCATATAATGGAATGTTACACAGACATTAAAAGTCATCTTGTAGAAGGCTATTTAATGATGTAGAAATTTTCAAGATATATGAAGTTAAAAAGCAGATTATAAAAATATATGTATGTTATAATCAATTCTCTTTCTAAATGCATATGTATTTAAATGTATACTGACGGAGTCTGTCAATAACATTGGCTCACCCTGCACACACACACACACATATGCACAGGCATAGAGGAAAATACTGAACTCTGATTGGTGACACAACGAGTAACTTTTATATTCCTATTTGTGCTTTTTTGGTCCAGATTTCATGATTAATGATTTATTATTAAATGGCACATTACTTAAAAAAAAAAAAAAAAAAAAAAAGCAGGGTTCTTGGTTAAGTACGATGTATAGAAGAGTCTCAGAATTTAAGAGACGATTTTTTCCATATGACTAATTTTGTGGAAGTTTGCAATACAGGATATAAGGAAAATATAAATATACGCGCACATATACACGCACATAACCACAGAGCAAAATGTTTTTTGAAGCTACTTTTAGCTTTTGCTTCCTGTCTTGGTCTGTTTAAGTTTTTCAGGCTAGTGGGGACAGTGTAGAATTTTGCAGGGATTTCTCCTGTGCAGTCCCACGTTACTCTGACAGGCAGCTTCCACCTGAGTCTTTTCTCTCTAGGCCCTGGCCTCACTCTTGCTCCTGAGAGGAGACTTATCTGCTCGGGAAGCTTGCTCTGCCCCTGTTGGGCCTCTCCCTCCACAGGGCCAGTCCGCAGGACACAGGCTCAGTTCCTCTCTGAGGCAATGTCCCTAAGGGGGTCTTGCAACTGCCTGTGGCTGTTACGCCCTGTCTACGTGGGTAGGCAAGATGCTCTAATCCACCACGCAGCACGAAAGATCCAGAGTTGTGCCCATATTCTCAAATCAAGCTTTACTCAGTAATAAATATGATCTTTAAAATCTACATCTGATGCACTGAAGTAATTGCTTTCTTATATGCCACAATGAATAATCGGAATTTGAGAGTAAAAACACAATGCCATTTGCATGGGTGCTGAAAACAAACACCTAGATCTAAAACTAAAAATGATGTACAAGATCTACGTGAAGAAAAAATCCTAATAAAAAGAAATCAAAGAAGATCTAAATAAATGGGGAGATATTTCATGCACGTGGATAAGAAGATTCAACATTGTCAAGATGTCAGTTCTTTCCAACTTGATCTATAGATTCGCCACAATCCCAATTAAAATCTCAGCAAGTTATTTTGTGGGTATTGACAAACTGATTTTATAGTTTATATGGAGAGGCAAAAGACCCAGAATAAGCAACACAATATTGAAGGAGAAGAACAAAGTCAGATAACTGACACTACCTGACTTCAAGACTTAGTATAAAGCTACAGTAATCAAGACAATGCAGTATTGAAGAAAGAATAGACAAATAGATCAATGAAATAGAATAGAAAGCCCAGAAATAGACTACATAAATATAGTCAACTGATCTTTGACCAAGGACCAAAGGCATTACAGTGGAGCAAAGACGGTCTTTTCAACGAATGGTGCTGGAACAACTGAACATCCACATGCAAAAAAGAAAAAAGGATCTAGACCAGAACTTACATCTTTATAAAAATTAACTCAAAATGAATCATAGACCTAAATATAAAATGCAAAACTATTTCACTCCTAGAAGATAAAATAGGAGAAAATCTAGGCGACTTTGGGTTTAACAATGACCTTTTAGATACAACATCAAAAGCGTGATCCACAAAAGAAAAAATTGATAAATCGTACTTCATTAAAATTAAAAACATTTGCCCTGCAAAAGACACCATTAAGAAAACAAGAAGATAAGCCACAAACGGGGAAAAAATATTTATAAAACACATATCTGCTAATTGACTGGTATCCAAAATTACAAAGCACTCTTAAAATCCAACAATAAAAACCAAATGCTCTAATTACAATCTATGTCTCTCTCCTGAATCCATATGACAATTGGTTATTACCTTGGAAAAGATACGTGGTTGTTTACACAGCCTTTCCCTACAAGAACCCTGATGAAATCGTTACACAAAGATGTTTGGAGAAGGCAGAATTCTCAGGCATTTCATGAGCAACCTGCAGTGAGTTGAACCTAACTGAGCTGCTCACTGTAGAGAGGTGGGACAGACTGGCGGGGACATATTAATTTGTTTCTGTGGGGTACACCGAAGAAGCAGAGACAAAAATCTCGTGAGAAAAAAAAATGGGTTGAATTGAGGGGTTGTTTTTTTTTTTTTTTTTTTTTTAATTAGAAAAAGAGGTAAGAGAAGCTAAAGTTTACAAACTCCAGCTCAAGAGGCAATGAGTCCTATGGGAGTCTTAGCTCTGTCCCTTACTAGCTGTGTGATCTTGGACCAGTCTCTCAACCTCTGGGACAAAGATCTCAGTTTCTTCATCTGTAAAATGGAAATAATGATATTAGTGAGCACTTAATAAGTTGTTAAAACAAAGAGAAAATCCAGGAAAATGGATTGTTCTCTTATGCTTCCTAATTTTTTATTCAAACTCCAGACTAGCTCTGTCTAATTTGGGGGGTTAGAACAGTTTATTTGAAAGATCTTAAGAAAGAGATGAAACAACCACCTCCACCATATTAAAGCAGAGCACTAAGTAAAAAAATTTTTAAAGGCATTATAGAGATACTTCTGAATCAGAGACTGAATATTTGGAGGTGAAATGCTTAGAATCAACTGCTTAGGATCAACTGCAGAAATATAAGATGCTTTTGAAAAGCAATTATAATGACATCCCTATCTAAAGCAAGAAAACACTTGCTTTGGACCACCAGGGACACAGTGATCTTTTATTAAACTCACCAAGCTTTGTATCTGGTCTCTATGACGTGGGAGAAACTGCTTCAACATAATGTGACTTTGTATAGAGCTAAAGGATAGGGCCAGGGTCACCTGACTCATTTTACATCTGAACTTTTGCATCCATCAGGAATGACCAGCAGATCCCCACTGAAAGTTACTAAAACATAGTTTTAACTCAATAAATACTGTTGCTATTCTTGGTATTACACTAGTTAATATTATTAAAGAGGTTAAATGCTTGTTCTCTAGGTCATACAGCAAAGAAAAGATAGTATTAGAATGGGGCCTTTCTTCCATCTAGACCTAGATGCTTTGAATTGCATATGCTATTGAGCGAACTCAAATTGTTATGGTGGGGTTTAAGCAAAAAGCACTAGTTATGTGAATGACTAATTTGAAATTCTATAGTACCAGGGCAGGAGAATATTTTTTACAAGTAAATCAGGCTTATGTCTTTGGAGTTTATGTTACTGAAAGTTAGCCAAAAAATATTTCCAAGTGAGATGTGTAGATTATATTTCGAATAGATAAGGATAATTTTCAGTTATCAAATTAATAGTTGGTACGTGGCTAGACACTGCTAAAACATAATTTGTTACCATGGATAGGTAAATCAGTCCCAAAATATTGAGTTTATAATATTTGCTTGCCCAGCAAACTTTGCTTATAAGACTGTGCAAAGTTAAATCAGTCTGGCCTAAGTTTCTAATTTAATTAAAGTCTATATTTTAAGGCACTTCAAAAGAAATATAAATATAGGACGTGAGCTGAATAATTCCAAAAGTTTCTGTAAAACCTTTTGATCTCTGGGGACAAAGTGTAAATAACCTCATTGTCTACTACTCACTCTGTCTGCCCGAGCACTGAAACTTCAGTTGGACGCAGAATGCTTTAATTTTGAGAGTTTTTTTTTTTATTCCTAAGTAGAAAGCGTACCATAGAGAATATGAATCACTAAGGGTGACATTAAATCTTGCAAAGAGCTAATATATATCTCTGTGGTAGCTTAAGAGACTAACAATAAATGTTAAATATTAATAAGATTGTAGAAAATCCTCATGCAGATGGTCATAAAGTAGCACCAGGAAAGGAGAAAAGACAGAAAATAAAAAGCAGGAATCTATGTAGTGGTCCTTTTTGTAGTACACTGTATTTTTTATATTTGGGGAAAAAAGTATATAAAGAGAAGCAAAATGTTTTTTTTCTACAGTGAAGAAATAAGTTTAGGAGTATATAAAACTTTTTAAAAATACATAATACTCTTCAGAGACCGCGAGGCAATGGGTCCTTCTCTTTTGCTCTGAGACCAAAGGAATATTAGCCACAAGGAGAGTCTACTTCTAGAATCTTGAGAGTGAATCCCTTTGCTTTTGAGTTCCTGTGTTTTTGTTTTGTTTTCTTTTTGTGCTTGCTTTGGTCTCTAGGGATGATGGAAACGATAGTGCTGACAGAGGACGGAAGTGTCAACCCATCGCTCAGAGAGCGCCGGCCAGCCAGGCCAGCACTAGCTTTACCTCATGGCTCCTCTTCAAAGCCCGAGGCCTTCCAAGTCTCTGAGTATTTCTGCAGACCAATTATGAGGGAGAGAGTTCCTGTCAATAACACTGGCTCACGCTGCACTTAATTCTGAAATGAGTCCTACTTTTAGACTCCCTTTCTTCTACCCTGACTGCTCTGAGCCTGATGGATAGGGAGACACTTGGGCTGGTGGTCTCTGACAGAGGGAAAAAATGCATTTTCTCACACAGAAAAAAAGAATGGAGAGCAATAGAAGAAAAACAGGAAAATGCGGGAAATTCCATGATGTGGGAGAAACTGCTGCAATGCTTTGCTGGGATATAATGTGGCTTTGTGAGGCGCTAAGGGATAGGACCAGGATTGTCTGGCTCATTTTATGCATAGACTTTCACATCCATCAGAAATGACTGTCAGATGCACCGCCAGAAGTTACTAAAACACAGTTACGGCTCAATAAGTACAGTTGTTATTCTTGGTATTATGCTAATATTATCAAAGAGATTAAATTCCTGTTCTATAGGTCATAGCAGGATCTAAACTTCAAGCTTACATCCTTTTGAGGGCTCACTTCCATGTCTAGTTTGAATTGCTGCACTGGAAACAAATAGTCTGGGTATCCTGGGGACAGTGAGCACAATAGCAAAGGAAAGCATCAAAGGAAAAGACCAAACCCAGCTGAAGGCTAAGCGCAGCGTGCTGGGGCCCATGGGGGACATCACGAGGGTCTCGTGGAAGCACGTTCCCTCTCCATCCAGATGCAGGGGAAGTGGCGGGGGGTGGGAGGCAAGATCCGTGTAAGGTTGGTGTGCGTGTGTGTGTCTGTGTAGGGATGGGGCCATGTGGCCCACACGTCTCAATTTTACAATATCACCTGAACCTATCTCTGAAAAATGAAAACGGAATGATGGAAATGGTGACACAGGAATGTATCTCTAGTTCTCTCCTTTTTCAAGCATTACTTCCTTCTTCTGCCCAGGTGGGTCTTTTTCTTTTTTATTTCCTTCGTTCTATCATTCTTTTACTGGTACCCACATTCAGTCTCAGAATTACTCATTACCGTCTTCTCTTGATATAGTCCTTGTCTTCCCAAGAACACTGAAATGTCCCTTACAGATTTCTCGCCCCTATAGGTTTGCTTCCTGTAACCAAAAAGGTTTAGGCTGTAATAAAGAACAAAATGCATTTATTCGGGCAAAAAGAGTTGCAACCTAGAAGACACAGATTCAGGTGGCGACCTACATTGTGCTCCGACAAGAACAGAGAAAGACAGGGTTTATAAAGGCAAATGCCACAAAGTGTAATTCTTTTATGCAAAGGGAGGATCCTGGCTGGTTAATGGGGATTGGTTAGCTCCAAAGTGCAAACTCAAGAGGCATAGACTATGGGGAGGAGGTCCTTACATGTTCATGTAGCAGCTGTTATTCCAAGATCTTCATGGCTCAGCCTTGAGATGACTTTAGCAACAGGTTTACTCACTTCATAGCAGCTCTGAGAACTGAGGCACAGGATGCGCATTGTCCTTACGAGACTCCTGACTCTATTTCAAGTGATTCCCTTAATGCTTATTCTATTCAGTTTTCTCCATTATCACATGTCCCATGCTCATGGACCCCTGCTGCTGGGTGAAAGGTGTATTGCTATATTCTACGTGTATTTATGCCTATGACTTAAGATATTTATATGACTTTTATTTATGTCACTGAGATAAAGTTTTGGGCTTCATTTCTAACTGAAGCCAGTGTTTGAGTACAAATAAAGTCAAACACCAAAATGTCGATCGTATATTAATTTCTAAAAACAATAACCCCCAAATTAGTGAGTTTGCTTCCCACATACACAGCTGGCATGTTAAAAATGTATCATAAGAAACTTTGCAAACGAGTCTAACCCACTCTCACTTCTCACCAGCTCGCTTTAGCCCAGGGTGCCCTGAAATGAGAAACCCTGAGTGAGTAGAGAAGTGTGAGGAAAAATTTCCTAAGATACTCTGTCAACAGCGAAGATGAGAGGATGACATTTTTAAAAGACAGAGAGGGGAAAAGGTGACAGGCCAGCCTGACCAAAAAGATAGCAGCAGAGCTGAACCCATGATTTCAACTTAGATATGCAACCTAGTTGCCAAGACAGCTGTGTCTGAGATAGCTCGGGAAGAAACAACATCCTGGATTGATGGGCTAGACGTGAGGGAGTTTGTGGATTTAAAAGCAGTCCATCCAACCTGTCTGCCCCAGACCTTGATTGGCAAAAGTCTGTCTTGAACTGTGCCACTCAGACAGGAGTTAAAAGAGGCCCACGCTAGAGCAGAAAAGTCCCAGTGTGGGAGCTGGAGGTTGCCTACGTTCTTAGTGCCTCTGCAGCTCCTCCCCATTTTACTTTGCACCCAACTTTGATTTCTTTTTATATTTTTTTGTTATTTGTAAATTGCTTTGAGGACAAAAATCAGGACTTGCCCATTATTAAGTTCCTCTCTAGGGCTGGCACAAAGCTTTGAACATGGTACCATTATCATTACGGTTTTTCCAATCAGTAAGTAAAATCAGCAATGCTTAGGGATTAAAGAAACCAGGACTCAGAACTGCTTATAAGTGATGAGGTTATTCCACATTATACATATTAGAAGCCTTAAAGGTTTGCAGGGAAGGTCAAGCTGACAAAGTTTTGAGTCCTGACTCAAACACTCTGCCATGCGATATTGAATTGCTTTTGCCACGTGTATTTACCTCTGGGCTTGTCCTGAGCTGCTTGCCTTAGCTTCCTCATCTCTAAAATGGAAATGATAACAGTGCCTACTGCACAGAATACAGGAGTCCCCCTTATTCACAAGGGATATGTTCCAAGACTCCCTGTGGATGCCTGAAATGGCATACTATGTTTTTTCCTATATATACTATGTTTTTTCCTATACATAAGCACCTATGATAAAGTTTAATCTATTAGGCAGAGTAAGAGAGTAACGACAGCAAATAACAAAGTAGAATAATATAACGATATGCTGTAGTAAAAGTTATGTGAATGTAGTCTCTCAAAATACCTTATTGTACTATACTCACCCTTCCTGTTGATGCAAGATGACAAAACGCCTCATTAAATTGAGAACTTCCGCCTTTTCACTGAAAGGAAGCTCTTTATGGCTTCTCTCTGGCATATTTGGAATGCCAGCATCACTACTCTTGCACTTTGGGCCATTATTAAGTAAAATAAGCATGACTCGAACACAAGAACTGTGACGCCACAAC